>CANIUD010000208.1:72500-410000 GCA_947470075.1 Closterium sp. Yama58-4
CTAGCTCCACTCCCATGGCACCCCCCTTAAACCCTAAACCCTCGGCTCCCACACACCCACCCCCCTGAGCAGCAGCTGCAGCAGTGGGAGACGGAGGAGGAGGAGGAGCAGGGGACGGCTCACACTCACGGCACCCCCATACCCTCCACCCCCAAACCCTAACACAGGAACGCGGGCAGTAGCGGGGGTGGGGCGCCGGCAGAAGCTCGGGGGACGGACGAGGCGCGCGCACGGGCCTGCCGCAGGCCGGACGAGGCGCGCGCGGGCTGCCCGGGCCGCGCGCGGGCCTGGCGCAGCCCGTACGGGCCGCGTGCGGGCCTGGCGCAGGCCGTACGGGCCGCGCGCGGGCTGTACGGGCCGCGCGCGGGCCTGGCGCAGCCCGTACGGGCCGCGCGCGGGCCTGGCGCAGCCCGTACGGGCCGCGCGCAGGCCTGGCGCAGCCCGTACGGGCCGCGCGCGGGTCCCAGGGGCGCTTCGACGGGCGACGGGGGCGTTTCGACGGGCGACGGGGGGCGCTCCGACGGGCGACGGGGGCGCTTCGACGGGCGACGGGGGGGAGCGCTTCGACGGGCGACGGGGGGCGCTTCGACGGTGGGAAACCGCCGCGCGCCTCGGGGCGCACGGTAGGCAGAAAACCGCCGCGCGCCCCGAGCGCGCGGCGGGAAGAAAAAACGAACATCGCGCGCCACGGGACGCGCGACACACAGGAAGGCAGCGGAAGCAGGCGGGCCCACAGGCCAGGAGCGTAACCGCTCTGATAGCATGTTAGAATAGTAGGCACAAGTAGGAGCCATAGCTAGGTAAACCCTAGCTAGGCAAGAGAGAAACGAGCAAAGGAGGGCTTGCACTAGCAAGAATGGGGATACAAATAGCAAACCCTAGAAGGGTTGTACTCGCTATAGAGCACCCCACTACAGGCTAGAGCATAATATTCTGACAAGTGGTATCACGGATAGTCATAGCTTGCCCCACAAGTCTATCACGTTTGGTCACAGATGAAACACAAAAAAAAAAATGGAACTACTCAAGTCACTGTTAAGATTCAGGAGAATTTCTTTCGCGCGCGCCGATTTTTCCGTAGTGTTACGAGACGCTGTTAGTTACGAAATATTTTCCCGACCACCCTCGTTAATTCGCAAAAGCCATCTGTAACATCGGAAAATTAGCTCGTTACGCTTTGTATACCGTTGAATTGCCCATCGATGCATAATGACCCTAAGAATATTACTTTTAGACGGGCGAAACTTGAAGTTTTTTTGGCTTCCCAAGAAAAAAAACTAAAACCCGTTTGGATGGAATTTCCTTCGGGAAGCATCAGCTTTAAACACCTTGTCGCAAGGTGATTAGGGCGTGTGTCTTTTATCCGGACCAACGGTCCGGACGGCAAGCGAAAAATTTCGTCAATGCTCGCATGCTTTCCAATTCGATAACGGGCTCAAACGGTCCGGACCGTGGGCGGGAAACCCTTTTCGCACAACGTCCGTACCACGTGGTTCGGAAAAAAAGACACACGCCCTTAGGGTTGATTCCTCCCGAAGGGCGTGCCATCATTTAGGGTTTTTTTTCTTGAGTCCCCTAAATATAGGCTAGAATCATGCACGAGGGTAACCAGCAATAGTTATTGGGATTCCCCCAAATCTCTACAGTTTCTTTTGTGGTTTCAAATGAATTATGCTCGTTTCATCGAGTGACCAAACGTGATAGCTTTTCGGGGCAAGGTGTGACCATCCGTGATAGCACTGTGATCACCCGCGATAGAAATCTACATACGTGACTGTTCGTGACTCTGTGACAAACGTGATAAAACGGGGAAAATTGTGACTGACCGTATAATTTCCCGAGGGTATACACCTAGGACTTATCGAAATTTCTAAAGGGGAAAATGGGACTTCGAAAACGAGGCCACTTTCAGAACACCTGTATAAGAAGGTTTGAATGGGCGAGACGCGTTACAGTCCGTTTGAGAGTGTTTTATTACAGCGGAGAACCCGGAAGGTGTAATCAATCCAAGAGCTGCACGAAAGCAATGTTTCAGTATCCGTTTCCTGCCGGGTGGTGCCCAGCCCAACTGTGGGAAAAATCACGCGACTCGACGGTTTTCGGATTTGTGTCAAATCGGTCGACCACTCGTGCTCCACGTCAGCTCAAATTAGAACTCCAAAACTCCGATCGACCGACCCTTTTTCTATACTTGCAAGCACGACTTGGTCACCCTGTCGCAATTGTTACTACTGCGTTAGGGTTTCTCGAAATTCGTGGGTTTGTGGGTGGTAGCGCTACCGAGTGAGTCAGCATGCTGACCGCGGGCAAAAAAATAAACCCCATGTTCGTCTGAGATAAGCCCTTAGGATCTTTTCAGGGGTGAACTCTGGGTAGGAACTTTGTAATAGCGGAAGCGTTTAATGAAGAGTTTGTGAACCACCTTGCGCTAGTATGTGAGGGCAAAGTAGATTGATTATAGCAAAGAGATACAAGAATATTTATAATAGTACAAGGAATACGAAACGATACGGTTGTAACTAATTTACTGTTGCTGTTGCGGTTCGATACAGTACGACTCGGGCAACTGCTCTGTAACGAGTCAGTTGTGTGTCCTTAACTGTCGCGCTGCACTTGTCAGGTCAAAGGTCGCTTGACCTTTGACTTTCGCGTAACCTCCAGCAACCTCTCAACCTCCGAGGGTTGACTCGCGCTTGCTTCGGTATTGTTTTCTTCACTTCTGGTGCGATGTTTCGACACTACTGAAGCGCTTAAGTTTCACTGTTTCCAACACTCCCCTTCGCTTCTGGAGTGTCGCTGCTGATGACGTGGCTTTGTCCAGTCAGCAGCATGCAGTACTCGAATTTCTGCTTTCCGAGCTTCTTGGTCAAATAGTCGGCTGCCATCTCGGACGTGGGGCAGTATGACAGCTGAAGTCTCCCCTTCTCGATTTCGTCCTTCACGAAGAAGTAGCGTAGGGCGATGTGTTTCGTCCTGTTTGCGAAGCCGTTCTTGTTGGCGATGCGAATTGCCGACTGGTTGTCGCAGAACAGGGTGAAGTTGGGTAACTCGGCTAACTTCGCTTCTTCCAGCAGCTCGCGAAGATAAAGTCCCTCCTTGGTGGCTGAGCAGAGTGCAATGTATTCTGCTTCAGCTGATGATAGCGCGATTAACTCCTGCTTGCTCGACTGCCAGGAGATAGGACCGATAGGTTCGAGGCGGTAGATGTAGCCGGTGCGTGAGCGCCTGTTGTCGGAGTCGCCGGCGTGATCGGCGTCGACATAGCCGATTAGCTTAGTTGGTGTAGTTGCGTTCTTGTGGTAGGTTAAGCCGATCGTCGGGGTGCTGATGAAGTAGTGAAGAGCGCGGTCCAGCTCTACTAGATGTTCTGCTTCGGGCTTCTTGAGGTAGGTGGCGAGTTGGCTTGCGGAATATGAGAGGTCGGGACGGCAGGTGACAGCTGCGAAGAGGAGGCATCCTAGCTTCCTCTGATAGTCGCGTATGCCGGCTGGTTTGAGTAGAGCAGATCCTCCCTTGTTAGTTCCCGTCGTGTAGCGATATGGCGTGGAGATCGTGGCTGGTGCGAGACCGAAGCGCTTGGCGATGGTGTCGGCGTACTTCTCGGCGCTGAGGTAGATTGCGTCATTTTCTTCTCGGATGTTGAGGCCGAGGTACTGAGTGACGGTAGGTGAGACCATGAGTGTGAGGTCTTGCTGCAGCTCCCCTTCGAATTAGGTGGTGATGCCGTCAGTTGACCCGATGTAGAGGAGATCGTCCACGTAGACGATTAGCAGGACGTAGTCGTCGTTCTTCGTGAGTCGGTACATGCCTTGGTCGTGCGGGAGTTGCTTGAAGCCGATGCGGATGAGGCGAGCGTGAAATACTGTTGCCACAGTCGCGGAGCCTGCTTGATGCCGTAGAGCGACTTGAGCAGCTGGCAGACTTGGTTGGGCTCTCCGTAGGAGCCGTGCGGTAGCTCGACGAAGATTTCTGCATCCACAGGTGCGTAAAGAAACGCGTTCGCGACGTCGATTTGCCGCAGCTTCTTCTTCTTCATGGCGGCGATCGCGAGGAGAATTCGGAGCGAGGTGTGGCGGCTGACCGGAGCGAAGGTTTCGGTGAAGTCGCGCCCGTGCTCTTGGTCGAAGCCGCGTACGACCCAGCGTGCTTTGAACTTGTCGATGGTGCCGTCTGCTTTCGTCTTCACTCGGAAGACCCATTTTCCGGTGAGTATAGTCTTGTTTCGTGCTACGCCGATAGGGACGACCTTCCAGGTGTTGCGTTCCTCTAAGGCCTTCAGCTCCCTGTCCATGGCTTCGCGCCATTTTTCCCTGTGCTCCCCCCCCAGAGCCTGCTGAACCGTCGCAGGCTCCTTAGGAATGTCGGCGCCGTGGACTGCGGTGACGAGTCCAAGGATTTGGAGTCCACTCTGTGTGTAGCGGGGGAGTGTGGTGTCCTCGGGATAGACTGCTTCGTCTCCAGCTTCTGGGTCAGGTGCGAAATTGGGCCCTACACGTTCTGCTTCGTTGGTGTTGACTTGTTCGGGTGTAACGTAACCGTCGTCGGCGAACTTGTAGAAGACTTCGGCGTTGATGCTTTCGCGAGGGTTGTCGTCGTCCATTGGTACGTCTACCCAGCAGTACGGTAGTGGTCCGGCTTCTTCCGAGGCTCCGTCCACGTTCTGCTCGTCCCAGTCAGCTTCGTCTTCCGCCGAAGCGAAGGCTCGGGTTCAAGTGAATCCGCCCGAGGGATCAGGTCTGTTTGCTCTTACGTAGGCGAGGTGAACGTCGAGGGTGAGGTTCTCGTAGAAAAGGACATCACGTGCTGCGACTGTTTCTTTACTGTTGATGTCGAAGATTTTCCACGCGTTGTAGTGTTTTTCGATGCCCAGGTGTACTCCCCACTGTGCTCGCTGGGAGAATCGACCGGCGCGTGCAGATGGTGGTCGGTACTGTACCATGCACCCGAAAACTCGTAACATTTTTGTGCTGCCCAATTTTCCTGTCCACAGCAGGTGCGGTGATGCGTTGTTCGGGAGCGATGATGACGAGAGCAAGTTGTGCAGCATGACGGCGTGGTCCATTGCTTCGGGCCACTGGTGGTTGGGCAGATGCATGCCACGCAACAGTTTGCGCATGGTGGCTTGGAGTGTCCTGTTCATCCTCTCTGCTACACCTTGCTGTTGATGGGCGTAGGGAAGAGAGATGAGTCGCTTGATTCCCCTCTCTGCCAAGTAGTCCTTGAACCTCTGTGAGGTGTATTCTCCTCCTCCGTCTGACTGAAAGATTTTAAGTTTTACGCCCGATTCTCTCTCTGCTGCAGGAAGCCAGGCGACGAACGCTTCGAAAGCCATGTCGCGGCTTGGTAGGTTGACGTGCCAGACGTATCTTGTTGCGGCGTCAATGAAGGTAATCGTGTAATTGTAGGCGTTTTGTCCGGGCTCGCGGTTGTACAGGATGTCGCTGTACACCTTTTCGAGTGGTGCGTAAGCTGGTGCGCTTGGATTGTGGTGAGATGGGAACGGTTGATGCGTTAAGTCTGCTTCGGGGCAGGTGAAGCATGTTCCTCGAGCTCGTTGTAGTTCTCTGCCGTCGGTCAGTAGAAGTGAGTCTTTGTCAAGCACTCCTGCTCGTATCGTGTTGTTTAAAACTGTGTGGCTCGGGTGTCCCATTCTTGCGTGCCAGGTTCCCTCGCTGGCGCGGTGTCCGGGTGAGCGGCGGTACATATCGGAGTTGGAGTAGAAGCCAGCGGTAACATTTGCGCTTCGGTGGACTTCTCGTCGTGCCGGGTTGAGCTGCTGCGCGGGTGTTGGTGGCGTGTCGTCGATGAAGGGTGGTGCCGTTGAAGGACCGTCGACTGGTGTTGATGTTCCTGCTGCTGCTGTTGTTGTCTCTGCTGCTGCCGATGTTGTTTCTGCTGCTGCCGATGTTGTCTCTGCTGCTGCCGATGTTGTCTCTGCTGCTGCCGATGTTGTCTCTGCTGCTGCCGATGTTGTCTCTGCTGCTGCCGATGTTGTCTCTGCTGCTGCCGATGTTGTCTCTGCTGCTGCCGATGTTGTCTCTGCTGCTGCCGATGTTGTCTCTGCTGCCGACCGTTGAATCGTTGCTAACGCTCTTGTTCTCTCTGTTTCAGGAATGGTGTGTGAGTACCAGAAGCCGCCCGGACTGAAGTCAGGATCGAGATCCGGAGGATGTGTCCAGTTGGTGAAGTTTACGATGGCGTCGCTGTCGGCCGTGCCAAGATCAGGAACGAAGTCAAGAAAGAAGATGTTGTTCTTAAGGACCGCCTTCCCGATGTAGAGGCCTCCTCTCCCGTGATACAGCTTGAATTCCTGAGTTGTGCTGTCTGCTTCAAGATGAATGCCCTTCGCCATCAGTTGACTGACGCTGAGCAGGTTGTATCCGAGTCCTTCTGCGATGAGAACTTTGGACATCTGCAGGATGACGTTTGTTTCACGTGACTGAAGTTGTACTATGCCTTGTCGTCGTGTGCGCAGGTTTTGGTTGTTGGCGACGGTGATGACTACTTCGCGTTGAAGCTGGTATTCACGTTGTACGAAGCGTCCTGAAGAACACATGTGTTGCCCGCAGCAACTGTCCAAGAACCACGTGTCTTTTCCGGATGGTTCGCTTTGGGCGATGGCGGCGTACGTCGGGTTTGGTTGAAGTAGCTCGCGGCGAGGTGTCGTTTCATCGAGCTGTTCTTCTGGTGAGTAGTACGGTGGTGATTCCGTGACGCAAGAGTCACTCAGTCTTGCCATACAACTAACGATGTTTCTTGCTCCTTGTGCAGGTTGTCCCGTTGAGGTCGTTGAAGCTTGAATTTGAGTCGTTGGGTTCGCCTGTGTTGATGCGACTTGATTGCTTGAAGGTCGTAGCTGCCGCTGCGGAGTCGTTGACTGTTGACGATTCGGGCAGTGCGTGCGCGGGTGCCCTGAAGTCTTGCAGATGTGGCAGAAGGGAGGTACGGGCTTCGGTTGTTGTTGTCGATGATTGTTGTTGTTGTAGCGTCGCTGGGTGTGAAAAGCGAATTCTGATGTTGTCGTCTTCTTTCTGTGTCGTTCTTCTTGCAGGTCCATGTCCTGCTGCTCGGCGTGGATTTCGGCGCAGAGTGCTGCTTCAGAGATTCTTCCGTGGGCTCGGAGAATGGCCTTTGTTGCGCGCCATTGGGGACCGAGGCCGCCGATGATGACTGTCACGAAGGCGTCTTCAGATATTGACCCTCCGCATCGAAGAAGCTTGTCGCGCAGCTCGCGACATCGGCTGATATACGCCATTCCTTTCTCTCCCGGTTTCATTTCAACTGTTGTCAACTGCGCCACAAGAGCGTATGTTTTGCTGCTGAGTTGGTGTGACGTTCCTCAGCAGAATCGTATACGCCATCATCGATTGATACGTATACTGCTGTTTCTCATACTGTGTGCCATTTACTGGGTATTGCAGGGACCCGTCGAAGAAGCCGAGTATCTGCGCGCCTTCCATCATCAACTCGAACTCGAATGACCAGGTGAAGAAGTCCTTTCCGTCGAAAGGTCTTGACGTTTGCAGCTTCAGAACGTGCGCGAATTGTGATTGAACTTGTAATGCGTCTAGTGGTTTGTCTTGTCCAGGTGAAGGCTGCGGCATGAAGCTGATCGACCCGCGCTCGTACGGGGCGAAGGTAGGTTGCTGCTGTTGGTTTCCGCGCGCATATGACGACCCGTCGAGGCTCATGGGCGTTGCTCCGTTGTTGTTGCTGTTGTGTGACTGTGCAGGTCCCGACTGCTGGTGCTGCTCGTAGAAGGACATGAAGGAGAAGAATTTCTCCATCATGCTCTGGTCGAAGTTTGCGGGGTGATTCGCGGGAGTCTCAGTAGACGTCGCCCTTGGTCTTGTTCCCGTGCCTTCCTCTGTTTGCAGGCCAGAGGCAGGAGGTGGAGTAGGAGTAGTGCCCGGGGAGCCGTTAGAGGAGCTCCTTTCCTTGTTTGTTGCCATGTCTTGTAATGACTTGATAGTAGTGGAGTTTCCCCTGTTAGCTCTCATACCATGTTGGGCTGAGATAAGCCCTTAGGATCTTTTCAGGGGTGAACTCTGGGTAGGAACTTTGTAATAGCGGAAGCGTTTAATGAAGAGTTTGTGAACCACCTTGCGCTAGTATGTGAGGGCAAAGTAGATTGATTATAGCAAAGAGATACAAGAATATTTATAATAGTACAAGGAATACGAAACGATACGGTTGTAACTAATTTACTGTTGCTGTTGCGGTTCGATACAGTACGACTCGGGCAACTGCTCTGTAACGAGTCAGTTGTGTGTCCTTAACTGTCGCGCTGCACTTGTCAGGTCAAAGGTCGCTTGACCTTTGACTTTCGCGTAACCTCCAGCAACCTCTCAACCTCCGAGGGTTGACTCGCGCTTGCTTCGGTATTGTTTTCTTCACTTCTGGTGCGATGTTTCGACACTACTGAAGCGCTTAAGTTTCACTGTTTCCAACACCCCATGGCTTACGGCATGCCATTCGGGAGCCTCAAACCTAAATTTTTAGGGTTGAGGCTCCCTCGGATGACATGTCATCCGATTGGGTTTTAGTTTTTTTCTTGGCCCAGGCCAGCTTGCTGACTCGATTGCACTGCCTGCTTACGCAGGCAGTGCAATATATATTCCAACCTACACGACACCTCGGTATGTACTGTGCAGACCAACACCACGACAAAAACGATATCATGCGGGCCAGCAAGCGAGCCTAAACCAAACCTACTCTGACAAAGTTACTTACCTACTCAACACCAACCGATAACCATTAAACTATACCGCGTAAGCTACTGTAGGGTCGATCGGAGTTTTGGAATTCGAAATAGTGCTGACGTGGAGCACGAGTGGTCGACCGATTTGACACAAATCCGAAAACCGTCGAGTTTTGTGATTTTTCCCCAACTGTGTCTCCCCATTTCCTCCTGGCCGATGCTATTCAGTATGTGTTCTGTATTTACGGTTAACAGAGGTTGAGTAAATACTTACAGCTTTTGAGTAGGATACAGAGGAAAACGAGCATACCAGTTCTGCTCGTTCACACATCCACATTCACACTCAACTGCATAACAGTCGCTAGGCAGGTGAGAACAATGTCTGGATCCCGCACGCCAATTCCGCCCGCTGCTCTCGTGGTGTACAGCAGCACCTTACTCTAGAGAAAAAACCCCTTCGCTGTCGACACTCTGTTTCCAGATGTAAACCCGTGTAGCAACTGCACCAGATCTTCCCAGACGTCTGCAGGTGGCGGGTAGACTTGAGCTTGGAAAGCAATCAGTGGGGTGATATAGAAATTAACCGCTGACGCTCGAGCTGCTGTCGTCAGGTACTTTTGCTTCCACTTCACCAATTTCTCAGTAATGCGCTCCATCGCCTTCTCCCACGTTTTCTGTCCATGTCCAGAGGGAGTCACCCACACACCCAACAGGCGTTCAGCATCATCTGCGCCCGCCCATTTGAAGCTAGACGCACCGTCTGCCGCCGCACCAATGTTCTCTCCCAGAGGTAAAATCACCGATTTCCCTTTGTTTGTGGCCAGTCCAACCGCTTTTTCAAAATTATCCAAGATTTCCTCTGCTTTGACAATCTGCTTCTTCCCTTGCAGGACTAGCGTTGTGTCGTCAGCGTACCCAAGATAGCCGAGCTGCTGCCCGTCCTTGCTGAGCCCCAGCTTCTCCCTTTCTACCTCCTGAGCCAACGGCTCCACCGCGCACAAGAACAGGTAGGGTGCAAGTGGGCATCCCTGCCGAACACCCGAGACCACGTCCATTCCCTCTCCAAGCCAGCCGTTAACCAGGAGCTTCGTCGTTGTGTTTTCATGCAGGCCTTCCACCCAGCCAACATACCGCACCGGAAAACCCATCCGTCGAAGTACCTGAAAGAGGAAATCCCTCGATACCGAATCGAAGGCTTTCTGGAAATCGACCAACAGCATATACCAGTCCGCCTTCTCGTTCTTCGCCACATCAAAAATATTTGCAACCAGCGCCACCGCATCCGACAGGCGTCTTCCAGGGATGAAACCGTACTGCTCCGGTGAGATGACCTGGTGCAGAACCCGTTTCATCCGATCTGCCATGACCTTGGCTAACACCTTGTATATGAAGTTGAGGAGTGTGATGGGCCGATAGTTGTTCAGCTGATCACGATCTCCCTTCTTATGCAGCAAGATAGTGACCGCCTCCTTAAGCTCTGCTGGGATAGACGCTGATTTCTCAAAATCCTTTACCAGCGCCATGAAACTCCCCCCCAGCAGGTCCCAGTGACACTCGAACAGCTCCTTCGGGAGCCCATCTCCACCAGGTGATTTATTCCTCGCCATTGTCGTAAATGCTTCTTTCACCTCCTGTTCTGTCCAGTCCGCCATTAACGATTCTTCCGCCTCTTTCCCCAGGCACCTGCTCGGATTGAGATTCCAGTGTGAGAAATCTGTGCGGCGATCCTTCCCGAAAATACTATTGAAGAAGGCTGACGCAACATCCAAAATCTACTTCACCCCAGTCACCCTGTTACCCCCTTCCTTCAGCTCCTTGATTTGCGTGCGAGCTTTCCTTGCTCGGACTTTCACAGATAGATGTTTCGAGGCGATTTCTCCAGTCATCTCCTCCGTCAAACCAGCCTGCAAATGCAGCCGTTCCCTCCGCGCCTCCTGATACGCTTTCAACTGTAACTCCTTAGCTGCAAGTGCCTCCCGTGTGACATTGCATGTTGGATTCCGCATCAGCTCCTGTTTCAGCAGTGCGACTCTGCTCACCAAATGAGCCAGAGTCTTCTGGCTCACGGAATGCAACAGCCTTAAGAAAGACCTGATGGTGCGGGCGGCGAAACTTCCCTTGGGAGCAGAATCTTTCGAAGCACGCGAGAAGCACTTCAAGCACTAGGAAGGTGGTAGCATTGGGTGGAAGCAGACGTGTGAAAGTATTGCTGGGTCGCCGCTGTGTTTGCGTGCTTCTGCCTCAACAAAAGAAGAGATTCTGCAGGAGCGGGCGGTTTTCAATAAAAACATACTACTACGGGGCACCACGCCGATCGGTGGGCAAAAGGATGCAAGGAAGCTGTGGGATTTGCGACTGGGAGATCTGTGTCAGTGATAACGGACTGGAATGGTGAACTAGAAAGGATTGTGAGTACAAATATGAAACCCTAATGTTGTGACCCCCCTATAGGCTAACCCACTACAGCCTACACAAACACAACACATATAATGTTTGACACACCCCCATAGGCAAAGTGGGGGAGACCTAGGGGTCACAAGACCAGTCAAGGCAAAGCAAGGCAACAACAAGCTCAGGGTGGATCTCAAGGATACCACACAAATTCCGAGCACAAGCTAGTGGTCACAAGACCAGTTCACATGCAGGTTTATAACAGAGCATGAGATACAGTGATCACAACCTAGCAAGAGTAAACATGCAGGTAGATATATATATATATATAGTGATCACAGTACGAGTCAGAATGAACGGAGAGGAATGACTGTACTAGCACAAAGTTGGATACAAGTAGTAAACCCTAATCTAGTGTACCCCCTAAGGTGTAACCCACTACAGCCTACAATCATATAAACATATAATGTTTGACACACCCCCATAGGTGCAGTGGGAGACAACCACGGGTCACGAGACCAGTCAAAGCAAAGGAAGGCAAGCTCAGGGTGGATCTCAAGGATTCCACACAAATTCCGAGCACAAGCTAGTGGTCACAAGACCAGTTCACATGCAGGTTTATAACAGAGCAAGAGATACAGTGATCACAACCTAGCAAGAGTAAACATGCAGGTATAGATATATATAGTGATCATAGTACAAGCAAAGTCAAGAGGTAAGTAAGTGAGGTCCAGTAGGCACAAGGCCTAGTAGAGTGCAGAAGCGCTGATGGTCACGAGGCTGAAGCGCCTTGGTGAACACATCAGCAGTGTTGGCCTCAGTGGCCACGTAGCGAATACAAAGCTGACCGCGCTGCTGCAGCTCACGAGCAAGGAAGTACCGCAGGGCGATGTGCTTCGTTCTGTGCTCCAGTCTGTGCTCCTCACACAAGGCAATGGCAGCCTTGTTGTCGACGTACAGTACTGGAGGAGAACGAGGCGGCTCTCCGAGGTCGGTCAGCAGGTAGGTCAGCCAGCGTAGCTCCTGGGCAGCCATGGCTGTAGCGTAGATCTCAGCCTCGCAACTGGAGCCGAGAACAGAAGAAGAGCGTGTAGAGCGCCAAGAAACTGAGCCAGAGCCAAGGCTGAAGGTGTAACCCTGAGACGACCGCTGAGTGGCCTGGTCGTCTGCCCAAGAAGCGTCTGAGTGCCCTGTGAGAACAACTCGGTCTCGCCCTCCAAGCACAAGCCCCATGCCCGATGTACTGCACAAGTAGCGCAACACCCTCTTAGCGGCATCCATGTGCTCCTTCCTGTGACGGCCAGGAGCGACATAGCGTGCAAGGATGCTAAGAGGGTATGCAAGGTCAGGTCGAGTGCAGGTCATCAGGTACATGAGGCAGCCCACAAGCTCTGGATACGGGCCACTCGGCTCTACGGACTCATCCGAAGGCAGAGTTGAGAGCGAGTGACCGGTAGGCAGAGGAGTGGACTGAGGCGAGGAGTACGTGAAGCCGAAGCGCTGGAGAACCTGCTGCACCATGTGTGACTGAGTCAGGGTGATGGTGCGCCGTGCTCTGTCCCGGGTGATCCGCAAGCCAAGATAGCTTGTCAGCTCACCCAGGTCTGTGCACGTGTGTCTCCTCTGCAGCTCCGACTTCACGTAGGCGAGTCCTGCAGTGTCAGCAGTGGCAAAGACCAAGTCGTCGACGTACACGAGGATGTAGAACGGCGGCAAGGAAGTGTCGGTGCGCAGGAACAGCGACAGGTCAGCTGTAGAAGGCGCGAACCCAAGAGCCGCAAGTGTAGTCCTCAGTGTGTCGTGCCACTCACGCGGAGCCTGGCGGAGACCGTAGACCGGCCGCTGAAGCCTCCACTGGGTACCAGGAGGAAACGACCCAGTGAAGCCAGGTGGGCGGCGCAGCCAGATCTCCTCGTGCAGGCTGCCCTGCAAGAAAGCAGTGCTGAAGTCAAGTGAGTGAAGCTCGTAGTCGCGGTGAGCGGCTATGTGCAGTAGCACCCGAAGAGTAGTCATCTTCGGGGTGGGGGAGAAGGTCTGGAAGAAATCAACTCCCTCTCGCTGACTGAAGCCTCGAGCCACGTAACGCGCCTTGAAGACAGGCGGAGAACCCGGCGGCCGCTTCACCCTGAAAATCCACATGCCACTGACGATGTTCGTCCCAGGAGGGGGAACCTCGTCGACGTAGGTGCGTGTGGACTTCCAAGAAGCCATCTCGGCGTCCATGGCTGTCTGCCACTGAGAGGAGTAGGGACCCGCCATCGCCTCAGCGTAAGTGCGCGGGGTCGGGATGTCTGGTGCATCCGGGTCTCCCTCAGGGGCAACTAGCAAGGACACGAGACGGGGCAAAGCAGCAGCAAGACACTGGAACTCCTCCTGTCTGTCCTCAAGGACGTCCGTGCCAAGAGCACACTCACCCCCGACGGACGGAGGACAGACAGACTCAGACTCAGACTCAGCAACAAGGCTAGCAGCGTAGTCTAGACGACAGGCAGTAGCAAAGTCAACCAACTCAGCGACCAGAGCAGACGCAGCCGAGGACTCAAAGGTAGGGTCAGTGACAACAGTAACAAGGAGACGCGTGACAGTAGGGTGCTCAGCACGGTACCGGTCAGACTCAGGGTCCGGAACGTGAGGCAAAGAAGACGCAGGAGGAGACGGTAGAGGGACACGCTGAGGAGCAGTAGAGGGACGCAGAGTCATGTAGTGAGTGCCGGGGACAGGAGGAGGACGCTCACGACGGACACGACTACCAGTGCGAGTAGGACGAACAGGCGACGCAGGACGAGACTCAGGCTCACGACGCTCTGTAAGACCTCCTGTGGGACCAGTGTAAGGAGAGGGAGCAGGAAGAGGCGAGGTAGGCGGTAACTGTGACTGCGGCTGGACAGGCAGAGGACACTCTACAGAGGGAGGAGGACAAGGGGGAGGAGCCTGCCCAAGAACCTGCTGAAGGAGCGGTACGAAGTACGGTCGCGGCCGCGCAGCGTCTCCAGAAGCAGAGGAGACTCCAGCGGCCGGGTCCACAGCACCAGCAGCAGCTCCACCGGCCGGGTCCTCAGCACCAGGAGTAGCTCCAACGCCCGGGTCCTCAGCAGCAGCAGCAGCGCCACCGCCCGGGTCCTCAGCTCCAGCAGCAGCTCCAACGTCAGAGTCCTCAGCACCAGCAGTAGCTCCACCAGGCGGGTCCGCAGTACCAGCAGCAGCTCCCACGTCCGGGTCCTCAGCACCAGCAGCAGCGCCACCCCCAGGGTCCGCAGCACCAGGAGCACCACTCCGAAGACTGCAGCGCCGTGTGTACCACTCGCGGATCTGCTGAATGGGGGGGAGCTCCTGGGTAGGAGGGGAAGTACTGGTACGAGCTCCAGCAGCACCTCTCCGGAGGCGGCAGTACTCGAGGTACCTCTCCTGCAGCTGCTGGGAGGAGAGGGCTCCTCCAGGTGTAGCACGCTCAGGCTCAGCACCCCCAGACGCAGCACCCCCAGACCCAGCACCCCCAGGCTCAGCACCTCCAGGCTCCGCACCTCCAGGCTCCGCACCTCCTGGCTCAGCACCCCCAGGCTCCGCACCCCCAGACTCAGCACTCCCAGGCTCAGCACCCCCAGACCCAGCACCCCCAGGCTCAGCACCCCCAGACGCAGCACCCCCAGGCTCAGTACCCCGAGCAGGACGAGAGTCAACAGCTACCTCGACAGGCTCACCCGGGTCTACCTGGGACACACCTGAGGGAGCGGCACCCTGAGGGGGGAGGGGGTCTGGTACCTCAGCACCTGGAGCGAGGAAGAGCGGCGGAGGGGGGAGCGGGGCAGTGCGGTAGGGGAAGAGGCGGTAGTAGGGGACGGACTCGTCAAAAGTGACGTCCTGAGAGGCCAGGACACGCCGCGAGGTGGGGTGGTAGAACTGCCAACCAGGGGCGTCCGGGACAAAGCCAAGGAAGACGCAGGGGACAGCGCGACGGGAGAGCTTGTCCGCGGACGTGTCGCGGACAAAAGCTCGGGATCCCCAGACCCGAAAACGCGACGCATCGCCAGCCTCTCCCGTCCAACGCAGTGTCGGAGAAGTCTCGGGCAAGGAGACACGGGGCCAGAGGTTGAGCTGATGCGCAGCGTATCGGACTGCAAACGGCCACAGAAAGTGGGGGGGCAGCCGCATGAACCAAGGAGGTACGAGCGACCTCCATGACCAAGCCAATGCGGCGCTCAGCAACCCCATTCTGTTGTGGAGAGGCCGGAAGCGTGAACGACTGCTCAATGCCCTCCTGCTGACAGAAGGCCTCCAAGAGGCCAGAGGAAAACTCTCCACCTCTGTCAGAGTGCAGACGCAGGACAGGGAAGTCGGAGTGGAAACGCTCACTGAGCTGGAGACGAGATCTGCGGATCCAAGGGATCAAGACATCAGGGACGTCACCCTTGGTGCGCAAGGGGAAGACCGTGGTGTAGCGCGAGAAGTCGTCAACAACAATCAGGAAGTACCTCTCCTGACCCTGGCCACGGACGCGGGCTGGGCCCCACACGTCCATGTGGAGCGTCTGCAAAGGAGCAGTCGTCGGGGGAAAGGAGGAGGAGTGAGGAGCGGCGCGCTGCCGCCCCTCGACACAGGGAAGACAGGGAGGAGCAGGTGAGGCTGGAAGGGGAGGGAGCACCCTGGGAAGCCCAGCAACAAGGTCCCGTTTGTGCATGGCCCGAAGGCGCTGCACAGACGGGTGACCAAGGCGGTGGTGCCAAAGGACAGTCTCATGCGCCAGAGAGCGACACGAGCAGGGGGCGGACAGCTGACCTGACGCAGACGCAGACGCGGACGCAGCTACCTGAGGGGAGTCAGTGGTCAGTGTGTAAAGGTCCGACCCCGGCTCCCGAGTGAAGGTAGCCAGGTGGCGACCCGTCCGAGCACACGTGCAGTGTGTCACGCGCTCGTAGGCAGGGGTGAACTGGTGAACACCCCCGTCCTGGAGCGCACTACCTGCCACCAAGTTCGTAGAGAACGAGGGGAGGTAGAGACCTGACAGCGTGCCGGACGGGACCGCCGGACAAGGAAGGACAGTGGAGGAGGTCGCAATGACCGGACCCCCAGAGGGGTCAGCAAGGGAGACAGCAACTGGCCGAGCGAGTGGCTCAAGGACAGTGCGGTCACGAAAGAAAGAGCGAGAAGCACCTGAGTCCAGGGTGAAGGTGTGCAGTGCTGCAGTCGACTCAGTACCAGGGGGCACGGACGCACGAGCACCTAGGGCTGCAGCCTCACCAGGACCTGTGGGAGGAGACGCACTAGCACCTAGAGCGGCAGCCGGACTGGCCTGAATGCCCGGGTCGGGCGGAACACGCAAGTACTGAGCACCCTCTCCACTAATAGACATCGCATA
Organism: Closterium sp. Yama58-4; assembly: GCA_947470075.1. NCBI lineage: Eukaryota > Viridiplantae > Streptophyta > Zygnematophyceae > Desmidiales > Closteriaceae > Closterium > Closterium sp. Yama58-4. The sequence continues at coordinate 88,946 of CANIUD010000208.1, forward strand.
CATGGCAGTGAGAATAGCATCAAAGTCTAAAGCCCAAATATCAACACCCCTCTTTTCCAGATCAGCCCAGCGCGGCAGCTCAGTGGCAGCAGGAAACTGAGTGCGCCACGCGTCGTTAAGGCGCGCGAAGCAACGCTGCGTGGGGTGCGGCCTCCCACACTGCTGGCCGCTGCGGTCACCTATGCGAATGACGTACGTGCAGGTAAAGCTACGCTGCGCATACCACTCACGGGCGGCCTGAAGCGTCGGGGCGGGCTGCTGACTCTGCCCTCCGCTAGTGCCTCCACGACCACCACCCCCACCGCCGCCACCCCGGCCACCTCCACCCCTGCCGCCGCCACGACCACCTCCGCCTCCGCTGCCGCCTCCACCACCACTCCCACCGCTGCTGTCTCCTCCCCCACTGCCGCCACTAGTCTCCCCAGCCGCGCCTCCACTCCCACCGCCTCCACCCCCACCTCCTCCGCCGCCACCCCCACCCCTGCCCCCTTTGTTCCTGCGGCGCCCACTCGAAGCAGACGCGGTCCCGACCTTCTCAGCACCAAGAAGGTCGACAGCAGCAGCAGAGGCGACAGAGGGGAGGAGGGGGGAAGGGGAACACCCCTCAAAGAACGGGGTGCGGGGGTCGCCACGAGAGGTGCCTACAGCGACGATGCTCGCCTCAGCTGCAAGCAGTTCCTTCTCGAGGAGGGCAACAGTGAGCTCAGTGGGGGAGCGAGAGAGGAAGTGGTCCCTGACTGCGCGCAGAGAGTCAGGAAGGCGGGTGACGATGTGGTAGAGAGTGATCCAGAGCGGGGGGGGGTTGCTAGTGAGAAACTCGGCAGGCATAGCAGCGCGAAAGCGGGCCTCACTAGTCTTAAGGTGGGTGATGAGGTCTGCGACAGTGTGAAAGGAGGCTAGGTCGGGGAACAGGTAGGGGAGAGTGAGGCGGCCTAGCGTGGCAGAAGCTGGCGAGGAGTAGCGGGCAACTACAGCGGTGTAGAGGTCCTTAGCAGTCTTGCACTGGCCGAAGTGCTCGCGCTCGTCTAGCGGCAGGGAGTTGCGAATAGCAAAGCGAGCGTGCGCATCACGGGTCTGCCACTGGGAACGCAGAGTGCTGTCAGCAGTCGAGTCAGGGGCAGTGGCATGGCCTAGGGCGTGGTCGTACAGTGAGATATCTTCCTTGGCAGTGAGCTGTAGGAACAGGTGCAGGTCATCTAGCCAGGTTTCGAACTTCACTGGACGGCCCTCGGCATCGAAAGCTAGAACTGGCGGACTAGCCATAGTGACAGTAGCAGTAGTAACAGTAGTAGTAGGAATCAGGCCGCTGGAAAGGTGTGCGGAGGGTCAACGGGGCCGGCGGGGCCGCTAGGCAAGGCGCGGGCGGGGTCGACTGTCCGTAGTGGCACACGAGCGGCAGTAGTAGGTAGCGTGGCAGCAGGAGCTGCAACGGTGCACTGGTGGCTGCTGCAGTGGCAGCAGTGCGCGCGGTAGGTAGAAGGTAAACAACAGTGAGAGCGAGTGCCTCGCGGGCGGCGGCTGCAGAAGCGCACAGGCGGCAGCGGCGCACTGGGAACGGCGGTGCACGGGCAGCGGGAGCGCACGGGCAGCGGCGGCACACAGGCAGCGGCGGCGCTCGGGAGGCAGCAGTGCGCAAGCAGCAGCGGAAGCAGCGGCGTACGAGCGGCTGCGGGCAGCGGGGCGTGCGCTAGCAGGCGACGGGCGGCTGCGGGGCGTGCACGAGCAGGCGACGGGCGGCTGCGGGGCGTGCGCGAGCAGGCGACGGGCGGCTGCGGGCGGGCGGCCGCTGCGACAGCGGGCTGCGGGCCTGCGGGACGTGCGCGAGCAGGCGACGGGCGGCTGCGGGGCGTGCGCGAGCAGGCTACGAGCGGCTGCGGGGCGTGCGCTAGCAGGCGACGGGCGGCTGCGGGGCGTGCGCGAGCAGGCGACGGGCGGCTGCGGGGCGCGCGCGAGCAGGCGACGGGCCGCGCGCGAGGGAAATAAGGCGCGCGCGGGAAAAAAAAGGCCGCGCGCGAGCGGCTAAGGGGCGGCGCGACGGGGCCTTAAGGGGCGGGTCGCGGGTCGCGGGAGGTAGGGGCCGTAAAAAAAAGTTCGAGGCGCCCTAGGTAGGTAGGTAACGGTGGGCCCTTAAAAAAAAAAACGGTCCTAGCGAAGGACCTGCTCTGAAACCATGTCAGAATGAACGGACAGGAATGACTGTACTAGCACAAAGTTGGATACAAGTAGTAAACCCTAATCTAGTGTACCCCCTAAGGTGTAACCCACTACAGCCTACAATCATATAAACATATAATGTTTGACACACAGTACAAGCAAGGTCAAGAGGTAAGTAAGTGAGGTCCAGTAGGCACAAGGCCTAGCAGAGTGCAAAAGCGCTGATGGTCACAAGGCGGAAGCGCCTTGGTGAACACATCAGCAAGGTTGGCCTCAGTGGCCACGTAACGCAGACAAAGCTGACCGCGCTGCTGCAGCTCTCGAGCAAGGAAGTACCGCAGGGCGATGTGCTTCGTTCTGTGCTCCAGTCTGTGCTCCTCACACAAGGCAATGGCAGCCTGGTTGTCGACGTACAGCACTGGAGGAGAACGAGGCTGCTCACCCAAGTCGGTCAGCAGGTAGGTCAGCCAGCGTAGCTCCTGGGCAGCCATGGCTGTGGCGTAGATCTCAGCCTCACAACTGGAGCTGAGAACAGAAGAAGAGCATGTAGAACGCCAAGAAACTGAGCCGGAGCCAAGGCTGAAGGTGTAACCCTGAGACGACCGCTGAGTAGCCTGGTCGTCCGCCCAAGAAGCGTCTGAGTGTCCAGTAAGTACAACTCGGTCTCGCCCTCCAAGCACTAGCCCCATGCCCGACGTACTGCACAAGTAGCGCAACACCCTCTTAGCGGCATCCATGTGCTCCTTCCTGTGACGGCCAGGAGCGACATAGCGTGCAAGGATGCTAAGAGGGTATGCAAGGTCAGGTCGAGTGCAGGTCATCAGGTACATGAGGCAGCCCACAAGCTCTGGATACGGGCCACTCGGCTCTACGGACTCATCCGAAGGCAGAGCTGAGAGCGAGTGGCCGGTAGGCAGAGGAGTGGACTGAGGCGAGGAGTACGTGAAGCGGAAGCGCTGAAGGATCTGCTGCACCATGTGTGACTGAGTCAAGGTGATGGTGCGCCGTGCTCTGTCCCGGGTGATCCGCAAGCCGAGATAGCTTGTCAGCTCACCCAGGTCTGTGCACGTGTGTCTCCTCTGCAGCTCCGACTTCACGTGGGCAAGTGCCGCGGTGTCAGCAGTGGCAAAGACCAAGTCGTCGACGTACACGAGGATGTAGAACGGCGGCAGTGAGGTGTCTGTGCGTAGAAACAGTGACGGGTCAGCAGTAGAGGGAGCGAACCCAAGAGCCGCAAGTGTCGTCCTCAGTGTGTCGTGCCACTCACGCGGTGCCTGGCGGAGACCGTAGACCGGCCGCTGAAGTCTCCACTGGGTACCAGGAGGAACCGACCCAGTGAAGCCAGGAGGGCAGCGCAGCCAGATCTCCTCGTGTAGGCTGCCCTGCAAGAAAGCAGTGCTGAAGTCAAGTGAATGAAGCTCGTAGTCGCGCTGAGCGGCTATGTGCAGCAGCACCCGAAGAGTGGTCATCTTCGGGGTGGGGGAGAAGGTCTGAAAGAAGTCAACTCCCTCTCGCTGACTGAAGCCTCGAGCCACGTAGCGCGCCTTGAAGACAGGAGGAGAACCCGGTGGCCGCTTCACCCTGAAAATCCACATGCCACTGACGATGTTCGCCCCAGGTGGGGGAACCTCGTCGACGTAGGTGCGTGTGGACTTCCAGGAAGCCATCTCTGCGTCCATGGCTGTCTGCCACTGAGAGGAGTAGGGACCCGCCATCGCCTCAGCGTAAGTGCGCGGGGTCGGGATGTCTGGTGCATCCGGGTCTCCCTCAGGGGCAACTAGCATGGACACGAGGTGGGGTAAAGCAGCAGCAAAGCACTGGAACTCCTCCTGTCTGTCCTCAAGGACGTCCGTGCCAAGAGCACACTCACCCCCGACGGACGGATGACAGGCAGACTCAGACTCAGACTCAGCAACAAGGCTAGTGGCGTAGTCTAGACGACACCGGGCAGCAAAGTCGATCAACTCAGCGACCAGAGCAGACGCAGCAGAGGACTCAAAGGTAGGGTCAGTGACAACAGTAGCGAGGAGACGGGTGACAGTGGGACTGGCAGCACGACGGGAGTCAGACTCCGGATCAGGAAGAGTAGGCAGAGAGGACGCAGGAGGAGACGGCAGCGGGACACGCTGAGGAGCAGTGGAGGGACGCAGAGTCATGTAGTGAGTGCCTGGGACAGGAGGAGGACGCTCACGTGGGACACGACGACCAGTGCGAGCAGTACGAACAGGCGACGCAGGACGAGACTCAGGCTCACGACGCTCTGTAAGACCTCCCGTGGGACCAGTGTAAGGAGAGGGAGCAGGGAGAGGCGAGGCAGGCGGTAACTGTGACGGCGACTGGACAGGCGGAGGACACTCTACTGAGGGAGGAGGACAGGGAGGAGGAGCCTGACCAAGAACCTGCTGAAGAAGTGGTACGAAGTACGGTCGCGGCCGCGTAGCGTCTCCAGAACCAGCAGAGACACCAGCGGCAGGGTCCTCAGCACCAGCAGGAGCTCCAACGTCCGGGTCCTCAACACCAGCAGCAGCTCCACCGGCCGGGTCCTCAGCACCAGCAGCAGCACCACCAGCAGCAACTCCACCAGCCGGGTCCTCAGCTCCAGCAGCAGCTCCACCGCTCGGGTCCCCAGCTCCAGCAGTAGCTCCAACGTCCGAGTCCTCAGCACCAGCAGCAGCTCCACCGCCCGGGTCCTCAGCACCAGCAGCAGCTCCAGCGCCCGGGTCCTCAGCACAAGCAGCAGCGCCACCGCTCGGGTCCTCAGCACCCGGAGGACCACTCCGAAGACTGCAGCGGCGTGTGTACCACTCTCGGATCTGCTGAATGGGGGGGAGCTCCTGGGTAGGAGGGGAAGTACCGGGACGAGCTCCAGCAGCACCTCTCCGGAGGCGGCAATACTCGAGGTACCTCTCCTGCTGGTGCTGGGAGGAGAGGGCTCCTCCAGGTGTAGCACGCTCAGTCTCAGCACCCCCAGACTCAGCACCCCCAGGCTCAGCACCTCCAGGCTCCGCACCGCCAGGCTCCGCACCTCCAGGCTCAACACCCCCAGGCTCCGCACCCCCAGACTCAGCACCCCCAGGCTCAGCACCCCCAGACGCAGGACGAGAGTCAACAGCTACCTCGACAGGCTCACCCGGGTCTACCTGGGACACACCTGAGGGAGCGGCACCCTGAGGGGGGAGGGGGTCTGGTACCTCAGCACCTGGAGCGAGGAAGAGAGGCGGGGGGGGGAGCGGGGCAGTGCGGTAGGGGAAGAGGCGGTAGTAGGGGACGGACTCGTCAAAAGTGACGTCCTGAGAGGCCAGGACACGACGCGAGGTGGGGTGGTAGAACTGCCAACCAGGGGCGTCCGGGACAAAGCCAAGGAAGACGCAGGGGACAGCACGACGGGAGAGCTTGTCCGCGGACGTGTCGCAGAGAAAGCTCGGGATCCCCAGACCCGAAAACGCGACGCATCGCCAGCCTCTCCCGTCCAACGCAGTGTCGGAGAAGTCTCGGGCAAGGAGACACGGGGCCAGAGGTTGAGCTGATGCGCAGCGTATCGGACCGCAAACGGCCACAGAAAATGGGGGGCAGCCGCATGACTCAAGGAGGTACGAGCGACCTCCATGACTAGACCAATGCGGCGCTCAGCAACCCCATTCTGCTGTGGAGAGGCCGGAAGCGTGAACGACTGCTCAATGCCCTCCTGCTGACAGAAGGCCTCTAGGAGGCCAGAGGAAAACTCCCCACCTCTGTCAGAGTGCAGACGCAGGACAGGAAAGTCGGAGCGGAAACGCCTGGTGAGCTGGAGACGAGATCTGCGGATCCAAGGGATCAAGACATCAGGTACGTCACCCTTGGCTCGCAAGGGGAAGACCGTGGTGTAGCGCGAGAAGTCGTCAACAACGAGCAGGAAGTACCGCTCCTGACCCTGTCCACGGACGCGGGCTGGGCCCCACACGTCCAAGTGGAGCGTCTGCAAGGGAGCAGTCATCGGGGGAAAGGAGGAGGAGTGAGGATCGGCGCGCTGCCGCCCCTCGACACAGGGAATACAGGGAGGAGCAGGCGAGTCGGGAAGGGGAGGGAGCACCCTGGGAAGACCAGCAACAAGGTCCCGTTTGTGCATGGCCCGAAGGCGCTGCACAGACGGGTGACCAAGGCGGTGGTGCCAAAGGACAGTCTCATGCGCCAGAGAGCGACACGAGCAAGGGGCGGACAGCTGACCTGACGCAGACGCAGACGTAGACGCAGACGCAGCTACCTGAGGGGAGTCAGTGGTCAGTGTGTAAAGGTCCGACCCCGGCTCCCGAGTGAAGGTAGCCAGGTGGCGACCCGTCCGAGCACACGTGCAGTGTGTCACGCGCTCGTAGGCAGGGGTGAACTGGTGAACACCCCCGTCCTGGAGCGCACTACCTGCCACCAAGTTCGTAGAGAACGAGGGGAGGTAGAGACCTGACAGCGTGCCGGACGGGACCGCCGGACAAGGAAGGACAGTGGAGGAGGTCGCAATGACCGGACCCCCAGAGGGGTCAGCAAGGGAGACAGCAACTGGCCGAGCGAGTGGCTCAAGGACAGTGCGGTCACGAAAGAAAGAGCGAGAAGCACCTGAGTCCAGGGTGAAGGTGTGCAGTGCTGCAGTCGACTCAGTACCAGGGGGCACGGACGCACGAGCACCTAGGGCTGCAGCCTCACCAGGACCTGTGGGAGGAGACGCACTAGCACCTAGAGCGGCAGCCGGACTGGCTTGAATGCCCGGGTCGGGCGGAACACGCAAGTACTGAGCACCCTCTCCACTAATAGACATCGCATACATGGCAGTGAGAATAGCATCAAAGTCTAAAGCCCAAATATCAACACCCCTCTTTTCCAGATCAGCCCAGCGCGGCAGCTCAGTGGCAGCAGGAAACTGAGTGCGCCACGCGTCGTTAAGGCGCGCGAAGCAACGCTGCGTGGGGTGCGGCCTCCCACACTGCTGGCCGCTGCGGTCACCTGTGCGAATGACGTACGTGCAGGTAAAGCTACGCTGCGCATACCACTCACGGGCGGCCTGAAGCGTCGGGGCGGGCTGCTGACTCTGCCCTCCGCTAGTGCCTCCACGACCACCACCCCCACCGCCGCCGCCCCGGCCACCTCCACCCCTGCCGCCGCCACGACCACCTCCGCCTCCGCTGCCGCCTCCACCACCACTCCCACCGCTGCTGTCTCCTCCCCCACTGCCGCCACTAGTCTCCCCAGCCGCGCCTCCACTCCCACCGCCTCCACCCCCACCTCCTCCGCCGCCACCCCCACCCCTGCCCCCTTTGTTCCTGCGGCGCCCACTCGAAGCAGACGCGGTCCCGACCTTCTCAGCACCAAGAAGGTCGACAGCAGCAGCAGAGGCGACAGAGGGGAGGAGGGGGGAAGGGGAACACCCCTCAAAGAACGGGGTGCGGGGGTCGCCACGAGAGGTGCCTACAGCGACGATGCTCGCCTCAGCTGCAAGCAGTTCCTTCTCGCAGTGAGAGTGGTCGAGGAGAGGTCGGGTGGACGATGTGGCAGAGAGTGATCCAGAGCGGGGGGGGTTGCTAGTGAGAAACTCGGCAGGCATAGCAGCGCGAAAGCGGGCCTCACTAGTCTTAAGGTGGGTGATGAGGTCTGCGACAGTGTGAAAGGAGGCTAGGTCGGGGAACAGGTAGGGGAGAGTGAGGCGGCCTAGCGTGGCAGAAGCTGGCGAGGAGTAGCGGGCAACTACAGCGGTGTAGAGGTCCTTAGCAGTCTTGCACTGGCCGAAGTGCTCGCGCTCGTCTAGCGGCAGGGAGTTGCGAATAGCAAAGCGAGCGTGCGCATCACGGGTCTGCCACTGGGAACGCAGAGTGCTGTCAGCAGTCGAGTCAGGGGCAGTGGCATGGCCTAGGGCGTGGTCGTACAGTGAGATATCTTCCTTGGCAGTGAGCTGTAGGAACAGGTGCAGGTCATCTAGCCAGGTTTCGAACTTCACTGGACGGCCCTCGGCATCGAAAGCTAGAACTGGCGGACTAGCCATAGTGACAGTAGCAGTAGTAACAGTAGTAGTAGGAATCAGGCCGCTGGAAAGGTGTGCGGAGGGTCAACGGGGCCGGCGGGGCCGCTAGGCAAGGCGCGGGCGGGGTCGACTGTCCGTAGTGGCACACGAGCGGCAGTAGTAGGTAGCGTGGCAGCAGGAGCTGCAACGGTGCACTGGTGGCTGCTGCAGTGGCAGCAGTGCGCGCGGTAGGTAGAAGGTAAACAACAGTGAGAGCGAGTGCCTCGCGGGCGGCGGCTGCAGAAGCGCACAGGCGGCAGCGGCGCACTGGGAACGGCGGTGCACGGGCAGCGGGAGCGCACGGGCAGCGGCGGCACACAGGCAGCGGCGGCGCTCGGGAGGCAGCAGTGCGCAAGCAGCAGCGGAAGCAGCGGCGTACGAGCGGCTGCGGGCAGCGGGGCGTGCGCTAGCAGGCGACGGGCGGCTGCGGGGCGTGCACGAGCAGGCGACGGGCGGCTGCGGGGCGTGCGCGAGCAGGCGACGGGCGGCTGCGGGCGGGCGGCCGCTGCGACAGCGGGCTGCGGGCCTGCGGGACGTGCGCGAGCAGGCGACGGGCGGCTGCGGGGCGTGCGCGAGCAGGCTACGAGCGGCTGCGGGGCGTGCGCTAGCAGGCGACGGGCGGCTGCGGGGCGTGCGCGAGCAGGCGACGGGCGGCTGCGGGGCGCGCGCGAGCAGGCGACGGGCCGCGCGCGAGGGAAATAAGGCGCGCGCGGGAAAAAAAAGGCCGCGCGCGAGCGGCTAAGGGCGGCGCGACGGGGCCTTAAGGGGCGGGTCGCGGGTCGCGGGAGGTAGGGGCCGTAAAAAAAAAGTTCGAGGCGCCCTAGGTAGGTAGGTAACGGTGGGCCCTTAAAAAAAAAAACGGTCCTAGCGAAGGACCTGCTCTGAAACCATGTCAGAATGAACGGACAGGAATGACTGTACTAGCACAAAGTTGGATACAAGTAGTAAACCCTAATCTAGTGTACCCCCTAAGGTGTAACCCACTACAGCCTACAATCATATAAACATATAATGTTTGACACACAGTACAAGCAAGGTCAAGAGGTAAGTAAGTGAGGTCCAGTAGGCACAAGGCCTAGCAGAGTGCAAAAGCGCTGATGGTCACAAGGCGGAAGCGCCTTGGTGAACACATCAGCAAGGTTGGCCTCAGTGGCCACGTAACGCAGACAAAGCTGACCGCGCTGCTGCAGCTCTCGAGCAAGGAAGTACCGCAGGGCGATGTGCTTCGTTCTGTGCTCCAGTCTGTGCTCCTCACACAAGGCAATGGCAGCCTGGTTGTCGACGTACAGCACTGGAGGAGAACGAGGCTGCTCACCCAAGTCGGTCAGCAGGTAGGTCAGCCAGCGTAGCTCCTGGGCAGCCATGGCTGTGGCGTAGATCTCAGCCTCACAACTGGAGCTGAGAACAGAAGAAGAGCATGTAGAACGCCAAGAAACTGAGCCGGAGCCAAGGCTGAAGGTGTAACCCTGAGACGACCGCTGAGTAGCCTGGTCGTCCGCCCAAGAAGCGTCTGAGTGTCCAGTAAGTACAACTCGGTCTCGCCCTCCAAGCACTAGCCCCATGCCCGACGTACTGCACAAGTAGCGCAACACCCTCTTAGCGGCATCCATGTGCTCCTTCCTGTGACGGCCAGGAGCGACATAGCGTGCAAGGATGCTAAGAGGGTATGCAAGGTCAGGTCGAGTGCAGGTCATCAGGTACATGAGGCAGCCCACAAGCTCTGGATACGGGCCACTCGGCTCTACGGACTCATCCGAAGGCAGAGCTGAGAGCGAGTGACCGGTAGGCAGAGGAGTGGACTGAGGCGAGGAGTACGTGAAGCGGAAGCGCTGAAGGATCTGCTGCACCATGTGTGACTGAGTCAAGGTGATGGTGCGCCGTGCTCTGTCCCGGGTGATCCGCAAGCCGAGATAGCTTGTCAGCTCACCCAGGTCTGTGCACGTGTGTCTCCTCTGCAGCTCCGACTTCACGTGGGCAAGTGCCGCGGTGTCAGCAGTGGCAAAGACCAAGTCGTCGACGTACACGAGGATGTAGAACGGCGGCAGTGAGGTGTCTGTGCGTAGAAACAGTGACGGGTCAGCAGTAGAGGGAGCGAACCCAAGAGCCGCAAGTGTCGTCCTCAGTGTGTCGTGCCACTCACGCGGTGCCTGGCGGAGACCGTAGACCGGCCGCTGAAGTCTCCACTGGGTACCAGGAGGAACCGACCCAGTGAAGCCAGGAGGGCAGCGCAGCCAGATCTCCTCGTGTAGGCTGCCCTGCAAGAAAGCAGTGCTGAAGTCAAGTGAATGAAGCTCGTAGTCGCGCTGAGCGGCTATGTGCAGCAGCACCCGAAGAGTGGTCATCTTCGGGGTGGGGGAGAAGGTCTGAAAGAAGTCAACTCCCTCTCGCTGACTGAAGCCTCGAGCCACGTAGCGCGCCTTGAAGACAGGAGGAGAACCCGGTGGCCGCTTCACCCTGAAAATCCACATGCCACTGACGATGTTCGCCCCAGGTGGGGGAACCTCGTCGACGTAGGTGCGTGTGGACTTCCAGGAAGCCATCTCTGCGTCCATGGCTGTCTGCCACTGAGAGGAGTAGGGACCCGCCATCGCCTCAGCGTAAGTGCGCGGGGTCGGGATGTCTGGTGCATCCGGGTCTCCCTCAGGGGCAACTAGCATGGACACGAGGTGGGGTAAAGCAGCAGCAAAGCACTGGAACTCCTCCTGTCTGTCCTCAAGGACGTCCGTGCCAAGAGCACACTCACCCCCGACGGACGGAGGACAGGCAGACTCAGACTCAGACTCAGCAACAAGGCTAGTGGCGTAGTCTAGACGACACCGGGCAGCAAAGTCGATCAACTCAGCGACCAGAGCAGACGCAGCAGAGGACTCAAAGGTAGGGTCAGTGACAACAGTAGCGAGGAGACGGGTGACAGTGGGACTGGCAGCACGACGGAAGTCAGACTCCGGATCAGGAAGAGTAGGCAGAGAGGACGCAGGAGGAGACGGCAGCGGGACACGCTGAGGAGCAGTGGAGGGACGCAGAGTCATGTAGTGAGTGCCTGGGACAGGAGGAGGACGCTCACGTGGGACACGACGACCAGTGCGAGCAGTACGAACAGGCGACGCAGGACGAGACTCAGGCTCACGACGCTCTGTAAGACCTCCCGTGGGACCAGTGTAAGGAGAGGGAGCAGGGAGAGGCGAGGCAGGCGGTAACTGTGACGGCGACTGGACAGGCGGAGGACACTCTACTGAGGGAGGAGGACAGGGAGGAGGAGCCTGACCAAGAACCTGCTGAAGAAGTGGTACGAAGTACGGTCGCGGCCGCGTAGCGTCTCCAGAACCAGCAGAGACACCAGCGGCAGGGTCCTCAGCACCAGCAGGAGCTCCAACGTCCGGGTCCTCAACACCAGCAGCAGCTCCACCGGCCGGGTCCTCAGCACCAGCAGCAGCACCACCAGCAGCAACTCCACCAGCCGGGTCCTCAGCTCCAGCAGCAGCTCCACCGCTCGGGTCCCCAGCTCCAGCAGTAGCTCCAACGTCCGAGTCCTCAGCACCAGCAGCAGCTCCACCGCCCGGGTCCTCAGCACCAGCAGCAGCTCCAGCGCCCGGGTCCTCAGCACAAGCAGCAGCGCCACCGCTCGGGTCCTCAGCACCCGGAGGACCACTCCGAAGACTGCAGCGGCGTGTGTACCACTCTCGGATCTGCTGAATGGGGGGGAGCTCCTGGGTAGGAGGGGAAGTACTGGGACGAGCTCCAGCAGCACCTCTCTGGAGGCGGCAGTACTCGAGGTACCTCTCCTGCTGGTGCTGGGAGGAGAGGGCTCCTCCAGGTGTAGCACGCTCAGTCTCAGCACCCCCAGACTCAGCACCCCCAGGCTCAGCACCTCCAGGCTCCGCACCGCCAGGCTCCGCACCTCCAGGCTCAACACCCCCAGGCTCCGCACCCCCAGACTCAGCACCCCCAGGCTCAGCACCCCCAGACGCAGGACGAGAGTCAACAGCTACCTCGACAGGCTCACCCGGGTCTACCTGGGACACACCTGAGGGAGCGGCACCCTGAGGGGGGAGGGGGTCTGGTACCTCAGCACCTGGAGCGAGGAAGAGAGGCGGGGGGGGGAGCGGGGCAGTGCGGTAGGGGAAGAGGCGGTAGTAGGGGACGGACTCGTCAAAAGTGACGTCCTGAGAGGCCAGGACACGACGCGAGGTGGGGTGGTAGAACTGCCAACCAGGGGCGTCCGGGACAAAGCCAAGGAAGACGCAGGGGACAGCACGACGGGAGAGCTTGTCCGCGGACGTGTCGCAGAGAAAGCTCGGGATCCCCAGACCCGAAAACGCGACGCATCGCCAGCCTCTCCCGTCCAACGCAGTGTCGGAGAAGTCTCGGGCAAGGAGACACGGGGCCAGAGGTTGAGCTGATGCGCAGCGTATCGGACCGCAAACGGCCACAGAAAATGGGGGGCAGCCGCATGACTCAAGGAGGTACGAGCGACCTCCATGACTAGACCAATGCGGCGCTCAGCAACCCCATTCTGCTGTGGAGAGGCCGGAAGCGTGAACGACTGCTCAATGCCCTCCTGCTGACAGAAGGCCTCTAGGAGGCCAGAGGAAAACTCCCCACCTCTGTCAGAGTGCAGACGCAGGACAGGAAAGTCGGAGCGGAAACGCCTGGTGAGCTGGAGACGAGATCTGCGGATCCAAGGGATCAAGACATCAGGTACGTCACCCTTGGCTCGCAAGGGGAAGACCGTGGTGTAGCGCGAGAAGTCGTCAACAACGAGCAGGAAGTACCGCTCCTGACCCTGTCCACGGACGCGGGCTGGGCCCCACACGTCCAAGTGGAGCGTCTGCAAGGGAGCAGTCATCGGGGGAAAGGAGGAGGAGTGAGGATCGGCGCGCTGCCGCCCCTCAACACAGGGAATACAGGGAGGAGCAGGCGAGTCGGGAAGGGGAGGGAGCACCCTGGGAAGACCAGCAACAAGGTCCCGTTTGTGCATGGCCCGAAGGCGCTGCACAGACGGGTGACCAAGGCGGTGGTGCCAAAGGACAGTCTCATGCGCCAGAGAGCGACACGAGCAGGGGGCGGACAGCTGACCTGACGCAGACGCAGACGTAGACGCAGACGCAGCTACCTGAAGGGACTCAGTGGTCAGTGTGTACAGGTCCGACCCCGGCTCTCGAGTGAAAGTAGCCAGGTGGCGACCCGTCCGAGCACATGTGCAGTGTGTCACGCGCTCGTAGGCAGGGGTGAACTGGTGAACACCCGAGTCCTGGAGCGCACAACCCGCCACCAAGTTCGTAGAGAACGAGGGGAGGTAGAGACCTGAAAGCGTGCCGGACGGGACCGCAGGACAAGGAAGAACAGTGGAGGAGGTCGCAATGACCGGACCCCCAGAGGGGTCAGCAAGGGAGACAGCAACTGGCCGAGCGAGTGGCTCAAGGACAGTGCGGTCACGAAAGAAAGAGCGAGAGGCACCTGAGTCCAGTGTGAAGGTGTGCAGTGCTGCAGTCAACTCAGTACCAGGGGGCACGGACGCACTAGCACCTAGGGCAGCAGCCTCACCAGGACCTGTGGGAGCAGACGCACTAGCACCTAGAGCGGCAGCCGGACTGGCCTGAATGCCCGGGTCGGGTGGAACACGCAAGTACTGAGCACCCTCTCCACTAATAGACATGGCATACATGGCAGTGAGAATAGTATCAAAGTCTAGAGCCCAAATATCAACACCCCTCTTTTCCAGATCAGCCCAGCGCGGCAGCTCAGCGGCATCAGGAAACTGGGTGCGCCACGCGTCGTTAAGGCGCGCGAAGCAACGCTGCGTGGGGTGCGGCCTCCCACACTGCTGGCCGCTGCGGTCACCTGTGCGAATGACGTACGTGCAGGTAAAGCCACGCTGCGCATACCACTCACGGGCGGCCTGAAGCGTCGGGGCGGGCTGCTGACTCGGGCCTCCGCCAGTGCCTCCACGACCACCACCGCCACCACCACCGCCTCGGCCACCTCCACCCCTGCCGCCGCCACGACCACCTCCACCTCCGCTGCCGCCTCCGCCCCTGCCACCGCTCCCGCCGCTGCTGTCTCCTCCCCCACTGCCGCCACTAGCCTCCCCAGTCGCGCCTCCACTCCCACCGCCTCCACCCCCACCTCCTCCGCCACCACCCCCACCCCTGCCTCCCTTGCTCCTGCGGCGCCCGCTCGAAGCAGACGCGGTCCCGACCTTCTCAGCACCAAGGAGGTCGACAGCAGCAGCAGAGGCGACAGAGGGGAGGAGGGGGGAAGGGGAACACCCCTCGAAGAACGGGGTGCGGGGGTCGCCACGAGAGGTGCCTACAGCGACGATGCTCGCCTCAGCTGCAAGCAGTTCCTTCTCGAGGAGGGCAACAGTGAGCTCAGTGGGGGAGCGAGAGAGGAAGTGGTCCCTGACTGCGCGCAGAGAGTCAGGGAGCCGGGTGACGATGTGGTAGAGAGTGATCCAGAGCGGGGGGGGGGTTGCTAGTGAGAAACTCGGCAGGCATAGCAGCGCGAAAGCGGGCCTCACTAGTCTTAAGGTGGGTGATGAGGTCTGCGACAGTGTGAAAGGAGGCTAGGTCGGGGAACAGGTAGGGGAGAGTGAGGCGGCCTAGCGTAGCAGAAGCGGGTGAGGAGTAACGGGCAACTACAGTGGTGTAGAGGTCCTTAGCAGTCTTGCACTGGCCGAAGTGCTCGCGCTCGTCTAGCGGCAGGGAGTTGCGAATAGCGAAGCGAGCGTGCGCATCACGAGTCTGCCACTGAGAGCGTAGAGTGCTGTCAGCAGACGTGTCAGGGGCAGTAGCATGGCCTAGGGCGTGGTCGTACAGCGAGATGTCTTCTTTGGCAGTGAGCTGTAGGAACAGGTGCAGGTCATCTAGCCAGGTTTCGAACTTCACCGGACGGCCCTCGGCATCGAAAGCTAGAACGGGAGGACTAGCCATAGTGACAGTAGTAGGAGTAGGAACTAGGCCGCTGGAAAGGTGTGCGTAGGGTCAACGGGGCCGGCGGGGCCGCTAGGTAAGGCGCGGGCGGGGTCGACTGTCCGTAGTGGCACACGAGCGGCAGTAGTAGGGAGCGTGGCAGCAGTGTGCGCGGTAGGTAGAAGAAAAAACAGCGAGCGCCTCGCGGGCGGCGGCTGCAGAAGCGCACGGGCGGCAGCGGCTGCGAGCGGTGCACGAGCGGCAGCGACGCACGGGCAGCAGCGGCGCATGGGCAGCGGCAGCGTAGGGGCAGCGGCGGCACACGGGCAGCGGCGGCGCACAGGCGGCAGCAGTGCACGTGCGGCGACGGCAGGAGGCGGCGGTGCGCAAGCAGCAGCGGAAGCAGCGCACGGGCGGCAGCTGCGTATGCGCACGTGCGGCAGTGGCAGCGGCGCACGGGCGGCTGCGGGCAGCGGGGCGTGCGCGAGCAGGCGACGGGCGGCTGCGGGGCGTGCGCGAGCAGGCGACGGGCGGCTGCGGGGCGTGCGCGAGCAGGCGACGGGCGGCTGCGGACGGGCGGCCTCTGCGACGGCGGGCTGCGGGCCTGCGGGGCGTGCGCGAGCAGGCGACGGGCGGCTGCAGCAGCGGGTGCGTCAGCGTGGCGCACAGGGCAGCGGCGGGCAGTGCGCGAGGCCACGAGGCGCACGGGCAGCAGCGCAAAGGCGCGCGGGCAGCGGGGAGGCAGCGCGACGGGCCGCGCGCGAAGAAAATAAAGCGCGCGCGGGCAGCTGGCGGGGCGCACGCGTGAAAACGGCCGCGCGCGAGCGGCTAGTACGGCGCGCGCGGTAAAAAAAAAAGGAAAGCCACGCGCGGGCGGCTAGCGAGCTGCGTGCGCGTGGTAGGTAGGTAAGGAGCGCTCTAGGACGCGCAGGCGCACGAGGCGCACAGTAGGTAGGTAGGTAGGTAGGTGGGCCCTAAGAACAGTCCTAGCGACGGACCTGCTCTGAAACCATGTCAGTGATAACGGACTGGAATGGTGAACTAGAAAGGATTGTGAGTACAAATATGAAACCCTAATGTTGTGACCCCCCTATAGGCTAACCCACTACAGCCTACACAAACACAACACATATAATGTTTGACAATCTGTTCGTGAGAAGTGAAGCAAGGGAGCTTGAGCAGAAAACCATGGCGGAATTAGCAAGGCTTCTGGGCAGTAATGGCCCGGCGAAGCTGGCGTTGAAGGCTGTTGGTGCTCTCCCTGCCAGTTGTGTTGGAGTAGGCTAGTGCTCGCTCTGGCATTTATCATGGTGTTCCTTTGTTATTTCACCATGCTTAGAGCGAGTTACACCTCCGGTTCAGTTTAGGTTCATTTAATAGTTTCTAGCACAAACTGAACACACCCTAAGTTCAATTAGGGTTTCCTACTTTTGTCTCTCGACACTTTTTCCTAATCAATTTTCTTCAACCTATCTTCCTAGCCATGGCTACCACTCCTATATTAACATGGTATACAGAGCCTAATCCTTGGCGTTTTCTGCTTATTTACATCTCTTAGGACGCTTTAGACCTTAGGCATCCGGGGCGCCACCTCCCACTCAGTGTAGATTTTTCGTTTCCTACCATCTCGACCCTCGATTTTCTCTTTGTTTCCCTCATTATTTAAACTCGCGGACCCCCTTTTCCATCCCCCGAGTCCTCCCTACCCCGTCGCGCGCCTCGTCGCTCAGTTGCACGCCATCTCCCCTCGTCGCGCGCGCCCTGCCCTGCCCTCCCGTCGTACGTCCTGCCCTCCCGTAGCCCGCAAGCGCCCTCCCTCTGCCGTCGCGCGCGCGCCCTGACTGCCGACGTCGCGCGCGCGCGCCTTGTTCGCCGCCGTCGCGCACGCACAGTCTGCCCGCCGCCGTCACTCTCCCCGCCGCCCATTTTCTCCTTTCCGCGGCCGCCCTCCCTCCCCCCCCCCCCCTTTTTTCGCGGACATTTTCCTCTCCCCTCGTGGTGCGCCGAACCCCTCCTTCCTTCCCCCCCTTCTCCTGCCTCCTTCGCACCACCTCTTTCCTCTCCGCTCAGCACACCCACCTCTTCCACTCCTCCCCCTCTCTTCTCTCCTCCCCCCTTTCGTGCTCCTCCTCCATTCCTCCACTCTCCTTTGTGCGTCAAGCACCACCTCACCTCTTCCTCCTCCTATTTTCTCTCCATATCTACTACCCTTCCATACCATCCGCCCCTTCACCCTCCTCCTCCTCTCCTCTCTCCCTTCATTCCCCTCCCGATCTCCCTCTCTCCTCCGCCTCTCTCCTCTCGTCTACTGCTGCAGCTGGCTGCCGGCCTTGCTTCGTAGCCGTGCTCTGTCCCCACTGTGTCCCTCCTCCTCTTATTTCTCCCCTCAGCGGCGCAGCAGCAGACTACTCCGCCATCATCCCTCCTCCTCTTATTTCTCCCCTCAGCGGCGCAGCAGCAGACTACTCCGCCATCATCCCTCCTCCTCTTATTTCTCCCCTCAGCGGCGCGGCAGCAGACTACTCCGCCATCATCCCTCCTCCTCTTATTTCTCCCCTCAGCGGCGCAGCAGCAGACTACTCCGCCATTGTCCCTCCTCCTCTTATTTCTCCCCTCAGCGGCGCAGCAGCAGACTACTCCGCCATTGTCCCTCCTCCTCTTATTTCTCCCCTCAGCGGCGCAGCAGCAGACTACTCCGCCATCATCCCTCCTCCTCTTATTTCTCCCCTCAGCGGCGCAGCAGCAGACTACTCCGCCATTGTCCCTCCTCCTCTTATTTCTCCCCTCAGCGGCGCGGCAGCAGACTACTCCGCCGCTATCCCTCCTCCTCTTATGTCTCCCCTCAACGGCTCAGCAGCTGACTACCTCGTCGAAATTCCTCCTCCTCTTTTATCTCCCCTCAACTGCTCCATTGCCATCCCCTTCCTCAGATGGGGCCTATTCTCGCTCTTACCCCTCCTCCTCTGCGCTTCCGCCCTCACCCGTCTCCTGCGGTACCTCCTCTCCTACCCTTGCCTTCCCTACTCTCCGCCCCTTTCGCTGCCCCGTCCTTCCCTTGCGCCTCTCCTCCTTGCCGCTGGACCCCCCCTCTTCTCCGCCCCTCTGCTTGGAGTCCGCTGTTCCATCAACGTCGCCGCTCTTGTGTCGTTGTCACCTCTGGTATTGGTTCTCTGGCCTCTGTCTTCAGTGTGACCCTGCCATCTCAGGATAGCATCCTTGGTGCTTCTCCCCTCTTGGACCCTCGCTTTGTCGTTCCACTTTCTCCACCCGTTCCAAGCGCTGTCTCTCACTCTCCTAGCCCTACGGCTGCCGCTCTCTCACTTCCTCGCACCTTGGAGTTTGTCCTTGACAGTGCTGCTACTGATTCTGTCTTTCGCGATGCTGGTGTCCTTCGCCATTTTCCTCGTCCCCTCTCTATTCATGGGGCTGGGGAGACCATGACCATGATCTGTACTGGCACTTCATCTCTTCCTTGTCCTGCCTCTCCCTCTGGCGCTGTCACTGGCCTTTACGTTCCCTCTTGCCGTCATAACCTCCTCTCTCTCCCTACCCTCCAACGCCTAGGTGTGCGGGCACTCTTTCCCGCCGGTGAACTCTTTTGTGATCTTCATTACCGCGACCGGCACCTTGCTCGTTTCACCCTTTCTCCTGTCACTCACCTCTACACCCTTCGTGTTCCCCTCCCCTCATCCGTCCATCACACCTCTTCTTCCTCTGCCCCTCCCGTCTCCACTTGCGACTGTCGCTCTCTCACCCAACCTACCCTTCTTCTTCATCATCGTCTTGGCCACCCCAACTTCCCTCTCCTTCGCAGCATGGTCACTTCGAAGCTGCTTCATGATCTCCCTCCCTCTCTCCCGCCCCTTCCCCCCTCTCCCGCTCCTCCATGCACCCCTTGTGTCCAAGCCAAGCTCTCTCAATCTCCTCATCCTTCTTCCCCTTCTGCCTCCCCCAAACCACTTGATCTTGTGCATATGGACCTCTGGGGTCCATCTCCCATTGCCTCCCGCCAAGGTCATCGTTACTTTCTCCTTCTTGTCGATGACCACTCTCGCTTTGCCTCTGTTTATCCCCTCCGTGCCAAATCTGACGCCCCCTCTCTCTTTATTCGCTGGGCTGAGCAGGCGCGCCTTCGCTTTGGTCGTCCTGTCGCCCGCTTCCACTCTGATGGTGGTGGCGAGTTCTTTAACCACTCTCTCCTTTCTTACTGCTCCTCTCATGGCATTCGCCAGACCTCAACCCTCCCGCATTCTCCTGAACAGAATGGTGTTGCCGAGCGTCGTATTCGCACTCTCATGGAGATCACCCGTTGTCTCCTTACTCATGCTTCTGCTCCACACTCCCTTTGGAGCTACGCTCTTGTTCATGCCACTCTTCTTTCCAACCTTCGCCCCCATCCTCTTCGCCCTTCCATTACTCCCTTCCAGCTCTGGACTGGCCGCCAGCCCTCCGCCCGCCCTCTTCGGGTGTGGGGCTGTGTCGCTCATGTCCTTATCAATCCCGCCGATCGAGCACGTCAGGGTGGGAAGCTCGCTCCCAAGACGCAGCTCTGTGCGTTCATTGGTATCAATGCTGACTGTCCTGGCTATCTTTTCTATGCTCCCTCCTCTCAGCAGCTCATTCGCAGCCAGGACGTTATCTTTGATGAGACTCGTTCTCCATTCCTCGCCCCCCCTCCCACCCCTCCTCCTCCCTCTCTTCATTGGTCTGACTTTGACCCGCTACCCTCCGCTGCTCCCTCTCCTTCTCCACTTCCTCCTCCCCCTGCTCCGCCTCCCCTCCCTGCCCTCTGCGCTCCCCCCTCTGCTGTCATCTCCGGCTCCTCTCCTCCTCCCTCTTCCTCTTCTGCTCCCCTGTCCTCTCCTTCCCCACCTCCTTCTGCTCCTCTTCCTTCTCCTCCTGCTCCTCCACCTTCACCGCGTCTCACCCGCTCCATGACCCGTGCTATGTCCAATTTTCAACACTCTGCTCTCTTTACTCGTCTCTCTCCCTCTCCAAACGTCGATCTTCTCGAGGATCGCTTTGAGGAGCTGTTCTCCATTCATCCTGTTTCACCCCTCCTCTGTGTCACCATTGGCGATTTCTCCAATTCTCCCACTCTTCTCTCCGTTGACACTGCCGCTATTCCCACCCCTCAGACCTACTCCGAGGCCGTGTCTGGCTTTCATGCAACTGAGTGGATGGCTGCCATCATTGCCGAGTGTGAGGCATTCACCCGAACTCAATCTTACGTTGACTCTGTCCCCCCCCCTGGCGCCACCATTGTCAAGGGCAAATGGGTCTTTCGTGTCAAGCAGCTGCCTGGGGAGCTCCCTGTCTTCAAAGCTCGTTACTGCGCCAAAGGTTTCACCCAACGTGAAGGCATTGACTACTTTGCCACTTACTCTCCCACTGCCCGTCTCCCCACTCTTCGCCTCCTTCTTGATCTAGGCGCCCGTTGGGATTGGGAGATTCACTCCATGGATGTCTCCAATGCCTTTCTCCAGGGCGAGCTTCATGAACGCATTTTTCTTGAGCGCCCCGCTGGCTTCCCTCGCCCGTTCCCTCCAGGCACTGTCTGGGAGCTGAAGCGCCCAGTCTATGGTCTTAAACAAGCCCCCCGCGAGTGGCACGCTAAGCTCGCCTCCACTCTTCACTCTCTTGGCTTCTCTACCTCTTCTTCTGACCCCGGTCTCTTCATTCGCACCTCCCCCCACAGGCTTTACATTCTTGCATACGTCGATGACTTGGTGCTCCTCGCTGAAGATTCTGCCGACCTTGCCGCTGTCAAGCAGGCCCTCCAGGCGCGTCTCCTGTGCAAGGATCTTGGCGAGCTTCGTCATTACCTCGGCATGGAGATCCGTCGTAATCGTGCTGCCCGCACCATCTCTCTCTCTCAATCCTTCTACATCCACTCCATTCTTGAGCGTTTTGAAATGTCGCAAGCGAAGCCTGTTTCCACTCCTCTTCCCGCTAACCATCAGCTTACCGCCCCTGCTGTTCCCGCTCCCTCCTCAGAACTGCGACCTTATCCTGAGCTCGTTGGGTCCCTCATGTATGCTATGATGTGCACTCGCCCCGATCTTGCTTACCCCCTCAGTGTTCTCTCTCGTTTTGTTGGCCTTGGTCGCCACACTGACGTGCACTGGGCGGCTGCCAAGCGTGTTCTCCGCTATCTCCGCGCTACCTCTGATCTTGCACTCACTCTTGGTGGCTCTTCCCCCCCCGTTCTTTCCGGTTACAGTGATTCCTCCTATGCTGATTCTCGCCCTGATCGCCGCTCCTCCCAGGGTTATGGTTTCACTCTTGGCAGTGGCCTCATCAGCTGGCGCTCTACTCGTTCATCCTCTGTCTGTCTTTCCACCTGCGAGGCTGAATTGTATGCAGGCACATTGGCGGCTCAGGAGGCTCGCTGGCTCTCGTTTCTCCTTGCTGAACTTGGTCACTCTCAGCCCTCTGTGACGCTCTCCTGTGACAGTGCGAGCATGATTCACCTCACTGAAAATCCTGTCTATCACGCTCGCAGCAAACACATCGAGGTCCGCTACTTCTTCGTGCGCGAGCTGGTGCAATCTGGCTTCTTACGGCTTCGCAAGGTGGACGCTACTGCCAACCTTGCTGATATTTTCACCAAGGCCCTCCTACGTGCGCCACACCGTTTCTATGTGCGCGAGCTTGGGCTCACGCGTCTCTCTACTTCTGGGGGTGTGCCAATTCACTAGGTGTTTTGCTCCAGAGCTTCGCCTAGCCTGGGGGTGTGTTGGAGTAGGCTAGTGCTCTCACTGGCATTTATCATGGTGTTCCTTTGTTATTTCACCATGCTTAGAGCGAGTTACACCTCCGGTTCAGTTTAGGTTCATTTAATAGTTTCTAGCACAAACTGAACACACCCTAAGTTCAATTAGGGTTTCCTACTTTTGTCTCTCGACACTTTTTCCTAATCAATTTTCTTCAACCTATCTTCCTAGCCATGGCTACCACTCCTATATTAACAAGTTGGTACAGAGAGCTGGGGTTTCCAACCGTGCTCCCTTGCTCGGCTAACTCCCCTCGGCTGTTGAATGTCTTGGAGGACGGGCGTATCATCACGATGAAGCGGATGAGAGAGGGGTGGAAGGAGGCCTAGAAGGAGTCGTACAAGCGTGCAAAGTGGGCGGCAAGATGGGGAGGAAACATTGATTGGAGGAAAGTCGTGAGCACGTGGGACTCTCTGGCTGTCCCCAGCCGTCCACGTGACGTGCTT
The DNA here is from genome assembly GCA_947470075.1 of Closterium sp. Yama58-4. Lineage (NCBI taxonomy): Eukaryota > Viridiplantae > Streptophyta > Zygnematophyceae > Desmidiales > Closteriaceae > Closterium > Closterium sp. Yama58-4. The sequence continues at coordinate 111,252 of CANIUD010000208.1, forward strand.
ACTCGCATCCACGGTCTCAATCTGCAGGTGGGGGAACGTCTGGCTTTTCTCAGCAGCAAGCCAGTTTGCCCATACTGCGGGGAGCCGGAGACATTGGAGCACTGTTTGGTTTCCTGCCCCAGAGTTCAAGTGACCTCTGCGGCTCTTCGGCGCGCTTTGGGCATGATGAACCCCAGCCGCACGACGGACTCGTTAGGGGATCTTCTGTTTCGGGATACCGGTACCAGCTCAGCATTTCCGGAGCTGACATTAACATCAATTACATTTCACCAGTTGTGGCTCGAGCGGTGCGAAGCTGTATTCAGAGGGCAGAAATTCCGGACTCAGCGAGTCCTGCGTCGGATTGAGGTGGCTTTTCGGCAGCACGCGAAGCTGTGCATTCACAAGTTTGGGTCGACGTGGCGAAAGCAGAGGCAGCGTGGCTCATTGGGGGAGTAGAACATGCTTGAAAGGTTTAGAACGGATGGGAGAAGCCTGTCGTGGACAAATAACTTTGCAGCAATCTGGTCGGTGAGGAGGGCCGGGCGCATCAGGCCCTAGAATCCTATCTGGAGCAAGAGGTTCCCTCTAGCTCCTCACGCACGGTTACGACCGTTCTTGTTAGTATATACTTGCTCTTCGGTGTATACTTTCAATTATCAAAAAAAAAAAAAAAAAACAAGAGGCGACAAGGTCGTCCTAGGGTTGCGAAGCTCTTTCTGTAATGGTAAGCACAATTTAGTGAGTTGTACATCCTCAGAAACTGTACACAATAGCATGACGCTCAATAGGCAATTCCTAGGCAAAGAGTCGAAAATATACAGTCGCGTGACTCGAACCCTCGACTTTTCGATCGCAGACTCCCACTCCAACGACTCGGCCAATTCCTCTGACTTAAGTTTTCAACTAAATTAAATTGTCTAGTTTTATTGCGACGAATCTGACACATTCCCAAGGTTTGATCGACCCTTTTTCTCCCTTGCTGAGCTCCCCGCTAGTCAGGTTCCACCAACTAATTCAAGTCTCTACTAAGGTGAGAACAACCCTAACCTATCAGGTAGTTTTAAAGCGAGCAGGCAAAATAGTGACCCCCTCTTCTAGTTGGGTCCACTTGAAGAGTCGTAGTACTGTTCAGCGCTGTGTTCGTTTTTTTTCACCTTCCGAAGGCGAGTTCCGATCAAAAAATGTTTCGCGTGCTCAATGTTGACTGGCGTCAGAAAAGCGCCACATGAATGCACAAGGTTGTCGCAGGATTGAGATGTGCATTTTCTGACATTCTCAATGAACAACAGCTGGCAGCCAGGCAAACTGAATACTTCACATACTAACACCAAATGGCAGAGGATAAAAGCACTAATTACGTGCGAGTGACAAGGGCTGTACGAGTCACGAAATCAGCATACACGGGACCTGGGCCTGAAATGCGGCGATACCGAGGAGAGAGGGGGAAAAAAGGAAGAAAGAAGTGAGAGCATAAAGTGAGAAAACGGATAAACATCTGCGAAATGAGAGGGACAATTGATAATACAAATGGCTGACGGGAGGGGAGAGATGGGAGAAAACGACGGGGTGAAACAAGGGCAACAGGGAGGGAGAATACGCGGGCAATGGGAGGGGAGATAGCGAGCGCGACGGGAGGAGAGGAGATAACGAGCGCGACGGGAGGGGGTGAGAGAACGAGCGCGGCGGGGAGGGGAGGAGATAACGAGCGCGACGGCGAGTGAGGGGAGATAACGAGCGCGACGGTGAGTGAGGGGAGATAACGAGCGCAGCGTTAGGGATAGGAGATAACTAGCGCGATGGGGAGGGGAGGTAACGAAATACTGACGGGAAGGGGAGGGGAGATAGGGAGCGCGACGTGATATGGGAGGGGAGATAGGGATGGCGACGGGAAGGGGAGGGAAAATAAGGAGCGCGACGGGAACGGAAGGGGAGATAACTACGGCGACGGGATGGGGAGGGGAGATAGGGAGCGCGACGTGAAATGGGAGGGGAGATAGCTATGGCGACGGGAATGGGAGGGGAAATAAGGAGCGCGACGTGAAACGGGAGGGGAGATAGGAATGGCGACGGGAAGGGGAGGGCAAATAGGGAGCGCGACGGGAACGGGAGGGGAGATAGGGAGCGCGACGGGAACGGGAGGGAAGATAGCGAGGGTGACGGGAAGAGGAGGGAACATAAAGAGCGCGGTACTGAGAGAGGCGAGATTACGAGTGCGACACTAAGAGGAGACGGGATTGGGAGGGGAGGGAGGGGTACTAATGAACGCAACGAGAAAAAATGGGACTGCGAAACGAGAGGGCGAGCCCCGATCGCACGCAAGACTAAACGCGGGGGAAAATCGCGATGGCGGCGGAACGGTGAGCGCGTGAGTAATGAAACAGCCAGTGAAACTTACACTCAGAAATCCGATTCTACGCAACCGTGCGATTTAGGCGACTATGCTACGAGGGCCTTGTCAAGTATACTAGGAGTGGGGCCTAGGCTAGTAGCCTAGGCCACAGTAGGACTAGGAACGAGGCGCCAAGTACGAGCGAGAGTTGTGTGCACGAACAGAAATGAGGAGGGAATGGTTGAACTAGCAAGCAGCAGGATACAAATAGCAAACCCTAAGGGGCTGTACTCACTATTGAGTACCCCACTGCAGGCTACACAAACAACATATTCTGACACACCCCCATAGCCAAAGTGGGGTGTAATCAGCACAATGAGCAAGCATAGCAGTAGTTCACAATTATAAGCAAAGCTAGAGGCTATCACAGAGGGCAAGTGAGGAGGAGGAGAGACTGTGAGGGGAGAGAAGATGGGAGGCGACGACTGAAGCTGCAGACACACGGGCAACAGGAGTACCGGCTGGCACAGTGGCTACCGAGAGCACGACGGCTCCGGACTACAGGAGTACCAGGCTCTGCGGCTACGACGAGCGGCAGGAGCAACGGACCCACGGGCGACTGGCGCAACGGGCTCACGGGCTACCGAGAGCTCGACGGCACCGGACTACTGGCGCTTCTGGCGACACGACGGCTGCCTCCACCCAACCTCCTCCAACTGTCCCACACCCCCCTACACACACCCCCTGCTGAAACCCTAGCTCCACTCCCACGGCACCCCCCTTAAACCCTAAACCCTCGGCTCCCACACACCCACCCCCCTCAGCGGCAGCTGCAGCAGTGGGAGACGGAGGAGGAGGAGGAGTTTCAGGTTACCCACACCGGTCAACCCCATGCTCGCCACCCCACACCCCCACCACCGCGGAACGTACGGCGGAATGGGAGAAATGGGCAGCACGGGGGGGGGGGGGGGACGGGCTGCAGGGACGGGCCGCGGGCTGCTGCAGGTGCGGGCTGCTCCAGGGGCGGCTGCTGCAGGCACGGGCTGCTCCAGGGGCGGCTGCTGCAGGTGCGGGCTGCTCCAGGGGCGGCTGCTGCAGGTGCGGGCTGCTCCAGGGGCGGCTGCTGCAGGGGCGGTCACTGCAGGTGAAGGTAGGAGGACGGGGGGGAAGAGCGCGGCCCCCAGAGCCGCCGCGACGGGCGACGGGAAGGGCGCCGCGCGGGCCCCCCCGGAGCGCCACGACGGGCGACGGGAAGGGGAGGCCGTGCGGCCCCCGTGGTCGCCACGACGGGCGACGAAAAAGGGCGCCGCGCGGGCCCCCCCGGAGCGCCATGACGGGCGACGGGAAGGGGAGGCCGCGCGGCCCCCGCGGTCGCCATGACGGGCGACGAGAGGGGACAGCGCGCGGGCCCCCTTGGTCGCCACGACGGACGACGGGAGGGGAGGCCGCACGGGCCCCCGAGGTCGCCACGACGGACGACGGGAGGGGAGGCCGCGCGGGGCCCCGAGGTCGCCACGACGGACGACGGGAGGAGAGGCCGCGCGGGCCCCCGAGGTCGCCACGACGGACGACGGGAAGGGACCGCGCGCGAGCCCCCGTGGTCGCCACGACGGGCGACGGGAGGTGAGGCCGCGCTGGCCCCCGAGGTCGCCACGACGGACGACGGGAGGGGAGGCCGCGCGGGCCCCCGAGGTCGCCACGACGGACGACGGGAGAGGAGGCCGCGCGGGCCCCCGAGGTCGCCACGACGGACGACGGGAGGGGACCGCGCGCGAGCCCCCGTGGTCGCCACGACGGGCGACGGAAGGTGAGGCCGCGCTGGCCCCCGAGGTCGCCACGACGGACGACGGGAGGGGAGGCCGCGCGGGCCCCCGAGGTCGCCACGACGGACGACGGGAGGGGACCGCGCGCGAGCCCCCGTGGTCGCCACGACGGGCGACGGGAGGTGAGGCCGCGCGGGCCCCCGGTAGCAGTAGAAACGACGGGCGCCACGGAGAGGTAAGCCGCCACGTGCCCCGAGCGCGCGGCGGGCAGAAACCCTAAGTTCGGCGCCGCGCACCACGGGGCGCGCGGCGGACAGTACGGCAGCGGAAGCGGGTGGTGGGCCCATGCACAGGAAGGCGGCAGACATGCCGCCCTCTGATACCATGTCAAGTATACTAGGAGTGGGGCCTAGGCTAGTAGCCTAGGCCACAGTAGGACTAGGAACGAGGCGCCAAGTACGAGCGAGAGTTGTGTGCACGAACAGAAATGAGAAGGGAGTGGTTGAACTAGCAAGCAGCAGGATACAAATAGCAAACCCTAAGGGGCTGTACTCACTATTGAGTACCCCACTGCAGGCTACACAAACAACATATTCTGACAGGCCTATGTTTCGGAAAGAGAGTCTATGTCTAAACTAGCTACTAGTTACTTTCAGAGCAGAAATGATCTAGCGGAATGATAGTTGTTCACCCAAGCCCACTTTGAACGTTCAGCTGGGCCCAAAACGCTTGGACGTGTTGAAACAATCGCCTTGCGATTGTCGTGCACAGAAATGCGACGCCTCACATGGAACTGAAATTCATTGACTTTGGCGGGAACCAATCACATGTGCTCGATCTGTTGTCCGGAACAGTGGAGACTTGTCAGTTTGGTGTCAAAAATTGTTTCTCTCGGCATATTTGTCGTTAGCACTTTCAAACTGGGCCTCCCTTCACTATTTTGACTGCTCGCTTTAAGTTAGATGATACAAGCTAGGCTAACATGTGTAGATCTCTTCTCAAAGTCGTTTATAGGGAATGTTCTATGGTTTGGTTTTTTTCCTTCGTTTTCCTTGTCCTACTTGGAGCAATCCACCCTCCCTCTCCTACTTCCTCTCGTTCTGCCGACGAGCTACGGGAGTTTCCACTAGGTAAGCTCCTAACTTACAGCTTAAAGTCGTTCGACTTAATTCTAACTTAGGTCGACTTAGATTCAACCTAGGTGGACTTCGATCTTGGTTTAACATATGTTGATTTAGGCCGGCTGACCATTTCGTCCTATTTAACTGTTGATTTAGGCCGGCTGGCCATTTCGGCCTATTTAACTAAGTCGATTTGTTTAGTACAAGCCATTGACTGTAATGTACCTATCTTAGCCTCATTCCATCCGTTTGTTTCCTTTCCATTTCAAATTTTCGTTTTCTTTTTCATTTCTGCATGAAGTTTTCTCTCTCTTTCTCACTGTTTTCTCTTTCTCTCAGCAGCCTCTTCACTTCGTTGAACAGTTCTTCCTTCCATCTTGTAATTATTTCGTCTTTCATTCTTACGTGCTCTTCAGCTTTCTTTAGTTTAACGTCTATCCGTTCATTTTCTTTTAGCTTCCTGCTGTAGTGCATCTTTTCTTTCCATACATGTTTTCTTCACTTCGTTTGTTGATTCCTTCTTGTTCCCTTCTCTTTATTGTCAGATTTTTTTCCTTGTATAGTCGTTCGATTTCAGCGTTATCCGGTCTTATATTGTATTCTTGCGTCTCTCCTTCCTACCTGTTGCATGTTCTCCTTTCTCTCTGCAATTCCCTTTCTCTTTTCTTCCCATATTACTTCATTCCATCTTACGTGCCCTCCAGATTTTCCCTGATTCATTTCTTAACCTTTCTTATCCTTGCTTTCCTTTTGTCTCAACTATTTCTTTCCCTTCTACGCATTCATTTCATTTCCCTACATTGTCTAATCGTTTTGTTATGTCTTTCTGTTGCGTTCTTTGCTGATTGTTTTACCACTCCCCTCTCATTCTCATCTTGTTCCTTCTCTTCTCTTGCGTATTCTTCTTCTTGTCACTTGTTTCCTTTTGTTTGGTAAGTAGTATTACTGTTTTATTCTGTTGATGTCTTCACCACCCATTCTGCCCTCGTAACGTTTTTATGTCTATATTCCTTGCTTTGATCTATTACTTGCTTCCATTCGTATATTCGCCGTCTCCTTTCTTTCATCGTCCTTGTCCTAAGCCTTCCTCTTATTTGATTGTTTATTGGACAAGAATAAAATCTTTCCCTCTCTCCCCCCCTCTTCCACCCACCACCCCTCCCTCTCCCCCCCTTTTTTTTATGTTCAAAGGCTTTGCTGTTTGCTACAGGCTGCCAAGATTACTTATGAAGTGTAACGATAATAGTTATGATTTGTGGAGCTGCATCGTATTGATAATTCTCGTTTGCATTGGTTTTATTGTTTCTATTGTTTCTGCATTGCCCTTGTGTGTGTGAAAAGATTGTGTCTGAGATCTTTTGTGTGCATATCCGTATGTGCGTCGTGTATGTGTCTTCGTGTGTGCACACTCATCCATATGCATTTATCATTGCATTAACAATGCGCATCTGTGGATTTTAAAAAGATGGTCATGTTGGAAACAATAAAACTTAAGCGCTTCAGTCGTGTCGAAAACACCGCATCAGAAGCGAGGCAAACTACACCGAAGCACCCGCGAGTCAACCCTCGGGGGTTGAAGAGGTTGCTGGAGGTTACGCGAAAGTCAAAGGTCAGCGACCTTTGACCCGACAAGTACAGCGCGACAGTTAAGGACATACAACTGACTCGTTACAGAGCAGTTGCCCGAGTCGTACTGTATCGAACCGCAACAGCAACAGCAAAAGCAGTTATAACTGTATCCCTTGATATTCCCTGCACTATTATATATTCTTGTACTCCCTTGTTATAATCAATCTACTTTGCCCTCACATACTAGCGCAAGGTGGTTCACAATTTCTTCACTGAAAGCTTCCGCTATTACAATTGTTCTATCTAGAGTTCTCCCCTGAAAAGATCCTAAGGGGCTATCTCAGCCCAACATGGTATGAGAGCAGTCAGGGGAAATTCTACCTCTTCCAAATCAAAGACATTACAAGACATGGCAACAAACAAGGAGAGGAGCTCTTCTAATGGCTCCCCGGGCACTACTCCTACACCACCTCCTGCCTCTGGCCTGCAGACAGAGGAAGGCACGGCAACAAGACCTAGGGGAACGTCCACCGAGACTCTCACAAATCGCCCCACGGGCTTTGACCAGAGCATGATGGAGAAGTTTTTCTCCTTCATGTCCTTCTACGAGCAGCACCAGCAGTCGGGACCTGCACAGACACACAACAGCAACAACGGAGTGACGCCCATGAGCCTTGATGGGTCGTCATACGCGCGCGGAAATCAACAGCAGCAACCTACCTTCGCCCCGTACGAACGCGGGTCAATCAGCTTCATGCCGCAGTCTTCGCCTGCACAAGACAAATCACTGGACGCGTTACAAGTACAGTCGCAATTCGCACACGTTTTGAAGCTTCAAACGTCAAGACCATTCGACGGAAAGGACTTCTTTACCATTCGTTCCTTTGAGTTCGAGTTGATGATGGAGGGCGCGCAGATACTTGGCTTCTTCGACGGGTCCCTGCAATACCCAGCAAACGGCACACAGTATGAGAAGCAGCAGTACACGTATCAATCGATGATGGCGTATACGATCCTACTGAGGAACGTAACACCAACTCAGCAGCAGAACATACGCTCTTACCGGGCCTTCGGCAACTCGGCGGAACTCGCGTACAACCATCTGAAGAACCTGTACCAAGCAACAGACAGTGTAAATCAGAGCACATTAATGGCGCAGCTGACAACAGTTGAGATGAAACCAGGAGAGAAAGGAATGGCATATATCAGTCGATGTCGCGAACTGCGCGACAAGCTTCTTCGATGTGGAGGATCAATCTCTGAGGACGCCTTCGTGACGGTCATCATCGGTGGCCTCGGCCCTCAGTGGCGCGCAACAAAGGCCATCCTCCGAGCCCACGGACGAATTTCTGAGGCAGCACTCTGCGCCGAAATCCACGCCGAACAGCAGGACATGGATCTGCAAGAAGAACGACACAGGAAGAAGACGACAACGTCAGAGTTCGCATTTCACACCCAACGACGACACAACAACTACAGCAACAGACAACAACAGCCGAAGCCAGTACCTCCCTTCTGTCACATCTGCAAGACTTCAGGGCACCCGCGCACGCACTGCCCGAATCGTCAACAGTCAACGACCCCGCAACGACACCTTCGACCTTCAAGCAGTCAAATTGCGTCAACGCAAGCGAATCCAACGACCCAGATCCAAGCTTCAACGACCTCAACGGGACAACCTGCGCAAGGAGCAAGAAACATCGTTAGCTGCATGGCAAGACTGAGTGACTCTTGCGTCATGGATTCACCACCTCATTACTCACCGGAAGAACAACTCGACAACACCACACCTCGTCGCGAAGCACTTCAACCAAATCCGACATACGCTGCCATCGCCCAAAACGAGCCATCCGGAAAAGACACGTGGTTCTTGGACAGTTGCTGCGGACAACACATGTGTTCTTCAGGACGCTTCGTGCAGAGAGAGTATCAGCTTCAACGAGAGGTCGTCATCACCGTCGCCAATAATCAAAACCTGTACACACGACGACAAGGAATTGTACAACTTCAGTCACGGGAGACAAACGTCATTCTGCAAATGTCCAAAGTTTTAATCGCAGAAGGCCTCGGATACAACCTTCTCAGTGTGAGTCAGTTGATGGCGAAAGGCATCCACCTCGAAGCAGACAGCACTACCCAAGAATTCAAGTTGTACCACGGGAGAGGAGGTCTTTACATCGGGAAGGCAATCCTTAAAAACAACGTCTTCGTCTTGGACTTCGTTCCTGATCTCGGCACCGCTGACAGTGACGCCATAGTCAACTTTACCAACTGGACACACCCTCCGGATCTTGACCCCGACTTCAGTCCAGGCGGCTTCTGGTATTCACACACCATTGTCAAACATTGCATGTTTATATTGTGTAGGCTGTAGTGGGTTACACCTTAGGGGGTACACAAAGTTAGGGTTTCCTACTTGTACCAAACTCTGTGCTAGTTCATTTCATTCCTGCTCAGTTATTTCTGACATGGTTTCAGAGCAGGTCCTTCGCTAGGACTGTTCTTAGGGCCCACCTACCTACCTACCTACCTACTTACCTTCGCTTGTTTCCGGCCCCGCTGGCCCCGTCGATCTAGCACGATCTAGCGGCCCTGCGGCCCCGTCGAACTTTTTTTTCCTAGCGGCCTCTCACGGCCCCCGTCGCGTCGCCCCTTAGCGCCCCGATCGGCCCCGTCACGCCGCCCGCGAACCGCACAGCGCGCCGCGCTCACAGCCCGCGAACCGCCCACGCACAGCCCGCGAACCGCCTGCGCAGCCCGCGACCAGCCCGCGCAGCCCGCGCACAGCCCGCGAACTGCCCGCGAGCAGCCCGCGACCTGCCCGCGAACCCCCGCGAGCCGCCCGCGACCCGCTTACGCAGCCCGCGCTGAGCCTGCGCGGCTCGTGCGCTGACCGCCGCCGGCCCGCACGCTGCCCGCACGGCCCGCGCGCTGCCTGCTCCCGGCCCGCCGCTGCTGAGCCCGCAGCCGCCCGCGCACCGCCGCTGCTGAGCCCGCCGCCGCCCGCGCACCGCCGCTGCTGCGCCCGCCGCCGCCCGCGTATCACCGCTGCTGAGCCCGCCCCTGCTGCGCCGGCTCTCGCTGCCGCCTGCTGCGCCTGTGCACCACTGCAGATCCTACTACTACACTTCCTGCTACTGCTGCTTGTGCGCCACTACAGTCCGTAGGCCCCACCGGCCCCGCTGACCCTGCGCACGCCTTTTCAGTGACTTTACTGCTTCTACTACTGCCGCTGTCGCTATGGCTAGTCCTCCTGTTCTAGCTTTCGACGCCGAGGGCCGTCCGGTCAAATTCGAAACCTGGCTAGATGACCTGCACCTTTTCCTACAGCTCACTGCCAAGGAAGATATTACACTGTACGACCACGCTCTCGGCCATGCGACCGCCCCACTCGCTACTGCCCCCCCAGCTGAGCGCTCACAGTGGCAGACCCGTGACGCGCACGCTCGCTTTGCTATTCGCAACTCCCTGCCGCTAGATGAGCGCGAGCACTTCGGCCAGTGCAAGACTGCTAAGGAACTGTACACAGCCGTAGTTGCTCGCTACTCCTCACCCGCTTCTGCCACGCTAGGCCGCCTCACTCTCCCCTACCTGTTCCCCGACCTAGCCTCCTTTCACACTGTCGCAGACCTCATCACCCACCTTAAGACTAGTGAGGCTCGCTTTCGCGCTGCCATGCCTGACGAGTTCCTCGCTAGCAACCCCCCCCCGCTCTGGATCACTCTCTACCACGTTGTCACCCGCCTCCCTGACTCTCTGCGCCCTGTCAGGGACCAGTTCCTCTCTCGCTCCCCCACTGAGCTCACCGTAGACCTCCTCGAGAAGGAACTGCTTGCAGCCGAGGCTAGTATCGTCGCTGTAGGCACCTCTCGTGGCGACCCCCGCGGCCCCTTCTTCGAGGGGTGCTCCCCTTCCCCCCTCCTCCCCTCTGTCGCCTCTGCTGCTGCTGTCGACCTCCTTGGTGCTGAGAAGGTCGGGGCTGCGTCTGCTTCAGGCGGACGACGCAGGGGCAGGAGTGGCAGGAGTGGGGGTGGTGGCGGAGGAGGCGGGGGTGGAGGTGGTGGCGGTGGAGGTGCGACTGGAGAGGCTAGTGGCGGCAGTGGTGGAGGTGACAGCGGCGTTGGGAGTGGTGACAGGGGCGGAGGTGGCAGCGGAGGCGGAGGTGGTCGTGGCAGCGGCAGGGGTGGAGGTGGCCGGGGCGGAGGCGGAGGGGGTGGTGGTCGTGGAGGCCCGGGGGGCGGTCAGAGTCAGCAGCCTGCCCCGACCCTTCAGGCCGCCCGTGAGTGGTATGCGCGGCGCAGCGTCACCTGCCAGTACGTTATTCGTACAGGTGACCGCACTGGCCAGACGTGTGGGGGGCCGCACCAGACGGAGCGCTGCTTCGCCCGCCTCAACGATGCGTGGCGCACCCAGTTTCCTGGTGGGGGTGAGCTGCCGCGCTGGGCTGAGCTGCTCAGGAAGGGTGTTGATATTTGGGCACTGGACTTTGATGCTATTCTCACTGCCATGCATGCGATGTCTATTAGTGGAGAGGGTGCTCAGTACTTGCGTGTTCCGCCCGACCCGGGCATTCAGGCCAGCCCCGCTGCTGCTCTAGGTGCTAGTGTGTCTGCTTCCACAGGTACTACTGCAGCTGCTGCTCTAGGTGCTTGTGCGTCTGTGCCCCCTGGTACTGAGTCGACTGCAGCACTGCACACCTTCACACTGGACTCAGGTGCTTCTCGCTCTTTCTTTCGTGACCGCACTGTCCTTGAGCCTCTAGCTCGGCCGGTTGCTGTCTCTCTTGCTGACCCCTCTGGGGGTCCGGTCCTTGCGACCTCCTCCACCACCCTTCCGTGTCCAGCGGTTCCGTCCGGCACGCTCTCAGGTCTCTACCTCCCCTCGTTCTCCACGAACTTGGTGGCAGGTAGTGCGCTCCAGGACGGGGGTGTTCACCAGTTCACCCCTGCCTACGAGCGTGTGACTCACTGCACGTGTGCTCGGACGGGCCGCCACCTAGCTACTTTCACTCGAGAGCCGGGGTCTGACCTGTACACACTGACCACTGAGTCCCCTCAGGTAGCTGCGTCTACGTCTGCGTCAGGTCAGCTGTCCGCCCCCTGCTCGTGTCGCTCTCTGGCGAACGACACCGTCCTCTGGCACCACCGCCTTGGTCACCCGTCTGTGCAGCGCCTGCGGGCCATGCACAAACGGGACCTTGTTGCTGGTCTTCCCAGGGTGCTCCCTCCCCTTCCTGACTCCCCTGCTCCTGACTGCATTCCCTGTGTCGAGGGGCGGCAGCGCGCCGCTCCTCACTCCTCCTCCTTTCCCCCGACGACCGCTCCCCTGCAGACGCTCCACATGGACGTGTGGGGCCCAGCCCGCGTCCGTGGTCAGGGTCAGGAGAGGTACTTCCTGATAGTTGTTGACGACTACTCGCGCTACACCACGGTCTTCCCCTTGCGCGCCAAGGGTGACGTCCCTGGTGTTTTGATCCCCTGGATCAGCCGAGCCCGTCTCCAGCTAGGCGAGCGCTTTCACTCGGACTTTCCTGTCCTGCGCTTGCACTCTGACAGAGGTGGTGAGTTTACCTCCGACCTCTTGGCAGCCTACTGTGCTGAGCACGGCATTGAGCAGTCGTACACGCTTCCGGACTCTCCACAGCAGAATGGGGTTGCTGAGCGCCGTATTGGCTTAGTCATGGAGGTCGCTCGTACCTCCTTGAGCCATGCGGCTGCCCCCCATTTTCTGTGGCCGTTTGCAGTCCGATACGCTGCGCATCAGCTCAACCTCTGGCCCCGTGTCTCCTTGCCGGAGACTTCCCCGACTCTGCGGTGGACGGGAGAGGTTGGCGATGCGTCGCGTTTCCGGGTGTGGGGATCCCGAGCTTTTGTCCGCGACACGTCTGTGGACAAGCTCTCCCGTCGCGCTCTTCCCTGTGTCTTCCTTGGCTTTGTTCCCGACGCGCCTGGATGGCAGTTTTACCACGTCACCTCGCGCCGGGTTCTGGCCTCTCAGGACGTCACTTTTGACGAGTCCGTCCCCTTCTACCGCCTCTTCCCCTACCGCACTGCCCCCCTCCCCCCTCCGCCGCTCTTCCTCGCTCCAGGTGCTGAGGTACCAGACCCCCTCCCCCCTCAGGGTGCCGCTCCCTCAGGTGTGTCCCAGGTAGACCCGGGTGAGCCTGTCGAGGTAGCTGTTGACTCGCGTCCTGCGTCTGGGGGTGCTGAGCCTGGGAGTGCTGCGTCTGAGGGTGCGGAGCCTGGGGGTGCTGAGCCTGGAGGTGCGGAGCCTGGAGGTGCGGAGCCTGGAGGTGCGGAGCCTGGAGGTACTGAGCCTGGGGGTGCTGAGTCTGGACGTGCTGAGTCTGGGGGTGCTGAGTCTGGGGGTGCTGAGTCTGGGGGTGTTGAGCCTGAGCGTGCTCCACCTGGAGGAGCCCTCTCCTCCCAGCAGCTGCAGGAGAGGTACCTCGAGTACTGCCGCCTCCGGAGAGGTGCTTCTGGAGCTCGTCCCGGTACTTCCCCTCCTACCCAGGAGCTCCCCCCCATTCAGGTGATCCGCGAGTGGTACACGCGGCGCTGCAGTCTTCGTAGTGGTGCTCCTGGTGCTGCGGACCCGAGCGGTGGTGCTGTTGCTGGTGCTGAGGACCCGGACGCTGGAGCTGCTGCTGGTGCTGAGGACCCGGGGGCTGGAGCTGCTGCTGGTGCTGAGGACCCGGGCGTTGGAGCTGCCGCGGGTGCTGAGGACCCGACCGGTGGCGCTGCTGCTGGTGCTGAGGACCTGACCAGTGGCCCTGCTGCTGGTGCTGAGGACCCGGGCGTTGGAGCTGCTGCTGGTGCTGAGGACCCGACCGGTGGCGCTGCTGCTGGTGTTGAGGACCCGGGCGTTGGAGCTGCTGCTGGTGCTGAGGACTCGGGCGTTGGGGCTGCCACTGGTGTCCCTGCTGCTTCTGGAGACGCTGCGCGGCCGCGACCGTACTTCGTACCGCTCCTTCAGCAGGTTCTTGGTCAGGCTCCTCCTCCTAGTCCTCCTCCCTCCGTCGAGTGTCCTCTGCCTGTCCAGCCGCAGTCACAGTTACCGCCTGCCTCGCCTCTCCCTGCTCCCTCTCCTTACGCTGGTCCCACAGGAGGTCTTACAGAGCGTCGTGAGCCTGAGTCTCGTCCTGCGTCGCCTGTTCGTACTGCTCGCACTGGTCGTCGTGTCCCACGTGAGCGTCCTCCTCCTGTCCCTGGCACTCACTACATGACTCTGCGTCCCTCCACTGCTCCGCAGCGTGTCCCGCTGCCGTCTCCTCCTGCGTCCTCTCTTCCTACTCTTCCTGACCCGGAGTCTGACTCCCGTCGTGCTGCCAGTCCCACTGTTACGCGTCTCCTCGCTACAGTTGTCACTGACCCGACCTTTGAGTCCTCTGCTGCGTCTGCTCTGGTCGCTGAGTTGGTTGACTTTGCTGCTCGCTGTCGCCTAGACTACGCTGCCAGCCTTGTCGCTAGGTCTGAGTCTGCGTCTGCCTGTCCTCCGTCCGTCGGGGGTGAGTGTGCCCTCGGCACGGACGTCCTTGAGGACAGACAGGAGGAGTTCCACTGCCTTGCTGCTGCTTTGCCCCGTCTCGTGTCCTTGCTAGTTGCCCCTGAGGGAGACCCGGATGCACCAGACATCCCGACCCCACGCTCTTACGCTGAGGCGATGGCGGGTCCCTACTCCTCTCAGTGGCAGACAGCCATGGACGCAGAGATGGCCTCCTGGAAGTCCACAGGCACCTACGTAGACGAGGTTCCCCCTCCTGGGGCGAACATCGTCAGTGGCATGTGGATTTTCAGGGTGAAGCGGCCGCCGGGTTCTCCGCCTGTCTTCAAGGCGCGCTACGTGGCTCGAGGCTTCAGTCAGCGAGAGGGAGTAGACTTCTTTCAGACCTTCTCCCCCACCCCGAAGATGACTACTCTTCGGGTGCTGCTGCACATAGCCGCTCACCGCGACTACGAGCTTCACTCTCTTGACTTCAGCACTGCTTTCTTGCAGGGCAGCCTGCACGAGGAGATCTGGCTGCGCCGCCCCCCTGGCTTCACTGGGTCAGTTCCTCCTGGCACCCAGTGGAGGCTTCAGCGGCCGGTCTACGGTCTCCGCCAGGCGCCACGTGAGTGGCACGACACACTGAGGACGACACTTGCGGCTCTTGGGTTCGCTCCCTCTACTGCTGACCCGTCGCTGTTTCTACGCACCGACACCTCGCTGCCGCCGTTCTACATCCTCGTGTACGTCAACGACTTGGTCTTTGCCACTGCTGACACCGCGGCACTCGCTCACGTGAAGTCGGAGCTGCAGAGGAGACACACGTGCACAGACCTGGGTGAGCTGACGAGCTATCTTGGCTTGCGGATCACCCGGGACAGAGCACGGCGCACCATCACCCTGACTCAGTCACACATGGTGCAGCAGGTTCTCCAGCGCTTCCGCTTCACGTACTCCTCGCCTCAGTCCACTCCTCTGCCTACCGGTCACTCGCTCTCAGCTCTGCCTTCGGATGAGTCCGTAGAGCCGAGTGGCCCGTATCCAGAGCTTGTGGGCTGCCTCATGTACCTGATGACCTGCACTCGACCTGACCTTGCATACCCTCTTAGCATCCTAGCACGCTATGTCGCTCCTGGCCGTCACCGGAAGGAGCACATGGATGCTGCTAAGAGGGTGTTGCGCTACTTGTGCAGTACGTCGGGCATGGGGCTTGTGCTTGGAGGGCGAGACCGGGTTGTTCTCACAGGGCACTCAGACGCTTCTTGGGCAGACGACCAGGCTACTCAGCGGTCGTCCCAGGGTTACACCTTCAGCCTTGGCTCTGGCTCAGTTTCTTGGCGTTCTACTCGCTCTTCTTCTGTTCTCAGCTCCAGTTGTGAGGCTGAGATCTACGCCACAGCCATGGCTGCTCAGGAGCTACGCTGGCTGACCTACCTGCTGACCGACCTCGGAGAGCGGCCTCGTTCTCCTCCAGTGCTGTACGTCGACAACAAGGCTGCCATTGCCTTGTGTGAGGAGCACAGACTGGAGCACAGAACGAAGCACATCGCTCTGCGGTACTTCCTTGCTCGAGAGCTGCAGCAGCGTGGTCAGCTTTGTCTGCGTTACGTGGCCACGGAGGCCAACACTGCTGATGTGTTCACCAAGGCGCTTCAGCCTTGTGACCATCAGCGCTTTTGCACTCTGCTAGGCCTTGTACCTACTGGGCCTCACTTGCTTACCTCTTGACCTTGCTTGTACTGTGATCACTATATATATATGCCTACTTGTTTACTTTTGCTAGGTTGTGATCACTGTATCTCTTGCTTTGTTATAAACCTGCATGTGAACTGGTCTTGTGACCGCTTGCTTGTGCTCGGAATTTGTGTGGAATCCTTGAGATCCACCCTGAGCTTGCTTTGCTTTGCTTTGACTGGTCTTGTGACCCTGTGGTTGTCTCCCACTGCGCCTATGGGGGTGTGTCAAACATTGCATGTTTATATTGTGTAGGCTGTAGTGGGTTACACCTTAGGGGGTACACAAAGTTAGGGTTTCCTACTTGTACCAAACTCTGTGCTAGTTCATTTCATTCCTGCTCAGTTATTTCTGACAACCATCCCTGAGACAGAACGAACAAGGGCATTAGCGACAATTCAACAATCGGCAGCAGCAGAGACAACGTCGGCAGCAGCAGAAACATCATCGGCAGCAACAGCGACAACGACGACACCAGTCGCCGGTCCTTCAACGACGGCGTTCCTCAACGACGATGCACCACCAACACCTGCACAACAGCTCCAGCCAGCACCACGAGAATTTCATCACAGTCCCAGCTTCACCGCTGGTCTCTTCTCCAACTCCGACATGTATCGGCGCTCACCCGGTCATCGCGCCAACGAAGAAATCTGGCACGCAAGAATGGGACACCCAAGCAACACTGTGTTAAACAACACGATTCGAGCAGGAGTACTCGACAAGGACTCTTTACTTTTAACAGACGGACGAGAACTTCAACGAGCACGAGGGACATGCTTCACCTGTCCTGAAGCTGACTTACCGCATCAACCCTTCGTCTCGCATCACAATCCAAGCGCACCCGCATATGCACCACTCGAGAAAGTGTACAGCGACATCTTGTACAACCGCGAACCCGGACAAAACGCGTATAACTACACCATCACCTTCATCGACGCCGCCACACGTTACGTCTGGCACCTAAACTTACCAAGTCGCGACATGGCTTTCGAGGCTTTCGTGGCATGGCTTCCAGCAGCAGAACGGGAATCGGGAGCTAAACTCAAAAGTTTCCAATCAGACGGAGGAGGAGAATACTCGTCACAACGATTCAAGCAGTACCTGGCGGAGAAGGGAATCAAGAGACTCATCTCCCTTCCCTACGCCCATCAACAGCAGGGTGTAGCAGAAAGGATGAACAGGACTCTGCAGAACACCATGCGCAAATTGTAACGTGGCATGCGGCTACCCAACCACCAGTGGCCCGAAGCAATGGACCACGCCGTGATGCTGCACAATTTGCTTTCTTCGTCGTCACTCCCGAACAACACATCACCGCATCTGCTGTGGACAGGGAAACTGGGCAGCACAAAAATGTTACGAGTCTTCGGCTGCATGGTACAGTACCGACCCCCATCTGCACGAGCCGGCCGATTCTCCCAACGCGCACAGTGGGGACTACACCTGGGCATCGAAAAACATTACAACGCATGGAAGATCTTCGATATCAACAGCAAGGAAACAGTAGCAGCACGTGACGTGATTTTCTACGAACGACTCACGCTGCCAACGTACCTTGCCAACCTGGACGAAAATCGAGACCCCACAGGCGGCTTCCGTGGCGATCGAGCCTTCGCTTCGACAGAAGACGAAGCTGACTGGGACGAGCAGAATGTGGAAGGAGCCTCGGAAGAAGCCGGACCTCTTCCCTACTGCTCAGTGGACGTACCGATGGACGAAGAAAACCCTCGCGAAAGCGTCAACGCCGAAACTTACTACCACTTCGCCGACAACGGTTACGTTACACCTGCTGAAGTCAACACCAACGAAGCAGAACGCGTAGGGCCCAACTTTGCACCCGATCTAGAAACTGGAGACGAGGCAGTCTATCCCGAGGACACCACACTCCCCCGCTACACACAGAGCGGACTCCAGATCCTTGGTCTCGTCACCGCGGTCCACGGCGTCGGCATTCCTAAGGAGCCTGCGACAGTTCAGCAGGCTCTGGGGGGGGAGCATAAGGAAAAATGGCGCGAAGCCATGGACAAGGAGCTGAAGGCATTAGAGGAACGCAACACCTGGAAGGTCGTTCCCATCGGCGTAGCGCGAAACAAGACCATTCTTACCGGGAAATGGGTCTTCCGTGTGAAGACGAAGGCCGACGGCACCATCGACAAGTTCAAAGCGCGTTGGGTCGTTCGCGGCTTCGACCAGGAACATGGACGAGACTTCACCGAAACCTTCGCTCCGGTCAGCCGCCACACTTCACTTCGAATTCTTCTCGCCATCGCCGCTATGAAGAAGAAGAAACTGCGCCAAATCGACGTCGCGAACGCATTTCTCTACGCACCGGTCGATGCAGAGATTTTCGTGGAACTACCGCACGGCTCCAACACAAATTCCACGCACGTCTGCCAGCTACTAAAATCGCTCTACGGGATCAAACAGGCGCCGCGACTGTGGCAACAGTACCTGCATACTCGCCTCATCCGCATCGGCTTCAAACAACTCCCGCACGATCAGGGCATGTACCGCCTCACGAAGAACAGCGACTACATTCTTCTAATCGTCTATGTGGACGATCTCCTCTACATCGGTTCTACCGACGGCATCACCACCTGGTTCGAAGGGGAGCTGCAGAAGGACCTCACCCTCACTGTCTCATCTACCGTCACACAGTATCTCGGACTTAACATTCGAGAAGATAACGACGCGATCTATCTCAGTGCCGAAAAGTACGCCGACACCATCGCCAAACGATTCGGAATTACGCCAGCCGCGATTTCAACACCATACCGCTACACGACAGGAGCCGATAAGGAATCTGCCCCACTTAAGCCCGCCGGCATACGCGACTATCAGAGGAAGCTAGGTTGCCTCCTCTTCGCAGCCGTCACTTGCCGACCCGACCTATCCTACTCCGCAAGCCAGCTCGCCACTCATCTCAAGAAGCCTGAAGCAGAACACCTGGCGGAACTTGACCGCGCTCTGCACTACTTTATCAGCACCGCGATGATCGGCCTAACTTATCACAAGAACGCAGCTACACCGACCAAACTAATCGGCTACGTCGATGCCGATCACGCCGGCGACACTGACAACAGGCGCTCACGCACCGGCTATGTCTACCGCCTCGAGCCTATCGGTCCTATCTCCTGGCAGTCGAGCAAGCAGGAGTTAATTGCACTATCTTCAGCCGAAGCAGAATATATCGCGCTCTGCTCAGCCACCAAGGAGGGACTTTACCTTCGCGAGCTGCTGGAAGAAGCGAAGTTAGCCGAGTTACCCAACTTTAACGTGTTCTGCGACAACCAGTCAGCAATTCGCATCGCCAACAAGAACGGTTTCGCGAACAGGACGAAACATATTGCCCTACGTTACTTCTTCGTGAAGGACGAGATCGAGAAGGGGAGACTCGAGCTGTCATACTGCCCCACATCCGAGATGGCAGCTGACTACTTGACCAAGAAACTCGGAAAGCAAAAGTTCGAGTATTGCATGCTGCTGACTGGACAGAGCCACGTCACCAGCAGCGACACTCCAGAAGCGAAGGGGAGTGTTGGAAACAATAAAACTTAAGCGCTTCAGTCGTGTCGAAAACACCGCATCAGAAGCGAGGCAAACTACACCGAAGCACCCGCGAGTCAACCCTCGGGGGTTGAAGAGGTTGCTGGAGGTTACGCGAAAGTCAAAGGTCAGCGACCTTTGACCCGACAAGTACAGCGCGACAGTTAAGGACATACAACTGACTCGTTACAGAGCAGTTGCCCGAGTCGTACTGTATCGAACCGCAACAGCAACAGCAAAAGCAGTTATAACTGTATCCCTTGATATTCCCTGCACTATTATATATTCTTGTACTCCCTTGTTATAATCAATCTACTTTGCCCTCACATACTAGCGCAAGGTGGTTCACAATTTCTTCACTGAAAGCTTCCGCTATTACAATTGTTCTATCTAGAGTTCTCCCCTGAAAAGATCCTAAGGGGCTATCTCAGCCCAACCGGTCAAACCATCATTTCCGAAAAGGTTCTTTGCTCACTCAGTGAGTGTGTTCATTTGAACTGGATTTGATGGATCTTGATCATTTTTTTGGTTTTCACAGATTGTGTTGTTTCATGTAACAGTTGGATGATTCAGGAACTATGCTATTGAGCTCCCCCCCATGCTAGGCAGGGGATGCGGTAGCATAGGGTCTGGGTCAATTAACTGTTACGCATTTCGATCATGGTATACATTCACTTCACTACACTGGACGTATACCCAGATATATATTATATTCACCGAGGAGCATATGCATTGCATTTATGCACTTTTGTTTAATATTTAATTCATCATATCCATCATTATATTTCATCTATGCATAACATTATTCCGCATAGCATATGCATTATGGAATAAAAAGTCACTCGTTTACAGTACCGGTAATATCATTTTGGCAATCCATACAGTCAGGGCAAACTAAGAAACGAGGAAGAATTTAGTATGGCATGTGTTAAATTGCCATGGCAAATATAGGAGTCAAACACTTAGCTCTCATTCGCTAGGTTTTTTTTCATTATTTTTTTAAATGATGAAAAAAATTCTACATAACGATTGTAACAGGTTGCTTCGCAAAAAAAAAAAATAAAGAGGCGACAAAATCGTCTTAGGGTTGCGAAGCAACGATGCTTTTAAATAAGAATTCTATAATGATATGGAAAGAGAAACATATATAACCAGTGATTGAACTTGTAACTGAGATTGTAGTTGTAATGTAACTATTCGAACTGTAGAAGTAAAATGTAGTACACACTTAGCGGGCGAGCCAGATAAAAGTTCCCTTACAAAACCTGCATCTTCTGATTGATAGGTCCGTTTTCTACCGTCTACGCCAATGCCTCTATAACTGATAAGCATCGTAATTGTAGTTAGGTTTTCGTTGTCCCCTCTCTCTTGCTCTCGTTTCTCTCTCACTGCTGTCCTGCTTCTTTCACAACTACCGTGGCTCCCGCTACCCACCTTAGTCCACCTCGCAGGTATGTCTTCTAAGTCTTTGTAGTAGTAGTTCTATATCTAGTTTCTTTTCTCTTCGTTTCTCTCCTTTTACCTTTCGTTATCCTTTCTCTCTTGCTCTCGTTTATCTCTCACTGCTGTCCTGCTTCTTTCAGAACTACCGTGGCTCCCGCTACCCACCCTAGTCCACCTCGCAGGTATGTCTTCTAAGTCTTTGTAGTAGTAGTTCTAGATCTAGTTTCTTTTCTCTTCGTTTCCCTCCTTTTACCTTTCGTTTTCAACATTCTTGAGTTAGTTAACTCACCATTAACTATCTGAAATCTTGTGTGCTATGTTGCTGCATATCATCGAGCTAGCTTGGTAGGTTGAACTATCTTGTGCACGCCATTTTCGACCAAGCTTAGTAGGCTGAATTAGGAACTGTCAGAATCCCAGTCACTAACCACTGGGATAAAAGGGCTTTTTTATATAGCGGGTGAGTGCGCCCATAACCCCCCAGGCCAACATGCCTGTAACCCTTCCCTAGGATCATCGGGGATCCCCAGTGGACCTCTGACACCCCCCCGCACTGGGATGCCCGAAGTGCACACACCGGGAATCGAACCCGAGACCTTCGCTCTGATACCATGTCAGAATCCCAGTCACTAACCACTGGGATAAAAGGGCTTTTTTATATAGCGGGTGAGTGCGCCCATAACCCCCCAGGCCAACATGCCTGTAACCCTTCCCTAGGATCATCGGGGATCCCCAGTGGACCTCTGACAGGAACTCAATGCGAATTCGACCTTGATAATTAGGTTGAAGTAAGGACTGCAGGCCATGTCAACCATCAAGGTCTGCGGGTTATTTTGACCTAGCTTGTTTGAGTCCGTCATCTCTTTTTTGGTAATTATAGGTCCAGTTTTCCATTCATCTAAACTCTATGCTTGTAAGTTTTTTTTTCTTAACTTCCTCGTACCTCTGACTACGTTTGTTTCTTGGTTCTCTCTTATTATTCCGTCTTTCTTTCTTCCCCGTTTCCTCTTCCGTTCCTTCCTTCTGCTTCCTATCTGATCAGCTATACGATTTTCACTTTGTTGTTGGATCAAATTACAACGTTCTTGTTTTTTCTTTTTCCTAGTTCTTTTTTCGTTTATTAGTTTTCTGTTTTTTTCTCATCAAATCTTGTTCTCATACTTTCTCAATTATCCAATTTCTGTGCAGTGTTTATCAATTTCGTTCCATTAGTGCCTTTCAATTCCTCGTTTTATGTCATGAAAGGTTCCTTCGAAACATCCTTTTGTATGCATGTCGTTCCTTTGCTTTCCGTTCCGTCGGTCCATTTCATTCCATTTCAATTTCGTCATTCCACGTTCGTCCGATTTCAGAGTCTGTATACATACATCGTTAGTTTTGTTTCTTTATTTACCGTCTTCCCTCTGTTCTTCCTTCTCCTGTCAATTCGCTTTTGATCCCTACTATTTTTTTTACCGCAGAACCCTTGCTCTTCCTTCCGAAAGTTTATTTCAATTTGGAAGATTTGTAGCGATTACGCTTAGGATTTTATACTTGTCTTGGTACTTATTTTTTCTGCTTTTATTAGTTATCGTATGTGTTTTCCCGGGTATGTTTGTCGTTATACAAGCTTTTGAGTATGTGAGTATGTTTATTGGAGTGTGTATGTACATGTGTGTATGTGTCTGTGTGTCTGTGTGTGTCTGTGTGTGTGTGTGTGTGTGTGTGTGTGTGTGTGTGTGTGTGTGTGTGTGTGTGTGTGTGTGTGTGTGTGTGTGGTGTGTGTGTGTGTGTGTGTGTGTGTGTGTGTGTGTGTGTTGTGTGTGTGTGTGGTGTGTGTGTGTGTGTGTGTGTGTGTGTGTGTGTGTGTGTGTGTGTGTGTGTGTGTGTGTGTGTGTGTGTGTGTGTGTGTGTGTGTGTGTGTGTGTGTGTGTGTGTGTGTGTGTGTGTGTGTGTGTGTGTGTGTGTGTGTGTGTGTGTGTGTGTGTGTGTGTGTGTGTGTGTGTGTGTGTGTGTGTGTGTGTGTGTGTGTGTGTGTGTGTGTGTGTGTGTGTGTGTGTGTGTGTGTGTGTGTGTGTGTGTGTGTGTGTGTGTGTGTGTGTGTGTGTGTGTGTGTGTGTGTGTGTGTGTGTGTGTGTGTGTGTGTGTGTGTGTGTGTGTGTGTGTGTGTGTGTGTGTGTGTGTGTGTGTGTGTGTGTGTGGTGTGTGTGTGTGTGTGTGTGTGTGTGTGTGTGTGTGTGTGTGTGTGTGTGTGTGTGTGTGTGTGTGTGTGTGTGTGTGTGTGTGTGTGTGTGTGTGTGGTGTGTGTGTGTGTGTGTGTGTGTGTGTGTGTGTGTGTGTGTGTGTGTGTGTGTGTGTGTGTGTGTGTGTGTGTGGTGTGTGTGTGTGTGTGTGTGTGTGTGTGTGTGTGTGTGTGTGTGTGTGTGTGTGTGTGTGTGTGTGTGTGTGTGTGTGTGTGTGTGTGTGTGTGTGTGTGTGTGTGTGTGTGTGTGTGTGTCTGTGTCTGTGTTCTGTGTGTCTTTCTTCCTTTTCCTTCCTCCCTCTCCTCCTTGCCCTCTCCCTGCATCTCTGTGGGTTTTAAAAAGGTGAATCCGGTCTATCATTTCATTCGAAGGTTCATTGGCGCGCCTGTCGGGAGCCCACTTGAACTGGATATAATAGAGTTGACCATCTTTTTAGAGTTCACAGATTGTGTTGTTTCATGTGACTGCTGATTGTTCAAGGATTATGCTATTAGCTCCCCCCCATGCTAGGCAGGGGATGCGGTAGCATAGTTTTTGGGTCATTAGCTTTCACGCATTTAAATCATTATAAATATGCATCATGGATTGTCTATACTAATTATTATTTCTTGCAAACACAAGGCATATAATTCACATTTATCATATCTTACATAATACATTATATTTCATATAATATCATTATATTCATCTCCATTCACCAATCATTATATTCATCTCTTCACCATATGCGCATATTATCTGATGGTAAATCACAGCATACTATCACAAGAACAACCTAGTTATTGACAGAAAATAACTACCATTATAATATAATTGAACTAGTCGGGATTTCTTATATTAAATAGGTAGCAGGTAGTGCTTTCAGTTTATATTTTCACATTTTTATTTTAAATAAATATAAAATGTGGAAAAAAAAACCTGGCCAAATCGATCGTAAAGGGTTGCTTCGCAACCCAAAAAAAAAAAAAAAAGAGGCGACGAAATCGTCTTAGGGTTGCGAAGCAACGATGCTTTTAAATAAGAATTCTATAATGATATGGAAAGAGAAACATATATAACCAGTGATTGAACTTGTAACTTAGATTGTAGTTGTAATGTAACTATTCGAACTGTAGAAGTAAAATGTAGAACACACTTAGCGGGCGAGCCAGGTAAAAGTTCCCTTACAAAACCTGCATCTTCTGATTGATAGGTCCGTTTTCTACCGTCTACGCCAATGCCTCTATAACTGATAAGCATCGTGATTGTAGTTAGGTTTTCGTTGTCCCGTTCTCTCTTGCTCTCGTTTCTCTCTCACTGCTGTCCTGCTTCTTTCACAACTACCGTGGCTCCCGCTACCTGTCAAAGTAACAGACTGGAATGGCTGTACTAACAGAAGGATGGATACAAATAGGAAACCCTAATCCAGTGTACCCCCTAAGGTATCACCCACTACTGCCTACAATCATATAAACATATAATGTTTGACACACCCCCATAGGCAAAGTGGGGGAGACCTAGGGGTCACAAGACCAGTCAAGGCAAAGCAAGGCAACAACAAGCTCAGGGTGGATCTCGAGGATTCCACACAAATTCCGAGCACAAGCTAGTGGTCACAAGACCAGTTCACATGCAGGTTTATAACAGAGCAAGAGATACAGTGATCACAACCTAGCAAGAGTAAACATGCAGGTATAGATATATATAGTGATCATAGTACAAGCAAAGTCAAGAGGTAAGCAAGTGAGGTCCAGTAGGCACAAGGCCTAGCGTGGCAGAAGCGGGTGAGGAGTAGCGGGCAACTACAGCGGTGTAGAGGTCCTTAGCAGTCTTGCACTGGCCGAAGTGCTCGCGCTCGTCTAGCGGCAGGGAGTTGCGAATAGCAAAGCGAGCATGCGCATCACGGGTCTGCCACTGGGAACGCAGAGTGCTGTCAGCAGTCGAGTCAGGGGCAGTGGCATGGCCTAGGGCGTGGTCGTACAGTGAGATATCTTCCTTGGCAGTGAGCTGTAGGAACAGGTGCAGGTCATCTAGCCAGGTTTCGAACTTCACCGGACGGCCCTCGGCATCGAAAGCTAGAACGGGAGGACTAGCCATAGCGACAGTAGCAGTAGCAGTAGTAGTAGGAATCAGGCCGCTGGAAAGGTGTGCGGAGGGTCAACGGGGCCGGCGGGGCCGCTAGGTAAGGCGCGGGCGGGGTCGACTGTCCGTAGTGGCACACGAGCGGCAATAGTAGGTAGCGTGGCAGCAGGAGCTGCAACGGCGCACTGGTGGTAGCTGCAGTGGTAGCAGTGTGCGCGGTAGGTAGTAAATAAACAGCAGTGAGAGCGAGTGCCTCGCGGGCGGTGGCTGCAGAAGCGCACGGGCGGCAGCGGCGCACGGGGAACGGTGGCGCACGGGCAATGGCGGCGCACGGGCAGCGGCAGCGTAGGGGCAGCGGTGCGCAAGCAGCAGCGGAAGCAGCGGCGTGCAAGCGGCTGCGGGGCGTGTGCGAGCAGGCGACGGGCAGTAGCGGCGCACGGCAGTGGCTGCGGCGGCGGCAGCGAGCACGGCAGCAGCAGCAGCAGCAGTGCACGGGCGGTAGTAGCGGCGGCAGCGGCTGCGGGCACGGCAGAAACGCGGGAGCGGCAGCGGGCGACTCGCGGGCAGCAGCGGCAGCAGCAGCGGTGCAAATCGCGGGCCGGCGGGGCCGCGGCGGGCTGTGCGCTAGCGACGCAAAGGCGTGCGAGCAGTGCGCGGGCAGTGCGACGGGGCCGGCAGCGGGCAGCACGCAGGCCGCGGGGGTAAAATGCGGGCTGCGTGCGCGGTGCGCGGGCCGGTAGCGGGCGGTGCGCGGGCCGTTAGGGGCGATCGCAAGGCCGACGGGGCCGCTAAGGGGCGAGCGGCGGGGTCGTTCGAGGCGCTAAGGGGCGGCGCGACGTATAGTACTGGAGGAGAACGAGGCGGCTCTCCGAGGTCAGTCAGCAGGTAGGTCAGCCAGCGTAGCTCCTGGGCAGCCATGGCTGTAGCGTAGATCTCAGCCTCGCAACTGGAGCCGAGAACAGAAGAAGAGCATGTAGAGCGCCAAGAAACTGAGCCAGAGCCAAGGCTGAAGGTGTAACCCTGAGACGACCGCTGAGTGGCCTGGTCGTCTGCCCAAGAGCGACATAGCGTGCAAGGATGCTAAGAGGGTATGCAAGGTCAGGTCGAGTGCAGGTCATCAGGTACATGAGGCAGCCCACAAGCTCTGGATACGGGCCACTCGGCTCTACGGACTCATCCGAAGGCAGAGCTGAGAGCGAGTGACCGGTAGGCAGAGGAGTGGACTGAGGCGAGGAGTACGTGAAGCCAAAGCGCTGGAGAACCTGCTGCACCATGTGTGACTGAGTCAAGGTGATGGTGCGCCGTGCTCTGTCCCGGGTGATCCGCAAGCCAAGATAGCTTGTCAGCTCACCCAGGTCTGTGCACGTGTGTCTCCTCTGCAGCTCCGACTTCACGTAGGCGAGTCCTGCAGTGTCAGCAGTGGCAAAGACCAAGTCGTCGACGTACACGAGGATGTAGAACGGCGGCAGCGAAGTGTCGGTGCGCAGGAACAGCGACGGGTCAGCTGTAGAAGGCGCGAACCCAAGAGCCGCAAGTGTAGTCCTCAGTGTGTCGTGCCACTCACGCGGAGCCTGGCGGAGACCGTAGACCGGCCGCTGAAGCCTCCACTGGGTACCAGGAGGAAACGACCCAGTGAAGCCAGGTGGGCGGCGCAGCCAGATCTCCTCGTGCAGGCTGCCCTGCAAGAAAGCAGTGCTGAAGTCAAGTGAGTGAAGCTCGTAGTCGCGGTGAGCGGCTATGTGCAGCAGCACCCGAAGAGTAGTCATCTTCGGGGTGGGGGAGAAGGTCTGGAAGAAGTCAACTCCCTCTCGCTGACTGAAGCCTCGAGCCACGTAACGCGCCTTGAAGACAGGCGGAGAACCCGGCGGCCGCTTCACCCTGAAAATCCACATGCCACTGACGATGTTCGCCCCAGGAGGGGGAAACTCGTCGACGTAGGTGCGTGTGGACTTCCAGGAAGCCATCTCGGCGTCCATGGCTGTCTGCCACTGAGAGGAGTACTGACCCGCCATCGCCTCAGCGTAAGTGCGTGGGGTCGGGATGTCTGGTGCATCCGGGTCTCCCTCAGGGGCAACTAGCAAGGACACGAGACGGGGCAAAGCAGCAGCAAGACACTGGAACTCCTCCTGTCTGTCCTCAAGGACGTCCGTGCCAAGAGCACACTCACCCCCGACGGACGGAGGACAGACAGACTCAGACTCAGACTCAGCAACAAGGCTAGCAGCGTAGTCTAGACGACAGGCAGCAGCAAAGTCAACCAACTCAGCGACCAGAGCAGACGCAGTCGAGGACTCAAAGGTAGGGTCAGTGACAACAGTAGCGAGGAGACGCGTGACAGTAGGGTGCTCAGCACGGTACCGGTCAGACTCAGGGTCCGGAACGCGAGGCAAAGAAGACGCGGGAGGAGACGGTAGAGGGACACGCTGAGGAGCAGTAGAGGGACGCAGAGTCATGTAGTGAGTGCCTGGGACAGGAGGAGGACGCTCACGACGGACACGACTAGCAGTGCGAGCAGGACGAACAGGCGACGCAGGACGAGACTCAGGCTCACGACGCTCTGTAAGACCTCCTGTGGGACCAGTGTAAGGAGAGGGAGCAGGGAGAGGCGAGGTAGGCGGTAACTGTGACTGCGACTGGACAGGCAGAGGACACTCTACGGAGGGAGGAGGACAAGGAGGAGGAGCCTGCCCAAGAACCTGCTGAAGGAGCGGTACGAAGTACGGTCGCGGCCGCGCAGCGTCTCCAGAAGCAGAGGAGACTCCAGCGGCCGGGTCCACAGCACCAGCAGCAGCTCCACCGGCCGGGTCCTCAGCACCAGTAGTAGCTCCAACGCCCGGGTCCTCAACACCAGCAGCAGCGCCACCGCTCGGGTCCTCAGGTCCAGCAGCAGCTCCACCGTCCGAGTCCTCAGTACCAGCAGCAGCGCCACCGCCCGGGTCCTCAGCTCCAGTAGCAGCTCCACCGTCCGAGTCCTCAGCACCAGCAGCAGCTCCACCAGGCGGGTCCGCAGCACCAGCAGCAGCTCCAACGTCCGGGTCCTCAGCACCAGCAGCAGCGCCACCCCCAGGGTCCGCAGCACCAGGAGCACCACTCCGAAGACTGCAGCGCCGTGTGTACCACTCGCGGATCTGCTGAATGGGGGGGAGCTCCTGGGTAGGAGGGGAAGTACCGGGACGAGCTCCAGCAGCACCTCTCCGGAGGCGGCAGTACTCGAGGTACCTCTCCTGCAGCTGCTGGGAGGAGAGGGCTCCTCCAGGTGTAGCACGCTCAGGCTCAGCACCCCCAGACGCAGCACCCCCAGACCCAGCACCCCCAGGCTCAGCACCTCCAGGCTCCGCACCTCCAGGCTCCGCACCTCCTGGCTCAGCACCCCCAGGCTCCGCACCCCCAGACTCAGCACTCCCAGGCTCAGCACCCCCAGACGCAGCACCCCCAGACTCAGCACCCCGAGCAGGACGAGAGTCAACAGCTACCTCGACAGGCTCACCCGGGTCTACCTGGGACACACCTGAGGGAGCGGCACCCTGAGGGGGGAGGGGGTCTGGTACCTCAGCACCTGGAGCGAGGAAGAGAGGCGGGGGGGGAGCGGGGCAGTGCGGTAGGGGAAGAGGCGGTAGTAGGGGACGGACTCGTCAAAAGTGACGTCCTGAGAGGCCAGGACACGCCGCGAGGTGGGGTGGTAGAACTGCCAACCAGGGGCGTCCGGGACAAAGCCAAGGAAGACGCAGGGGACAGCGCGACGGGAGAGCTTGTCCGCGGACGTGTCGCGGACAAAAGCTCGGGATCCCCAGACCCGAAAACGCGACGCATCGCCAGCCTCTCCCGTCCAACGCAGTGTCGGAGAAGTCTCGGGCAAGGAGACATGGGGCCAGAGGTTGAGCTGATGCGCAGCGTATCGGACTGCAAACGGCCACAGAAAATGGGGGGTAGCCGCATGGATCAAGGAGGTACGAGCGACCTCCATGACCAGACCAATGCGGCGCTCAGCAACCCCATTCTGCTGTGGAGAGTCCGGAAGCGTGTACGACTGCTCAATGCCCTCCTGCTGACAGAAGGCCTCCAATAGGCCAGAGGAGAACTCCCCACCTCTGTCAGAGTGCAGACGCAGGATAGGGAAGTCGGAGCGGAAACGCTCACGGAGCTGGAGACGAGATCTGCGGATCCAAGGGATCAAGACATCAGGGACGTCACCCTTGGCGCGCAAGGGGAAGACCGTGGTGTAGCGCGAGAAGTCGTCAACAACAATCAGGAAGTACCTCTCCTGACCCTGACCACGGACGCGGGCTGGGCCCCACACGTCCATGTGGAGCGTCTGCAAGGGGGCAGTCGTCGGGGGAAAGGAGGAGGAGTGAGGAGCGGCGCGCTGCCGTCCCTCGACACAGGGAATACAGGGAGGAGCAGGCGAGTCGGGAAGGGGAGGGAGCACCCTGGGAAGACCAGCAACAAGGTCCTGCTGGTGCATGGCCCGAAGGCGCTGCACAGACGGGTGACCAAGGCGGTGGTGCCAAAGGACAGTCTCATGCGCCAGAGAGCGACACGAGCAGGGGGCGGACAGCTGACCTGACGCAGACGCAGACGCAGACGCAGACGCAGCTACCTGAGGGGACACAGTGGTCAGTGTGTAAAGGTCCGACCCCGGCTCCCGAGTGAAGGTAGCCAGGTGGCGACCCGTCCGAGCACACGTGCAGTGTGTCACGCGCTCGTAGGCAGGGGTGAACTGGTGAACACCCCCGTCCTGGAGCGCACTACCTGCCACCAAGTTCGTAGAGAACGAGGGGAGGTAGAGACCTGACAGCGTGCCGGACGGGACCGCCGGACAAGGAAGGACAGTGGAGGAGGTCGCAATGACCGGACCCCCAGAGGGGTCAGCAAGGGAGACAGCAACTGGCCGAGCGAGTGGCTCAAGGACAGTGCGGTCACGAAAGAAGGAGCGAGAAGCACCTGAGTCCAGTGTGAAGGTGTGCAGTGCTGCAGTCGACTCAGTACCAGGGGGCACGGACGCACGAGCACCTAGAGCAGCGGCCTCACCAGGACCTGTGGGAGCAGACGCACTAGCACCTAGAGCGGCGGCCGGACTGGCCTGAATGCCCGGGTCGGGCGGAACACGCAAGTACTGAGCACCCTCTCCACTAATAGACATGGCATACATGGCAGTGAGAATAGCATCAAAGTCTAGAGCCCAAATATCGACACCCCTCTTTTCCAGATCAGCCCAGCGCGGCAGCTCAGTGGCATCAGGAAACTGGGTGCGCCACGCGTCGTTAAGGCGCGCAAAGCAGCGCTGCGTGGGGTGCGGCCTCCCACACTGCTGGCCGCTGCGGTCACCTGTGCGAATGACGTACGTGCAGGTACAGCCACGCTGCGCATACCACTCACGGGCGGCCTGAAGCGTCGGGGCGGGCTGCTGACTCTGGCCTCCGCCAGTGCCTCCACGACCACCACCGCCACCACCACCGCCTCGGCCACCTCCACCCCTGCCGCCGCCACGACCACCTCCACCTCCGCTGCCGCCTCCGCCCCTGCCACCGCTCCCGCCGCTGCTGTCTCCTCCCCCACTGCCGCCACTAGTCTCCCCAGCCGCGCCTCCACTCCCACCGCCTCCACCCCCACCTCCTCCGCCGCCACCCCCACCCCTGCCGCCCTTGGTCCTGCGGCGCCCACTCGAAGCAGACGCGGTCCCGACCTTCTCAGCACCAAGAAGGTCGACAGCAGCAGCAGAGGCGACAGAGGGGAGGAGGGGGGAAGGGGAACACCCCTCAAAGAACGGGGTGCGGGGGTCGCCACGAGAGGTGCCTACAGCGACGATGCTCGCCTCAGCTGCAAGCAGTTCCTTCTCGAGGAGGGCAACAGTGAGCTCAGTGGGGGAGCGAGAGAGGAAGTGGTCCCTGACTGCGCGCAGAGAGTCAGGGAGCCGGGTGACGATGTGGTAGAGAGTGATCCAGAGCGGGGGGGGGTTGCTAGTGAGAAACTCGGCAGGCATAGCAGCGCGAAAGCGGGCCTCACTAGTCTTAAGGTGGGTGATGAGGTCTGCGACAGTGTGAAAGGAGGCTAGGTCGGGGAACAGGTAGGGGAGAGTGAGGCGGCCTAGTGTGGCAGAAGCTGGCGAGGAGTAGCGGGCAACTACAGCGGTGTAGAGGTCCTTAGCAGTTTTGCACTGGCCGAAGTGCTCGCGCTCGTCTAGCGGCAGGGAGTTGCGAATAGCAAAGCGAGCGTGCGCATCACGGGTCTGCCACTGGGAACGCAGAGTGCTGTCAGCAGTCGAGTCAGGGGCAGTGGCATGGCCTAGGGCGTGGTCGTACAGTGAGATATCTTCCTTGGCAGTGAGCTGTAGGAACAGGTGCAGGTCATCGAGCCAGGTTTCGAACTTCACTGGACGGCCCTCGGCATCGAAAGCTAGAACTGGCGGACTAGCCATAGTGACAGTAGCAGTAGGAGCAGTAGGAGTAGCAGTAGGATCAACAGGGCTGCTAGAACGGTCGACGCGGCTCGGTCGGGCGGCGCGGCTCGGTTCAGGTAGGGCGGCGCGGCTCGGTTCGGGCTGCGCGGCTGCGCGGAGCCGCTAAGAGGGGCGGGACGGGGTCGCGGGGGCCTCTAAGCGGGGCTCGACGGGGCCGTGGGGCCGCTAAGCGGGGCGCAGCGGGGTCGAGGGGCCGTGTGGTGGCGGGCGACGGGGCCGCGGGGCCTCTAAGCGGGGCTCGACGGGGCCGTGGGGCCGCTAAGCGGGGCGCAGCGGGGTCGAGGGGCCGTGTGGTGGCGGGCGACGGGGCCGCGGGGCCTCTAGACGGGGCTCTCGCGCGCAGGGTCGACGGGGCCGTAAGCGGGGCGCGCGCGGGTCGACGGGGCCTCCGTGTGGTGGCGGACGACGGGGCCGCGGGGCCTCTACACGGGGTGCGCGCGGGGTCGACGGGGCCGTAAGCGGGGCGCGCGTGAGTTCGACGGGGCCGCGGGGCCACTAGGCGAGGCGCGACGGGGCCGCGGGGCCACTAAGCGGGGCGCGATCGACGGGGCCAGCGGGGCCGGGAAAAAAAAAAAAGAAAGCGCTCGAGGGCGCTAAGGGGGGAGGCGCTAAAGCGCACTCCGATAGTAGGGCGCACGAGGGCGCTAGTAGGTAGTAGGTAGTAGGTAGTGGTGGGCCCGAAGAGAAGTTAGGTCCTAGCGAAGGACCTGCTCTGAAACCATGTCAGAATGAACGGACTGGAATGATTGAACTAACAGAGAAATCAGTACAAATAGCAAACCCTAGAATTGTGTACCCCATATAGGCTAACCCACTGTAGCCTAACAAACCCAACATATATAATGTTTGACATATGTATGTGTGTGTGTGTATGTGTTATGTGTGTATTTATTCATTTTCATTAATCCATATCATCATTGCAATATCAATGCATGTCTGTGGGTTTTAAAAAGGTGAATCAGGTCTATCATTTCATTAGAAGGTTCATTGGCGCGCCTGTCGGGAGCCCACTTGAACTGGAGATGATAGAGTTGACCATCTTTTTAGAGTTCACAGATTATATTGTTTCATGTGACTGCTGATTGTTCAAGGATTATGCTATTAGCTCCCCCCCATGCTAGGCAGGGGATGCGGTAGCATAGTTTTTTGGTCATTAGCTTTCACGCATTTAAATCATTATAAATATGCATCATGGATTGTCTATACTAATCATTATTTATTGCAAACACAAGGCATATAATTCACATTTATCATATCTTACATAATACATTATATTTCATATAATATCATTATATTCATCTCCATTCACCAATCATTATATTCATCTCTTCACCATATGCGCATATTATCTGATGGTAAATCACAGCATACTATCACAAGAACAACCTAGTTATTGACAGAAAATAACTACCATTATAATATAATTGAACTAGTCGGGATTTCTTGTATTAAATAGGTAGCAGGTAGTGCTTTCAGTTTTTATTTTCACATTTTTATTTTAAATAAATATAAAATGTGGAAAAAAAAACCTGGCCAAATCGATCGTAAAGGGTTGCTTCGCAACCCAAAAAACTGCATAACAGTAGTCATCCACAGTGCACATCCCCAGTCTCGTCCTCCGTACTGTTTTGCTCCTTTGTTTCGCACCTATGCAGCAGAGCAAACCACCAGTGCCAGTTCAGTTTCTTTCTTTCAGTGCATTCTCCTACCCCATACTGAGGGCGGGTCCAACTCATATCAATTTGGCGGTTTGCTACCTCGGTAACGAATTGCCATCTCTCCGGGTTTCAAGCAGGGTATCCGAACGCAAGCACGTGCCAAGTCCTGGAGGGTCTACGCGGACTTGGGTTCCCGCACAGACGAACTGCCAGGCCCACGCGGACACAACATCCCGCCCATGCGAATTGAATTGGGACGAATACATTCGGTTCGCGAAAGCTAAACTTGTCGAATGGGTAACTAGGGTTTGATTTGTGGCCCCGTTTGGGCGACTGAATCTGCATTGTCGAAGAACAGCTCGCTCGCTCGACGTAGGTAAACCTTGTTACCAACATTTGAGGCAGCAGGAGTTGATTTGTGGCCGTGGTTGAGTTTGCAATTTTTTCGGTTGAAAATCGAGTGCATTATGTGATGTGAAATGGGACTGGTTTTGCAAGCTGGGAAACCGAGCGCGGCATCCAGGCTGATCTCGAATTTTGACGCGGTTACCCTACAAAAAAGGGTTACTGTTCCCCATACTGACCTGAGCTGTGATGAGTTGGACCCGCCCTGAAAGCTTTGGATTGGAGTCGTCAAGTGTATCCGCGAAAAGCTCCGTTGAGCGAATAGTGCGGAGCGGAATGCAACGACGACGACTCGGGTCGATGGGACAAATGTAGCATTCGCTGTATTGGATGCACGATCTTGTCCCATTCGTACTAGTAGAAAGTCGCGTTTTAGAATGTTTACGGGATACAAGAGAGCAGAAAGCAGCTACATGCATCCGAAAGTAACGCTGACAGGAAAGGGAGCAGCTGTTCCGATGTATGTGACTGCTCGCAGTAATGTGCCTGTGAAGCCAGATGACTCGGCAGTGTAAGAGCCTTAGCAAGCAATGCGGAGATAAAATGCGTCCTGCCAGGTGCCCTAATAGGTGCTGCGATGTCTGTCTGGCTGGACGCGTATAATTTAATACTGCAGTGATAGCACTTACGTTAGTTACGAACCATCGCTTTCAACTCTATGGTACCGTTCGTTCATAGAATCCGTATGCTATAATAACCTTCGCGATGCATATCTTATTGGCCTCGATTCGACTGACGCAGTAGCCTATCGTATCATTGCGTAACCTATGTGGCACAAGCATACTGCTTTACATAACCGATGTTACCATGTTACCTCACGGTCGAGAGAGTCCCAGTTCTAAACGATAGCGAAAAAAGTATTCGTACAGTTGGAGGTAACTTCGTGGCGAGTCCGTGCGGGTAGAGCGGAGGCGAAAGGCCGGGAGGAAGGGGGGAGCGATCGAAAAGCAAGGCGGAAGGCGGAAAATTTTGAGACGTGTCAAAAACACCCTCATTTCACGTGGCGGCAGGTGTCGGAACGCCCGTTCACGAAGTGACGCTGACGCGGGAGCTCAAGCGGAATCGAAGGCGGAGACTACAGCAAGGCTTTAAGTCAAGCGAAGCATTCGGAGAAAGTCGGAGGAGATTTTTTGGGCAAAAATCGGTGATCCACTCCGGCAAAAACGGAACGAAGTCACAGCCTTCTGATTGGGTGGCGAACAAAGTCTCGAACTTCGTGACGGGGAGTTTTGCAAGCTCGTGGCGAAGAACAATTCGTCGCGATGAATTTCTCACAAGATCGGTTCGATGCGGAGGCATACGCGGAGGAGCAGATGGAGGAGAACGACGAATGGGTGAGTCTCGTGGGACGAAGCGGTGCGACGGATTTTGAGGGATTATGAGGGATTTCAAGGGGTTTCGAGGGATTATGAGGGATTTCGAGGGGTTATGAGCGACCATGAGCGGGGCACTGAGACGAATGGAGGAGACATTGGGACCATGTCCGCATTGTTTGCACCCCGCTGTTCCCCTTGCTCCCCTTGTTCCCCCCCTCCTCCCACAGGAGGTGCGGCGGCTGGCAGCAGAGCTGATGGGGTTCAGGCGAGACATCAGAAGACTTTCGAGGCGCCTCGAAAGTTGTCCCTCCTCACTCCACCCTGTTGTTCCCCTTGCACCCCTCATTTCCTTTGCCCCATCACCTCCCACAGGAGGTGTGGCGGCCGGCACAGGAGCTGACGGAGTTCAGACGAGACATAAGATGACGTTTGAGGCGCCTCAGGAGTTATCTCTCCTCACTCCCCTTGTTTGTTTGCCCACCATGCTCCATTTTGCCCCTGGCTCCTTCAGGAGGTGCGGCGGCTGGCACAGGAGCTGGCGGAGTTTAGACGAGTGATGGGACGACTTTCATCCCACCCGCCGCCCTCATCTCCTCCCCCCCTCTGGGCCCTTACAGGAGGTGCGGCGGCTGGCACAGGAGCTAGCGGAGTTCAGGCGAGTGTCGGCAGAGGAGATGCGGAGAAGCGTGTATGCCAACTACCCCGCCTTCATACGGTCAGTCTCTCACTCCTCTGCTCTCCACATCTACATGGCCTAATCACTCCAAACACGGAGCGTGTACTGTCAAGTATCGCCTCTCTCACATACGAGTTCAGGCGAGTGTCAGCAGAGGAGAGGAGATGCGGCGGAGCGTGTATGCCAACTACCCCGCCTTCATACGGTCAGTCACACACTCCTCTGCTCTCCACATCTGCATGGCCTAGTCACTCCAAACACGGAGCGTGTACTGTCAAGTATCGCCTCTCTCACATACGAGTTCAGGCGAGTGTCAGCAGAGGAGATGCGGCGGAGCGTGTATGCCAACTACCCCGCCTTCATACGGTCAGTCACACACTCCTCTGCTCTCCGCATCTGCATGGCCTAGTCACTCCAAACACGGAGCGTGTACTGTCAAGTATCGCCTCTCTCTCATACGAGTTCAGGCGAGTGTCAGCAGAGGAGATGCGGCGGAGCGTGTATGCCAACTACCCCGCCTTCATACGGTCAGTCACACACTCTTCTGCTCTCCACATCTGCATGGCCTAGTCACTCCAAACACGGAGCGTGTACTGTCAAGTATCGCCTCTCTCACATACGAGTTCAGGCGAGTGTCAGCAGAGGAGATGCGGCGGAGCGTGTATGCCAACTACCCCGCCTTCATACGGTCAGTCACACACTCCTCTGCTCTCCACATCTGCATGGCCTAGTCACTCCAAACACGGAGCGTGTACTGTCAAGTATCGCCTCTCTCACATACGAGTTCAGGCGAGTGTCAGCAGAGGAGATGCGGCGGAGCGTGTATGCCAACTACCCCGCCTTCATACGGTCAGTCACACACTCCTCTGCTCTCCGCATCTGCATGGCCTAGTCACTCCAAACACGGAGCGTGTACTGTCAAGTATCGCCTCTCTCTCATACGAGTTCAGGCGAGTGTCAGCAGAGGAGATGCGGCGGAGCGTGTATGCCAACTACCCCGCCTTCATACGGTCAGTCACACACTCCTCTGCTCTCCACATCTGCATGGCCTAGTCACTCCAAACACGGAGCGTGTACTGTCAAGTATCGCCTCTCTCACATACGAGTTCAGGCGAGTGTCAGCAGAGGAGATGCGGCGGAGCGTGTATGCCAACTACCCCGACTTCATACGGTCAGTCACACACTCCTCTGCTCTCCACATCTGCATGGCCTAGTCACTCCAAACACGGAGCGTGTACTGTCAAGTATCGCCTCTCTCTCATACGAGTTCAGGCGGGTGTCAGCAGGGGAGATGCGGCGGAGTGTGTATGCCAACTACCCCGCCTTCATACGGTCAGTCTGTCACCCACCGCACTCCACTTGTGTAGCTCCCAACGCTCCTTCCGCTCTCGGGGGTGCAGTGCAGGTGAAGCGGATGAGAAACTTCACATCCCTCTGTGCTGCCTTCTCTTGTCTTGTTTTTTTCCCTTCGCTCCTTCTCCAATTCCCATCTCCCTCCCCTCACCCCTCTCTCCCTCTCCCTCCCCAACCCTCTCCCATTACCCTATCCCCCATCCCCCATCCCCCCTCCGAACCATTTTCTCTTTCTTTCTTTTCTCTTCCCCTCCTCTCACCACCCCTCTTCTCTCCAGCACCTCGAAGCAGATCTCGGCCTTCCAGGTGCAGCTGAAGCGCATGCGCGAGATGCTGACGCTCAACGCGGCGCTCATCCACTCGCTCGCGGAGAAAGGCAGCTGCCAGAGCCGCACCCTCGCGCTCTCCCTCTTCGCCCACTCCTCCTCCCCACCACCCCACTGCTGCTGCTGCTGCTGCTGCTGCTGCTGCTGCTGCTGCTGCTGCTGCTGCTGATGATGATGATGGGGGTCGTACTGGGGGTTGAGCCACTGCACATGCTCCTGCTCGAGGTTCAGATTCCATTCA
Organism: Closterium sp. Yama58-4; assembly: GCA_947470075.1. Lineage (NCBI taxonomy): Eukaryota > Viridiplantae > Streptophyta > Zygnematophyceae > Desmidiales > Closteriaceae > Closterium > Closterium sp. Yama58-4. The sequence continues at coordinate 148,939 of CANIUD010000208.1, forward strand.
TACTCCCCTTGTTATCCTTCCGTTTCTCGCTGTTTCCCTCCCTGTTTCCCCAGGACGTCGAAGCAGATCTCGGCCTTCCAGGTGCAGCTGAAGCGCATGCGCGAGATGCTGACGCTCAACACGGCGCTCATCCACTCGCTCGCGGAGAAAGGCAGCTGCCAGAGCCGCACCCTCGCGCTCTCCCTCTTCGCCCACTCCTCGCCGCATCACACCCGCCGGAGGTCCGAAGGCGGGGGGATTCACGACGACGGGTCGGACTCTAGCCATACGCCTGACCATTCTGTGCACTCCTCTCCCCCGGGGACGCCCCATGCGGGTTGGCATGGGGGCGGGGCGAGGGAGAGCGGTCAGGTGTGGTCGGTTGGTAGTACAGGGAGTGTGATGGGGAAGGATGGGGAGGGAGGAGGGGAGGTGAGGCTGAGGAGGAGGAGGACGAGGGGGAGGGATGGGGAGTGGGAGGAGGAGGAAGAGGAGGAGGAGGGGATGGAGGAGGGGTGGGATGAGGAGGAGAGAGAGCCGACGGAGATGGAGAGGTATGCGGAGGCGTTGCCTGATGTATTGGATGGGCTTATAACGGAGCAGAAGATTGATCAGGCGATTGAGTTGTTGGAGCAGGGGCAGCAGATGGCGCAGCTCTCGTTACAGTCACATGAGCGGAGGAGGAACAAGGAGGGGGAGTTTGCGGTAGGGGAAGCGGGAGAGGGTGGTGGAGAAGGGGTGGGAGGGGAGGTGGGTGGGGAGAGAGGAAAGGTGTGGGACGGAAAGGGTGGTGGGGAGGAGAGGGAAGAAGGGCGGGTGGAACGGTGGTTGAGAGAGGAGGAGGGGGGAGTGGAAGGGGAAGAGGAGGAACATGAAGTGGGAGAGGAGGAGGAAAAGGAGGAGGAGGAGGGAGAGCACGGAGAGCAACGAAGAGCAGGGTCGGAGCAGGGTTGGGATGAAAGGCCACTCACAAAGAGGTCTCTTACTGGGGGGACGCGTGGAGAGGAGTGGGGGTATGTGTATGAGGGTATGGGGAAGGGAAGCAGCGTGGATAATGTGCCTATAGGAGGAGGGGGCTTGAGAGGCAGCCTGAAAGAAAGCTTGAAAGAGGGTTTGAAAGGGGGTGTGATAACGGGGCCTCGAGCGAGAAGTGTGGAGGAGAACGTGGGGAATGCAGGTTTGGGGGGCGAGAGGTTGGGGACTGGGGATGTGGGGGAGGGCTCACGGCAGGGGGTAAGCTTTCAGGACAGGAGGCGGAGTGCTGCAAAAGCGTCTGCGGCGGCTGCTGCTGCTAGAGCTGTTGAGGCGGCAGCAGAGGGAAGGGAAAGGGAAGGGGCAGAGGGGAGGAAAGAAAGGAGGGCAGAGGAGGCTGAAGTCTTGAATAAGAGGATCATTTCTAACAATATCCAGCAGAGTGTAAAGGCCGGAAACCCCCCTCAGAAAATCTCCAGCCAGGGAGGAGGAGAGCACAAGAAAGACGGCAACCCAGAGGTTGATAAGGAGCAGAGCACAACTGACGCCCTTATCAATATCCAGGGTTCACATCACGTCACTGATGATAATAACATCACTGATAGTTCTCTCGTTCCGGGCGGCGATAATACCCCTGAAACCGAACCCGCGGCGGACGGCGCTCCAGCAACGGAGCTTCTGAGTGAGTCAGCGGCGCTCGCCCTGTCAGCAGCAATAGCAGAGCGCCACGTGGTGCTGGTTGCTGAGCTGGAGCGCACGGCGCGGCACTCGGACGTGCTGGGGGAGGAGCTGCGGTTTGCGGTTACCGGGTTGATGCGCCTGGGGGAACTGGAGCTGGCGCATCAGCTCCTGCTGGGCGCCTATGGGGAGCGCATCAGAAGGAGTGCTCGGTCGCTGCATCGGTCTGCGACTGGGTTTGGCGGGTCGTACACTGCTGCTCTATCACAGGTGGGTGTGAGGGGAGGGGAGGTGGGGGTTTTGGGCGGGGGGAGGAAGAAGGAAGGAGAGAAAGGGGGTGGGAATGAAGCATGCTGGGGATGATGCATGGGTTGACGCGGCTGGGGGAGTTAGAGCTGGCGCATCAGCTGCTGCTTGGTGCATATGGGGAGAGGACCAGGCGGAGTGCGAGGTCTCTCCATCGGTCCGCCACTGGGTTTGGCGGGTCATACACTTCTGCTCTTTCTCAGGTGGGTGTGTGGGTGTGTGGGGAAGGGGGAAGGCGGGTGGGTGGGTGGGAGCGAAGCGGGCCTGGGAACAAGGTGTGCTGGTTGCTGAGCTGGAGCGCACGGCGCGGCACTCGGACGTGTTGGGGGAGGAGCTGCGGTTTGCGGTTACCCGGTTGATGCGCCTGGGGTAGTTCGCTCCATCGGTCTGCGACTGGGTTTGGCGGCTCGTACACTGCTTGCTGTCACAGGTGGGTGTGTGTGTGGGGGGGAGGGAGGGGGGAAGGCGGGTGGGTGAGGGAGGTGGGGAAGAGGGGGTGATGCTGGGTTTGGCAGGTCATGAAATGCTGAGCTGCCGAAGGTGGGTGTGTGTGCGTGAGGGGATGTGTGTGTGTGGTTTGCGTGTGTTTTGTGTGCGTGCGCGTGCGCGCGCACGCGTGCGTGTGTGCGCGCTCAGACTCGCGTGTGCGTTTGTTTTTTTGTATCCCACTCACATGCTCCCGCCCCCCAGCCCCATCCCTCAACCTCCTGTCCCCCTTGCTCTCCCCCTATGGTGCTCCTCATCCCCAGATGATAATTTCCTTCAAATTTTCTAGTCTCCCTCAGCCACACCCACTCATGCACTCCCCTTGTCCCCCCTCCCTCCCCCCTCCAGATAGTATTTTCAGCCATAGGCCTGGCAACAGCCGATTCAGCCATAATCTTTGCCAACCAGCCAGCCTGCTCAGCCGACCTCCTTCTGTGGGCGCGGCGAGAGGTCACCTTCGCCTTCTCCCTCCTCCGCCGCAACATCCTCTGCTCCGCCGCCTCCCCGGGCGGCCTTCCCTCGTGCTACCTCCCTGCCTCGCTTGCTCCCACTGACAGCTCCCCCTTTTCCTCCCCCACTCCCTCCCCCCGCCCCTCTCCCCTTTCCCAGATTGTCTTTTCAGCCATAGCCCAGGCAACAGCCGATTCAGCCATAATCTTCGCCGACCAACCAGCTTGCTCCGCCGACCTCCTCCTTTGGGCGCGTCGCGAGGTCACCTTCGCCTTCTCCCTCCTCCGCCGCAACATCCTCTGCTCGGCCGCCTCCCCTGGCGGCCTCCACGCCGCTTCCGAGTGCGTCTGCATTTCCCTCGGCCACGCGCGGTTACTAGAACCCCAAGGGATCTGTCTCGCTCCGATGCTCGGAGAACTCATGCGGCCCAGTGTGATGGAGGCTTTGGAGTTTAATATCCTGAGGATTGAGGATGCGGTGGTGTCAGTGGCTACGACCGATGAGTGGCGGTTGGAAGCGGTTGAGCTGGGTGTGATGCGGCTGAGGGGGTGGGGGGGCGTGCTGGGGCTGAGCGGGCTGAGGATTCGGCTCACACCGAGTGCTGTGCGATTCTACCTGCTGATCGTGGTGAGTGGTGGTGGTGATGGGTTGCCAGTTGCTGCTGGGGGGCACATGGGGTGGGGGTGACAGGGCGTGCTGGGGCTGAGCGGGCTGAGGATCAGGCTCACACCGAGTGCTGTGCGATTCTACCTGCTGATCGTGGTGAGTGGTGGTGGTGATGGGTTGCCAGTTGCTGCTGGGGGGCACATGGGGTGGGGGTGACAGGGCGTGCTGGGGCTGAGCGGGCTGAGGATCAGGCTCACACCGAGTGCTGTGCGATTCTACCTGCTGATCGTGGTGAGTGGTGGTGGTGATGGGTTGCCAGTTGCTGCTGGGGGGCACATGGGGTGGGGGTGACAGGGCGTGCTGGGGCTGAGCGGGCTGAGGATCAGGCTCACACCGAGTGCTGTGCGATTCTACCTGCTGATCGTGGTGAGTGGTGGTGGTGATGGGTTGCCAGTTGCTGCTGGGGGGCACATGGGGTGGGGGTGACAGGGCGTGCTGGGGCTGAGCGGGCTGAGGATCAGGCTCACACCGAGTGCTGTGCGATTCTACCTGCTGATCGTGGTGAGTGGTAGTGGTGGTGGTGGCGAGTTTGTGTGGCGGTGGGCTGCGTATTGCTGCTATGAAGGTGGGGATCTTCTGGTGAGTGCTGGGGCTGAGCGGGCTAAGGATCAGGCTCACGGCCAGTGCTCAGCGGTTCTACCTTCTGCTTATGGTGAGTGTTACTGGTAATGGTGGTGTTAGAGGGAAATACTGCTATGAGCAACAAAGTTTCGGAGCTGAGATTCGAACCTGTCACCTTCAAACTGTCTTGAATGTGTCGTGGGAGAAATTTGGGATACTTTCTGCTAGGACACTGGTTGTGGTGCATGCGGGATTCGAACTGGAGACCTTTCGATCCAAGTGTCTTGCTCTCACTGTCCTCTCTCATTCTCCTCTCTCCCACTCCATAACCTAGTTGAGGACATACTCCCTGGCATCAACCTAAAAGGCATTACTCTCTTTCTTTCTCCCTCCTCTTTCCCCGCGCCTCCTTGTCTCCCTCTCTCTCACTCCCACCAGGACCTGATCGAGGACATACTCCCTGTAATCAGCCTCCACTTGAATCGTGAGAGTTTTCTCAGTTTCTCTGCACTATCCTCTTCCCCCACTCTCTCACTCCCCCCAGGACCTGATCGAGGACATACTCCCTGTAATCGGCCTCCATTTACTGGATAAGGTTCTCGACGCCATCGCAACGCAGTTTGAGTGTTTTGCAAGCCTCATGGAGCTGGCGCTACCTGAGATTCCACCTGACACCACGCCCCCCCCGGCACCTGGCTCTGTTGGTGCTCGGGCACAGAGGCGGAGGAGAGAAAGGGCGCAGCAGATGATGGAGGGGGGAGAGGATGGGGGGAGGGGAAAAGGGGGAGTGAGAGGGCAAGTGGGAGGGGTTAGTGGGAGTGGGAGTGAGAGTGCGGAGGGTGTGACTGTGTCAGATGGGATGGGAGGAGATGTGATGGGAGGGGAGGAGGGAGGGGCAGAAAGGGAGGAGAGAGAAAAGGAGGCAGGAGAGGGGAATGGGGGAGCAGAGGGAGAGGGGGAGGAGGAGGTGTGGGAAGAGGTGTCCATTTCACGGAACGCCAGCCAGCAGAGACTGTTAAATGGCGAGAGTGCTGACGCTGCTGCTGCTGCTGCTGCTGCTGCTGGCCGTTCCTCCCTGCGAGACCTGTCCTCGTTACATGACGCTTTGGCACAAGCAGAGCTAGAAGAAGACACAATCGATCACAGCAACCCGCTTCTGGACCCTCCAGCCAACAGCTGGCATGTGTATCATGTGCAGGAAGCAGAGACAGAGGCGCAGCAGCTTGCTGTGCTGGGTAATGTAGCTGCTTTGGCCGATGAGCTGCTTCCGAGACTGGTAGTGAGGCTGACTATAGCGGATATAGAGGATGAGGAGGGGCTGGGGTGTGTGGGGGAGGATGAGGAGGAGGAGAGTGAGGAGGGAGGGAGGGACGGTGGGGGAGAGGAAGGGGAGGGGGTGGGGGAGGGTGGGGGGGATGTGGACGGGGTGGGAGCAGGGGAAATGGGGGAGGGGCGGAAGAAAGGTGGGAGGAGGAGCAAGGCACGGTCCACATGGCTTGAGAGGCAGCAATAGTACGTGCATGATGGGATGGGGTGATGTGGGTTAACGTGGGGTGATGTGGGTGACGCAGGGTGATGTGGGGTGACGTGGGGTGATGTGGGGTGATGTAAGGTGTCGCTTTTTTATCCTTGTGATGTGTGACGCGGGATGGTGTGACATTCCTGCTGAATCCTCCCTGAATTCTGACTGAACCGGACTCTTCCCCTCCCTTTCTTGCCCCTCGCCATCACCCCTCTCCACCCCTCGCTGCGCCCAGCAATCTAGCGAAGCAGAAGGTGTGGAGGGCGAGAATCCAAAGAGCGGCATGGCGAATCCGGGAGATCTTCTGCGCGTCGCTGTGGGGCGGGTTTGTGTTCAGCGAGAGTGGGGAGCGAGTGCTGTGTGCAGACGAGTACCTGGGCATGGATGCATGCACCAAGCTGCAGCAGTGGATGATGCACCCGCTGCCATCGCCCCCCTTCCAGGTGAGTGCTTCGTGTGTGTCACAGAAACCCGCCCTCCCTAACTGCTCACCTTTCATCCCTGCTCCTGCTTTTTCCATCATCCTTCCTCCCACCCCTCTCAACCCCTCTACTCCCTCTGTTCTGTGTCTCTCCCGTGCTTTCCCATTATCCTCTCCCTCCCCTTTTCCAGGCGCTATTCCCCACAGTGAATACCATGCAATCCAGCCTGGAGCGGGTGCTAAGGGGGGGAAGGCACGCACAAAGCCTGCTCATCTCTCTTCCCCAGTTCTCCTCTGCACCCATCCTTTCCCGTTCTCTCCCATCTCCCCCAATCCCCCCTCTCCCTCCCTTCCCCCCCATCCCAGGCTCTATTCCTCACAGTAAATGCGGTGCAATCAAGCCTAGAGAGGGTGCTAAGGGGGCAGGAGGGCATGCACAGGAGGTTGCTCATCTCTCTTCCTCTCATGCACCCCTTTTCTCCCGCTCTCTCCCATCTCCCCGCCCCACCACCCCCCCCCCCCCCCCCCCCCCCCCCCCCCCCTCCTCCCTCCCCACACACCCATTTCAGGCCCTTTTCCTCACAGTGAATGCAGTGCAATCAAGCCTAGAGCGGGTGCTAAGGGGGCAGGAAGGCACGCACAGGAGGTTGCTCATCTCTCTTCCTCTCATGCACCCATTTTCTCCCACTCTCTCCCATCTCCCCACCCCACCACACCCCCCCCCCTCTCTCCCTCCCCACACACCCATTTCAGGCGCTATTCCTCACAGTGAATGCCATGCAATCAAGCCTGGAGAGGGCGCTAAGGGGTCAGGAAGGCATGCACAGGAGGCTGCTCATCTCGCTTCCCCTCTCTCCCCTGCTCCTCTCCTCTCCTCTCCTATCTCTCCCTTACGCTCCCATTCCTCCCCATCCCTCTCCCTCCCCTCACATTGCAGGCTTCATTCCTCACAGTGAATGCGGTGCAATCAAGCCTAGAGCGGGTGCTAAGGGGACAGCAAGGCATGCACAGGAGGCTGCTCATCTCTCTTCCCCGTCCTCCCCTGCACCCATCCTCTCCCATCTCCCCATTCCCCCAACCCCCAACCCCCAATTCCAGGCTTTATTCCTCACAGTGAATGCAGTGCAATCAAGCCTAGAGCGGGTGCTAAGGGGGCTTGAAGGCACCCACGGGAGGCTGCTCATCTCTCTCCCTCTCATGCACCCATCTTCTTTTCTCCCGTTCTCTCCCATCTCCCCACCCCACCACACCCCCCCCCCCTCCTCCCTCCCCACACACACACCCATTTCAGGCCCTTTTCCTCACAGTGAATGCGGTGCAATCAAGTCTAGAGAGGGTGCTAAGGGGGCAGGAAGGCATGCACAGGAGGCTGCTGAGACGAGTCATGGAGTGGCTGCTATCGGGTCTGCTTACAGAGAGTACAATGTGGGAAGACATTCAAGCTGCAAACCCTCCCCTTGGGCCGATAGGCCTGCACCAGGTATGGCCTGCACCAGGTATGGCCTGCACCAGGTAAGGCCTGCACCAGGTAAGGCCTGCACCAGGTATGGCCTGCACCAGGTATGGCCTGCACCAGGTATTGTCCGGACCAGGTATACCCTTCCTCCCTTCCCCATGTTTACCCTGCTCGTGCTTGACTTTTACCTTGGTGCAAGGTGCTCACAGCGGGAGGACCATTCATGATGCCGTTTCCGCTCGTTCCCCTTGCGCCTCCCCCCTCTCTCCCTCCCACCCCCCATCCTCTACTCCCCTCCCTCCCCTCTCCCAGCTCGTGTTTGACATGTATTTCGTGGTGCAAGCAGCGCACAGTGGCAAGACCTCCTCTCCGCTCATCCGGGGTTTGGCAGAGGATGCAGCCACACGGGCGATTGTGGCCTACAGTGCACGCACAGGGGAGGATCCCAAGAGGTGAGCAAGGGTTGAGAGCGGTTGAATGCGGTGGGCTGGCTGGAAGGGTATGTGGTTGCTGTTCCTCTCCTCTCATCCGGGGGTTGGCAGAGGATGCAGCCACGCAGGCGATTGTGGCTTACAGTGCACGCACGGGGGAGGATCCCAAGAGGTGAAGAAGGTTTGAGAGCGGTTGAATACGGCAGGCTGGCAGGAAGGGCAGCGGTGGCTTTTCGCCATTATATTGGTAATCAGAAGACGTATGCAGCCATGCATGCGTACAGCTGATGCACTGACTTGATGAATTTTCCAAGATCGTGAGAGTGAAGCACAGCCGTTGATTGAATGTGATGGACCCGTCTCCCTCTCTTCCCCCCTTCCCTCTTTCCTCCCTCCTTCCCATGTCCAGGCTAGTGGAGGAGGACTGGTGGTATCAGCACAAGTGCCAGACAGTTCTGGAAGAGCTCAAAGAAGCAGCAAGCCAGCCGTCCAGCCCCACTGGAGCCTCTGCCTCCACCGCCACCACTCCCTCCACTTTCCTCTCCGACGCGCCGTTTTCGTGGCTTCAGAGCAACAGCATAAAGGGAAATGGGGACGGTGACACGCGGGGGATGCCAGGGCTGAAGGTGATCAAGCGGTCTGTCGTTTCGTTTTCCCCGATGAGGGTCGCGCCTCCAGCTATTAGAGATGCCCGGAGTTACACCACACTGTGAAGTCATGTCATGTCATGCCATGTCATGCCATGCCATGCCGTATGCTCCACTGCAGTACCTGCCTCCACTGCCACCACTCCCTCCACCTTCGTCTCAGACCCACCCTTTTCGTGGCTTCATAGCAACAGCTTTAAGGGAAATGGCGAGGGGGGCGGGATGACAGGGTTGAAGGTGATCAAGAGGTCTGTCGTTTCGTTCTCCACGATTAGGCCTGCGCCTCTGCCTAACAGAGATGCCCGTAGCTACACCACATTGCCAACTTGCCATATGCTTTTTATTTTTCCTATGAAGTGTTGTGATAGGAAGGAAGTAGATGGTTAGCAAGCAATCAAGAAGGATGTTGTACGCCGTAGGTAGGTAGAATACAAGTGACGGAGGAGATCTGTGTGAAAAACATATTTTGGCGGGAACATGAAGAATCAAGATTGGCGAGAGCCAATCGCGTTTGTTTACATTGCTACTCGTTTTGTTTGGAACAGTGCTCAATCGGCCCGAACTCTAAATACTCTTTCACGTTGGGATGGGGTTCATTATTTTATATGTCGGTTTTAATCATCTTGTTCGCTTTCAACTATTGTTAACAAAATCACCAGAGGACTTTCTTGTCTTCTCTACAAACTTAGCAGCCTTATCATATCCATTTCGGTCCTTAAGTTATATCAGCACCCACTATACCGCATCATGGAGGTGTGGCACGGTATCGAACCTGCAATGCCGATCCACGCCTAAGGTCATATTGAAATAAATCACGGAAGGGCTATCTTTTATATTTTAAATTGCTTTATCCTTATGCTTCATGACTCAAAAGACGAATACAAGTTGCCTTTTCTTACGTGTGTTGATGGTTTTGTAAACTTCCCGCTACGCTATTCAGTATTTTCTTCATAAATCGCAACATCGAAGCTTCGTGTGTCGAGTCGACGCCGTGACTGGCGCCGATATAATTGCCCAATTATTTTTTGGACGCAGTTGAAATTTCGCAGTGGGCAGCGAAATCCCATCCTTGTAACAATTGGCTCCGCAAACCTTCGCTGGACCGATTTCGTGGTTGGTATTCCCGCACTTCACGCTACCATTTCACGATAAAGCCATTCGTCACTCTGCTAGTTTCGCCAGAAACTCGACTTCATCCATCCATCCATCCGCCACAAGTCCAGACCCCGTACCTGCATAAAACACCACCTCTACTAGCACTCCTGCTCATTCGAAGCACGCTTGTGTTCCCTCTCAACATGGCGAATCGCGCCTACCTCCTGCTACCCATTTTCGTAGCGTGCCTCATTTTGCTTACTGAGGCCACGGCCACGGCGAAGCCATCATCCGCGGTATACTTCTCTACCATTTATCACAACTACTAGTAGTAGTAGCTTTCCATGTCATTAATTTTCTGAGTGCTCTTCCAGCCGATTCCCAGCCATCTACACTTTCTATCTCTACGCACGTCATAGATTTCATTTCAGTTACTACCCAATGGCTGATTTGCAGGAATTCAAGCGACCCGGTTTTTATCTATCTACCTTTTCTCTCTACACACGTCATCGTTTTCATTTGGTTACCATGGCTGATTCGCAGGCGTTCAAGCGACCCGGGGTCGCAAGGATCCTCAAGCGCCACAACCCGGCGGGCGATTCGTCGCATCATCATCATCATGGCGGCAGCCAGCGGCCGTCGGCCGGCGGGTGTAGTTCGTCGCCGTCGCCGTCCTCGTGCGCCTTCTCGTTCGGCGGATTCCAGGGCTCTATCCCCGTGTTCAACCTGCCCCGGGGCGAGACGCCCATCGGAACGACCTTGGTAGCAGACGGCGTGTCTATTATCAGGCTCAACTCGGACGGCGCGCAGTACCCGTGCGCGCGGAAGGGCACGGAGAATCTCCGCAACCAGTTCTACGCTCGCGATAACGTAAGCCAAAACTGCTCCTAAGCCCTCGAGGTGCGCGTTACATCATCCCCCTGCTGCTCTTCCGTGCATTGCATTCCTCCCCCATCCCGCCTGTTCCTCTCCCCCTCCGCACGCCCTTGGCTTTGTGGTGCTTCACCTGGTGCCCCGCAAGCGATTCAAAGTGCGTTGCTTACTCCCCCACCCCCACCCCCCCTCTCTTCCGCAGGTGATCGTGATGCGCTTCGTGCAGAAGGGAGACGAGGGGAAGCTGCGCGGCCAGCTGGTGAAGGTGCCAATCACCAGCGCAGAGCTGAAAGTGGGCAAGAAAACCGTTAACCTCAACCAGGGACAAGGCTCAGACGTCATTCCTGAAAATCAGCGCTGCGTTCTCTTTAAGATCGCGTCATAAGCGGTGTGGGTTAGGGGCAGAGCCCCGAGTGCGGTAACAAGAATAAGTGAAATAAGTGATGCGAATCCCCGTGCAGTGCTGGTGCTGTCGTGTGGGATACCGCCTCTGCACACACTTCACTGAATAGATTCTCGCGCAGCTGTAGTGATGGTTGGTTTGGTTTGGTTTGGTTTGGTTTGGCTGAGTGCTTTGATGGGCATTCACCTCTGGGTTAGTTCTGGTTTAGTTGTCTGGCTTTGCTTTGCTTTTGCTGAGTTTGGATTGGGCAGATAGGGTTTGGCTGCTTGTATGCAACATTCTGTTTGTCTTGTGCTGTGACTTGATAACACCCATTTGGTAATAAAAAAAATTAGCTGCTTCATATTGACCAGTAAATAGGGAAGACAACATACATATCAGAGCGTGACAACATACAAATATTTCCCCAAAGTGACAAAGGTTCCTTGTTCTAAGCCTGATCTCTTCCTCCCCCTCTTCCTCTTTCCCTGTCCAGTCCTCTCGCTCTCCTCCCTCTCCCCTCCTCCCCACTACCCTCACCTCCATTCAGCGCCCAAAGAATCCAGAGAATCGGAGCAACACAGCATGTGCCATAGGTTATATTATGAACCTTATCATCTAGTTAATCCAAGCTATGAGGCACCTTAAAACTCAAAGCAGCACAGCATGTGCCACAGGCTGAACAATGAATGTAGCATTCACCTACACCAAGCCTGCTCTCCTCTCCTCCCTCCACCTCTGCTTCCTCCCCCTCTTCCATTCCCATTCCACCTCACTTTTCCCTCCACTCCCCTCCTCCCCTCTCCCCTCCAGAAACAGCTCACCGGAGCAGCACAGCATGTGCCTCAGCCTGAACGCTCGACCTTGCTAAGATTGCTCTCTTCTCATCCACACCTATTCCTACTCTCCTACCTCTGATTCCTCCCCCCTCTTCCTCTTCCCCATCCCAATCCACCTCGCTCTCCTCTCCCCTCCCATCCTCTCCTCTCCCCTCTAACGCCCACGTAACCCGATCTTAAAACAGCTCATCAGAGCAGCACAGCATGTGCCTCAGGCTGAACGCTCGACCTTTCTATGCTAAGCTTTCTCTCCTCTCCTCCACATCTATTTCCCCCGTTTCTCCTCTCCCTCCTCTGCTTCCTCGCCGTCTTCCTCTTCCCCTTCCCCATCCACCTCACTCTCCTCTCCACTCTCCCATCCCTTCCCATCCCCTCCACTCCCCTCTCCTCTCCCCTCCAAAGCCCACGAAACCCGCTCCAAGAATAGCTCATCAGAGCAGCACAGCATGTGTCGGAGGCTGAAGGACAGCCCTTGCTGCTGCAGCAGGCGGTGCCTCGAAGCAATGCGCGTGTCCAGGGCATAGCTGAAGAAGCTGTGAGAGGTGGGGCATGAGACGAGCATAAGAAGAGGGCATGGGAAGAGGGCATCAGAGTCATAGCAGCACATCATGTGCCTCAGGCTGAACAACAGCCCATGCTGCTACAGCAGGCGGTGTCGCGGGGCAATGCGCGTGTCTAACGCATAGCTGAAGAAGCTGCTTGGAAGGAGGGAAGAGACACGGTGGGAAGGAAAAACGGCAGGGGCACGTGACGAGGGCATGGGAAGTGGGCATCAGAGCAGCACAGCACGTGCCAGAGGCTGAAGGACAGCCCTGTCTGCTGCAGCAGGCGGTGCCTCGGAGCAATGCGCGTGTCCAGGGCATAGCTGAAGAAGCTGCTTGGGAAGCAGGAATGGTGGGTGTGGGGGGAAAGCGGAGGAGAGAATGTGCAAAAGGACAGAAGCTCAATGACAGCAGGCCCACGGCTCGAGTCAGTGTCAGAGCTTCAGCATTGCACCACCGTGGTCTCCACCGCCCTACACCGCATTACATTATTGGAAACTAACCATCTACCCCAAACCCTACCCCGTCACGAGCACTCACCGTGTGATGGCAATCAGTGGGCAACAGTGACACAGACTGTAATCTGGAAGTACTGTCACTCGGGCTTGAGAATATCCGAACAATACCGTATTGAGACGTCGCAACAGTAGGTCAGTAGAGGCACGATCTCAGCCCCCATGCTCCCGACGTCCTCTCTCTCTTTGCCTGATCTTCACTGCAATAAACCGAACTGCACTGTAGGAAAAACCGTATACTGCACCCTGGAAGACATACCATTCAGCCGGAATCCTATCCGCACTCACCGTGGGAAGGCAACCAGATGGTCAACAGTCAACCGCATGGTCCGCTGGAAGTATCGCCACTTGGGTCTGAGGATAGCCGGATTGTACTTGATCAGAGAGGAAAACTGAACCACCATACTCCCCACATCCTCCCTCACTACCCCCATGGACAGCAGGAAGCGCACTAGCGGACGAAGCCTGAACCGTACTGAACTGTACTGCACCAAAGTAGAGATACCTTTTGCCCCACTCTCACCGTGGGAAGGCAACCAGATGGTCGACGGTCAGCCTCGTGGTCCGCTGAAAATACCGCCACTTGGGCTTGAGGATAGCCGGATTAGACTTGAGAAGAGGGGAAAACTGAACAACCATGCTCCCCACGTCTTCCCTCACCACCCCCATGGAGAGCAGGAAGCGCACTAGCGGACGAAGCCTGTCGTCCAGATGGCACGCCACCAGGTCCGGCCGAGCCGCCACGACCTTCCAAACCTCGTGGTCCGGGACTCCTGCTTCGGTGACGAGGAACCGAACCTGAGGAAGGAGGGTTGGTGCGTAGCAGGAAGGGTAACACCGATTCTTCCCTGTAGGTCGGAGGGCTGTCAATTCAACTAATATCCGCCAGCGTGAAGCGTGAAGCGACCTACAGGGCCTCCGACCTACAGCGTGAATCAAGATGATTTTTGAAGTGCCTAAAACATTGACTGTAGGGCTGTCATATCAGCCAGTATCTGGGTTGACTTTTGAGTCGACTCAAAAGTCAAAAGTCATCTGAGTTGACTCGAAAGTCAAAAGTCAACTGAGTCGACTCAAAACTCAAAAGTCAACTGAGTCGACTCAAAACTCAAAAGTCAACTGAGTCGACTCAAAACTCAAAAGTCAACTGAGTCGACTCAAAAGTCAAATTGCCTGTAGGGCTGTCATATCAGCCAGCATCTGCAACTCACCAGCGGTCTTATCTTCTTGGCGAGGCTGTAGGTGAGGATGGGTGGAAAGCGGTGCAGCACTCCCGCTACATCTGCCTCGGGAACTCCAATAAGCCGAAGGAAACGAACCTGAGGGGAAGGAGAAATGGGAGGCACAACACCAAGGGCAGACAGCACAAGGGCACGTGAGAGGGAAAGAGAAAGCGATGGGCGAAGGGGAGGAGAGATCAGCTGGAGGAGACAGACCAGAGGGGAACAAGAAACGGGTGGCACAAGCGAAGGGTGAGAAACAAGCGGAAGATGATGCGATGCTCATCCACACCCATCCGTACCTCACCTCATCCCTAACTTGCTTGGGAGAGATACCCACTCCCTGCGCACGCCCACTTGGTTGACCAGGTAGTTTACTCAAGCCTACGAACAAGGGGGACGAGGACAGGAGACACACAGTAAGTGGGTATGGCAGCGGGATGTGAGAGCAGCCGCCCCTTTCCTAGAAGCTTCTCAAAGAGATCCACCAGCACCCCTGGCGCCTTGCTCGGCACCACTCCCACCCACTCCCTGCGCACGCCCACTTGATTGACCAGGTAGATTACTCGGGCCTGAAAACGTGACAGGCAGAAGATACACAGAAGAAGACGGTACACAGCAGAAGATATGGGAGTGAAGGTTCTGAAGAGCCCACCAGCACGCCTGGCGCCTTGCTGAGCACCACTCCTATCCACTCCCTGCACACACTTGGTTGACCAGGTAGTCCACACGTGCCTAAGGACAAGGGGGACAAGACGAGGACATGAGACACACAGTGAGTGGTAGGGCAGCAGGATGTGAGAGGAGAGGCTATAGGAGAGAGCACCAGCACGCCTGGCGCCTTGCTGAGCGCCACTCCTATAGACTCCCTCCGCACAGAATTGGTTCACGAGGTAGCCGACTCAGGCCTGGAGCAAGGGAGAACATGCAAGGAGATTCACAGGAGACTCGGTTGAACAGAGAGCTCACAGAACGCCTGCCTGGTGTCTTGCTGAACACCAATCCCATCCACTCACGATGCTGCAGGGTGTTTTTGAGAATTCTCAAAAACACCCTGCAACAGAGAGCTCACAGAACGCCTGCCTGGTGCCTTGTTGATCGCCACTCCCATCCACTCACCCACCACGTCATGCTTCACCCCTGCTCGGTCGGTGCAACCAATCTGTGTAATCCCGCACCCACACCACACCACACCACACCACACCACACCACACCACACCACACCACACCACACCACACCACACCACACCACCCACGCACGCACCCACCCATTCACCCAGCAGCAAGAGAATCAGCGTCTGAGGCAGGCAGCATTAACATCGCCACCACCGGCACCAGAACCAGCATCAGTCGAACCAGCATCAGTCGAACCAGCATCAGTCGAACCAGCATCAGTCGAACCAGCATCAGTCGAACCAGCATCAGTCGAACCAGCATCAGTCGAACCAGCATCAGTCGAACCAGCATCAGTCGAACCAGCATCAGTCGAACCAGCATCAGTCGAACCAGCATCAGTCGAACCAGCATCAGTCGAACCAGCATCAGTCGAACCAGCATCAGTCGAACCAGCATCAGTCGAACCAGCATCAGTCGAACCAGCATCAGTCGAACCAGCATCAGTCGAACCAGCATCAGTCGAACCAGCATCAGTCGAACCAGCATCAGTCGAACCAGCATCAGTCGAACCAGCATCAGTCGAACCAGCATCAGTCGAACCAGCATCAGTCGAACCAGCATCAGTCGAACCAGCATCAGTCGAACCAGCATCAGTCGAACCAGCATCAGTCGAACCAGCATCAGTCGAACCAGCATCAGTCGAACCAGCATCAGTCGAACCAGCATCAGTCGAACCAGCATCAGTCGAACCAGCATCAGTCGAACCAGCATCAGTCGAACCAGCATCAGTCGAACCAGCATCAGTCGAACCAGCATCAGTCGAACCAGCATCAGTCGAACCAGCATCAGTCGAACCAGCATCAGTCGAACCAGCATCAGTCGAAGTAGCATCAGTCGAACCAACATCAGTCGAACCAGCATCAGTTGAACCAGCATCAGTTGAACCAGCATCAGTCGAACCAGCATCAGTCGAACCAGCATCAGTCGAACCAGCATCAGTCGAACCAGCATCAGTCGAACCAGCATCAGTCGAACCAGCATCAGTCGAACCAGCATCAGTCGAACCAGCATCAGTCGAACCAGCATCAGTCGAACCAGCATCAGTCGAACCAGCATCAGTCGAACCAGCATCAGTCGAACCAGCATCAGTCGAACCAGCATCAGTCGAACCAGCATCAGTCGAACCAGCATCAGTCGAACCAGCATCAGTCGAACCAGCATCAGTCGAACCAGCATCAGTCGAACCAGCATCAGTCGAACCAGCATCAGTCGAACCAGCATCAGTCGAACCAGCATCAGTCGAACCAG
Organism: Closterium sp. Yama58-4; assembly: GCA_947470075.1. Classification (NCBI taxonomy): domain Eukaryota; kingdom Viridiplantae; phylum Streptophyta; class Zygnematophyceae; order Desmidiales; family Closteriaceae; genus Closterium; species Closterium sp. Yama58-4. The sequence continues at coordinate 165,404 of CANIUD010000208.1, forward strand.
CATCAGTCGAACCAGCATCAGTCGAACCAGCATCAGTCGAACCAGCATCAGTCGAACCAGCATCAGTCGAACCAGCATCAGTCGAACCAGCATCAGTCGAACCAGCATCAGTCGAACCAGCATCAGTCGAACCAGCATCAGTCGAACCAGCATCAGTCGAACCAGCATCAGTCGAACCAGCATCAGTCGAACCAGCATCAGTCGAACCAGCATCAGTGGAATCAGGTGCCAGTGGATCACCGCCTGCATCCATGGCATCAGTAGAATCAGCGTCCATGGCAGCAGCGAGGGTGATGAGGGCGGCAGTGCGGGCGAAGGTCTGCTTGGCTGTTTGTTTCAGCCACCGCGCGAGCAGGTGTGGTGCAGAGCGGTGCACTGCGATGGCCGCGCGGTGGGGGAAGGAGTGGAAGGCGTAGTGCGGATGGGCAACCGCCGGGAAAAAAAGGGTGTCGGGGGCGTGGAGAAGGGGTGGAAGAAAAAGGGGGGAAAGAACGCGCAGGGAGATGAAAAAGATGAAGGGGATTGGGGGAAGGAAGGAGTGGAAGGCATAGTGCGAATCCGACTTGAGGGCAACGGCCTGAGGAGGGATTGAGTTGGGGGAGAGGGGCGGGTGGAAGAAAAAGGAGGAAGAACGTGCAGGGATATGAAGGGGATGGGGGGAAGGAGTGGAAGATACGGAGCGGACTGGACTTGAGGGCAATTGCCTGGGAAGGGTTTGAGTGGGGGAAGAGGGGCGGGTGGAAAGCACACGTGGGGGTAGTGAGAAGAACAGGGGGAAGGAGTGGAAGGCGTAGTGGGGATCGGACTTGAGGTCAACGGCCTGTGGAAGGGGGAATGGGGATTAGGGAGGGAGGCGGAGGAGTGGAGGGGAAGGGAGAATGTGTGAGGGAACGAAGGGTAACGGTGGAACTTTGAGAATTCATAAAAATACCGAGGAATGGGGCGTGGGTAGCAGGGACGGAGTGGAAGGCGTAGAGTCGATCGGACTTGAGGGCAACAGTGGCAAGGGGAAAGGGCAATCGTTGGGGGAAATGAGAAGGGGGTGGTGGGGTGGATAACGGGGACGGAGTGGAAGGCGTAGCCGCGATTGGCCTTGAGGGCAACAGTGGCAAGGGGAAGGGCGGTCGTTGGGGGAAATGAGAAGGGGGGGGGTGGGGTTGGGAGAGATGGGGGAGACTGCGGGAAGGAGGTCACACAAGCCACTCACCCCAGTGAAATGTCCCATAGAATCTGGGGAGTTAAAAACATGGACAAAAAACATCTCCCGGCGCCACCTTAGAACCCGCCTGTAGTCCTAACCTCCACCTGAGACCCACATGGAGATTCACCTGAAAATTCACCTGAAGCATCACCTGCTCACCTGATGCTAGAACTGTTCTTGCTGTCTCTACTGGTTCTGCTACTGTTGATGCCTGTTTTGCCCTGGGTCAAACTAGAAACACCACCACCATCACACCAGCATCGCCATAAGCAGCAGCACTGCTCCCTGCACCTGGGTTCTCCGCCTGCTTCTCATCCCATGGCCACTGCTCCTCCTGTCTGCTTGACTGCCCTGCCAGCTCACCGGCCTTTGAAGCCCTGTCGAGGAAAGGAGTCCCTCTCGCAGCACTTTGAAGCCTGCTGCTGTGTCTTGCTGCAAGTGGTTGTGCCAAGCCTCGCTCTGCTTTGTCTAGTTCTGCTGGTGCTACCGTTGCTGCTTGTGATTCAGCTTCCTCTGCTGCGTGCAATTCTGCTGTGTCTGGCTCTGCTGCGTCTGGTGCTGATGCTACCGTTGCTGATCGCCGTTGCCCATCCAATATGTCAGCGCCTCCGGTCACTGACCCCGTGGTTGCACCACCAGAAGACCCACCACCTGCTGCTGCTGCTGCTGCAATTGATGATTCAATACCCCCCCATAGATAAGCCTATCTTTCTCTCTACTCCTACTCCTTCCCTCTCTAACCCTCTCGCCCTTCCTTCACCTTCCTCCTCCGGCCCTTCCAAAAGCCCATCCCCTGCAGCCCTCCCATCCGCTCCACTGCACTCTTCCTCCCCCTCCATCCACCACACCCAATCCCCTCTCTTCTCCCACGATGGAGCCACCCATGCGTCTACCCTTCTCTCCTGCCGCACTCTCTTTTCTCTGCTGTGACTGCTGCTCTTCCGTTGCAGCCCTCCTCCTCCTCTCCCCTCTGGCCCCCTTGGTCTCAACTCCCCAACCCCTCTCTTCTCCCACGAAGGCGTCACCCACGCGTCTACCCTGCTCTTGTTGCTCGCCCGTTGCACTCCTCCCCCTCCTCTCCCCTCCGCTGCCCCCCTTGTTTTCAACTCCCCATCCCCTCGCTTCTCCCACGAAGGAGCCGCCCATGCGTCTACCCTGCTCTGCTGCTGCCGCACCCACGCTTTTCTGCTGCCGCTACTCGCCCTTCTAGGTAACTCTTCAGTTGACTCAGAGGTTTCCCACGAAGGAGCCTCAAATGCGTCTAAGCTACTGCTGCCCGCCCTTTGGACCTGTGCCCCGTCCCCTCCTCTCCCCTCTCCTGCCCTTGCCCATGCCTCCACGACCCTAAACCCTAAACCCTCCTCTGCCCCTCGTCCACTCCGCTTCCCTCTGCCGCGCCCCTCCAGCCTACCTCCCCCCTCCCCGCTGTCGCCCCCCTCTTCTCCTCCGTGCCTCTGCGCCAAATTGCGCCCCTCACTGCATCCGCTCCGCCCTGTCTTTCCCCCTCCCGCGCGGTCCATCTCCGCCTCTCCCCCACAGGATTCCGCCCCTTTCTTGGTGCACCCCGCATCTCCCCTAGAGCATCCCGCACCTCTCCCATCGCATTCCGCCCCTCACTGGTTCCCTCCCTCCTTTCCCACAGAGCCGGCGATTTCCTCCGCTCCCGTCCTCCGCTCCCCTCTTCCGCTCCCCTCCGCCGCTCCGACCGCCATTCCTCGACCAATCGCGCTCGTCAGCCGGGTAATCTACCCTAATCAATGAGTATTTTCTTCTGATCACGTTCGTCAAAATGTCAGTTCGAATGAGTGTTCTAAACGGATAGAGTCCAGCCGGTATCTGCGCTCGAGCCGCCGACATTCGCGCTCGCTCCGATGGTATTCGCGCTAGGACTGTGCTTGCGGGAAGTGCCACGTGGCCTCGAGACAGGTGATGCCGCTGTTCTCGATGGGGGGGAGATGCAGAGTAGGTACGCGCGGAGCATACGCCTTGACTAGACATGGCGAAAGAAATGACGTCCGCGGGGCCGCGAGGATACCGCGCTACGCATTCGTGGTAATAGCGAATTTCCAGCAGTTCACGTCGTAGCTTTTGGTGCTGACTGCAGTGAAAAATGGCTGCTGTTTGAAATAATTCTGCACGCGCTAGTGACAGTTGTCACTTGCTGCAGTATAGAATGGTTCAGTACATGCCTGCATATGTTTTTGTATGCCAGATTGGGTTGTACTATATACAGGGTATAGAGTGATTCTTACACCCCCCTTGTAAGCAAGTTTTAAGCGTTCCTTTCTGTGCTCGAAACTTGGATAATAGATTTTGAAAACCCAACAATTGGCCATAAAGTCAAGCAATGGCGGCTTTCTAAAATAACCTACCAGCTATTTTATAATATCCGGCGTGTGGTTCAGTGCAAAAATGTAGGTCGAAACACGAGCACCTCGGTCGGGTATTTTTGTGCTTCTACAGAAAGAAATTATACAGTCTTAAAATGTATGAACGTAGAAACACTCACTCTCTTATGCTGTATAACAGCTGCACCGAAGAAAACCCCCCACCAGCTAGGGCATCTGATCTGCGCCGTGCCACTCTTCATCTTTCGCGGTCTCCCCCTTTGTGTCCCTCTTGTCTTGACTCTTTGACCCGCCTGCCCCCCGTACACGTCCATGTTCCCCTCTTGTGACATTCCTGTGACGAGGATCCGATGGCTGGATCCAGCAGAACCACCACTGGAGTGATGATGTGTACACATCAGCGTGCCCCATTGCTTGTTTGGATTCAAACGCATCGCAAACCTGAAGGGTACAGTACACTGCATCGAAATTCCGAACTGGTGCAGATAGAGGCGAGAGACAAACAAGCCCTTATAAGTGACCAATTTGGGGTCGGTGCTTAGTTACTCGGGATTTAAGTGTCGTTTCCAGTAACACGCAGACAAGCAGGTGTCCACTTTTTTGCAAGCAGCGCTGCCCGTCTCGTAGATCGTAGGAACTCACCCCACCTCACCTCATCATCAATCAACTTAGTTTCTATCCATCGGAACAGCTATCTTTTCCCAACCAGGCTTGGGCGCGGGGCAGAATCAGGGGGCTTTTCGCGTGATGGTTATTCTACACGCGGTAAATCTCTTGGCATATCGCATCTCTCTCTCTTGTGGTTCTGCTCCATTCGCATCATTGTTCCCAGCCCATAGTCGTCATTTCACTCGCTCACCCACTCACCTCATCCTGCACCTACAGTAGCAGCTTCAGAAATCACCAGCAAGCGGCATTCCGCCACCACCATCAAGATTTTATGATGCTTTCGCGCAACTCCGTAGGAAGGTCACTGAGGCTCTGTTGCACTTCAGCTCCCTCCGTCCTTTCCAGATGGCCTGGCGGTGGTGATTGTGGTGGGCGGCTAGTTGTCGGGCACAGTAAGGTAAACTGTGCTGATTGTCTTGAAGGTGACGGCGAGCGATTGAAACTTATACACGTATTTTGCATACCTCAGGCTTTTAGTCATCACGACTTGCTCCACGTCAGCAGAGTTAAATTCACTTCTTTACCACTGGCTGCTAGTTTTGGCGCGATCATGCTTACCGTAGTACCTTCAGCCTCCGCACTTCCACCTTCGACAGTACGCTGTGCGACCAGCTCTTTCCCATCTCGTCATTGAACAAACCAGGAGCTCTTTTCCACGGAGGTTAGTTATCTGCTGAAAGCACGTACTTTGTTGAGCTAGCAAGCGATCCAGCTTAGTTGAGCGCCAATACAGCAGCTTACCTGTGCTTAGTCACTGCAAAAATAGTACCGACACTGCGAAATTAGTCCGGACTCCGCTAGCGATTAGTTCTGGAACGGAGGAGTCGGGAATGGCGTCAGGAACGATAATCCACGGCCCGAAGAGTTTATTTTCCGCGAAGCCCATTAAAATTGACCGAGTGCCCACTATTAGCGACAACAGCGCATCGCCTAAATCGCCTCTCGAACGCCAGTGCTCTCCCCGGCGTCTCCTTCGACCAATCAGAATTGTCCTTTGATTTGAGAAGCCCAGCAAGCGAGGGAGTCGAATTCACATGGCACTTTCGTAGCGCTAGCAATAATTTCCAGCCATCGTCAGAAACAGCGAAACCGGCGCAGGCACAAGCGCAAGAGCCTTCGCAGGCGCAAGAGCCCGCGCATCACGGCGCTCCGCCGAGCCATTCCCCTTCCCTGTCGTTCGCTGCTAATTTCTTCTTCGCCGCTTCTCGAACCGTGCGCGAATTGCTGTCCGGGGAACTGAGCAACACCGGCGGAAAGCCTTCCACTGAACAAGCCTCGACCGGAAGCCCAGGCTCGGAAACCGCAGACGTTTGGCGGTTCGAACGCGGCGCAGCGGAACCAGGTTCGGAAGCAGCAGCGGGGAAACCCGCGACGGTTCCGGAGAGCGCCGCGCTCAGACGGCGCAGCTTGCGATGGAGCGCGGGGACGGCGCAGCAGCGGAGAGGAGAGGAGAGGAGCGCGGGGACGGCGCAGCAGCGGAGAGGAGAGGCTCGCGTGGCTGGCGGCGGAATCCATGCCAAATGCGACTCGAATCATCATGAAGTACTTGACGTGTGCGACAGGGAGGGAAGGATTACGGTTTCGACGACGACGCGTGCTACCGCGACGAGCAGGGGTGACGACGCGGGTGGTGCTGGTAACCAGATCGTGACTGGAGTTGACGATTCTGAGCGCACCACTGACGGATGTGATACTAATGAAGGGAGAGACGGGAGCAGCACGCATAACGTCGCTGACGTAAGCACGTGGCGACAGGGGCGGCCTCGACATCATCGCAAACGCGAATCTTGCAATAGAAGCACTCGAATCTCTGGCAGGAGAAGCTGCGACGTTGGCAATTTAGACGCGTGCCACAGCGACGCGAAACACGGTGCCGCTGGTTCGTCGGACGAGATTTCCTGCACGTACACATCAGCGAGGCGAAAATCCTGTTCAGCTGCGTCGTCCTCGGTTCTGTTGAAACCGTACGAGGACATCGCGTCCAGATTCGTTGTACACCACCGGGAGTTCGGAAGCGGGCAATACGGCAGCGTTAGGAAATGTTTGGAAATCGAGACCGCGCGGGTGTACGCATGCAAGACGATAAAGAAGAATCAGATAAAGGTTTCGGAGGCTGCGGATGACATCAGGCGGGAAGTGGCGAGCATGTTTCTGGCACGTGGCCATCCTCATATTGTCACACTCCATGACACAATTGAAGACAGAAGGGTATGTAGTGCGCACCTTACTTAACCGTATCTACCGCTCGTGCTTTCCATTCCATCCCTCCCCTCACTTCCTCAGCAGCTCCTCTTCCCTCTCCCGCACCCGCCCTCCCTTCCCTCACTTTCCCCCTCGTTCCTATTCCCCTCGACTCTCCAGCTCATATGCCTCTCCCCTACTCCTCCCCTGACGGTCTTTCAGGTTCTCCCTTTATGATTTTATTTGAGCCTCTTCTCCCAATGCACCTCCTCTTCCCTGTTTCTCCCTTCCTCCCTTTTCTTCTCAAAACGCCATGCCCTGTTCTGGGCCTCCTGTTCTTGCTTCCTTCTAACCTCTTCCCTGCTGTCCTTCTCTTCTTCTCTTTCACCTCCCATTTCAGGCTGTTCACCTTGTCATGGAGCTATGCAAAGGCGGAGACCTCTTCGATAGGATCACAAGTCGTGGGCCATACTCAGAGCCAACCAGTGCCAAGCTCTGCCAAGCCCTCTCCCACGCCGTGCTACATTGCCATTTAAGCGGAATCGTACACCGCGACATTAAACCTGAAAACATCCTCCTTATGGACGCTTCAGACGACACTAATATAAAGCTCGCAGACTTCGGAGCAGCGGCTTTTGTGACGGAAGGGGAGATGATAACAGAGGTGGTAGGGACACCAGAGTACATGGCACCTGAAATGTGGGGAGCAGTTTTTTATGATACCAATCGACTAATCTCTGCACCACGGGAGCATGAAGTGGAATACAATTCGGCAGTGGATGTGTGGAGCATGGGTGTGGTCATGTATGTGGCAATGAGTGGTGTGCCGCCTTTCTGGGCTACAGCAGAGCGCACTGTAGCTGAAGCAGTGCTTACGCGGCCGGTGGTTTTCCGACCGGCCAAGTGGGGAGGGGTGTCGGAGGAATGCAAGGAGCTTATAGCGAGGATGCTGGAGAAGGATTGGAGGAAGCGCATCACTCCTGCAGAAATCCTTGGTATGTCTCATTCCTTTTTCGTGTTTGCGGAGAGCATAGCATCTAGACTAGGTTTCCATAGTATTCCATGGCGTTGTTTTATTTTCTCCCATTCCTGCCCCAATATTGTGTTTTATCGTGCCCTGTGTGCCTGACATAGTGTGTTCTGTATTTTTTTTTTCCTGGCAGAGCATCCATGGATTGTGAAGCAAGTGCACAGGCACCAATGAGAAGATCCCTGCTGTCCCTGTGAGGAGCCGCAGCAGCAGCACTTGTGCGTCCGTACTACCGTGGCAGCAGCACCCCTCAGCTCCACTGCCTAACTCCCGCAAGGCCCTTGACTCTATAGCCTAACCTCCATCGCTACCGACAGTATGTGCTCCAATCCACGGACAGAGCATCCGTGGATTGCACAAGTCCACAAGCGGGAATGGGCTGCTTATTGTAGTGTTCACGAGATTCCACAGCAGCAGCATCCCTGGCTTCACTGGACGTCTGCTGTATAGCCTCAAGCTCTCTGGCTTGACATGCAGCAGCAGCAGTGCACTACATTCAGAGCAATGCGGTCTTCACTTGTATGGCTTTCCCCTGTTCTACAATCATGCATGTAAATTATGTACATACCATCTCACCAATATCGTTTTGAACGAAAACCATTCAAAGTAACAGTTTTGTCATGCTAGTGTTTCTTGTGTTTCTTGGTTTACCTTGGCTTCTTTTGGCTTGGTTGTTTTTTGAGCAGCATGGTCTCTTTATAATGACTGAAATCTCTGCTTAAATTTTCCGCAATTGTCCTATGATTGTACGTACTCCAAATACATAACTACGGATGTGTATCTTTACACATTATTTTGTTCCAGATATACAATCCTCCCCTCGATCCGGTTCAGAATCGTTCCATAACGCATCCAAGCCCAGCGGTGAGTTCTGCATCGTCGCGGTCTCTTTCGTCATCGTTTTGCCACCATGTCGGTTCAGCGCGCGTGCTCCGCGCGAGCAGTCTCCGCGTCTCCCTTGGGATCTCCCCAACGAGCAGACCACCCACTGGGAAACCGTATCGCACTTCCCATAACCACGATTCGACCAATAATTCCAGGGTCCGGAGCGCGATTACCGGCGGTTAGGAACCGACTAATAGCGGACGGAATTTACCCGTTTAGAGTGCGCCTTCATACTGACACTCTAACGAGCGCGATTAGAGGAGGGTATCTGTTGGTTCCAGCAAATCAGAGGAGAATCAGGTCGCGCGCGATCGACGAGAGCGATTGGTCGAGAAATGGCGGTCGGAATGGTGAAGGTCAGCGGAGGGGACTGGCGGTTGTGTGGGAAAAGGGGGAGAGAACCGGTGGAGAGGGACAGAATGCGGTAGAGGAGGGGTGGAATGCGGTAAAGCAGGGGCGAAGTGCGGTGGGAGAGGGGCGGAGATGGACCGCGCGGGAGGGGGAAAGAAGGGGCGGAGCGAATGCAGTGAGGGGCGCAGTTTGGCGCAGAGGCGCGGAAGAGAGGGGGGAGGCGGCAGTGGGGAGGGTGACGACAGGGGGGAGGGGGGCGGTAGGGGGAAGGGAGGCGGCAGGGGGAAGGGAGGCGGCAGGGGGAAGGGAGGCGGCAGGGGGAAGGGAGGCGGCAGGGGGAAGGGAGGCGGCAGGGGGAAGGGAGGCGGCAGAAAAAAGAGGATTTGAAGACAGGCAGAGGAGGGGGACGAGTGGAGGCAGCGTAGGGGCATGGGCAAGGCCAGGGGAGGGGAGAGGAGTGGGAGGAGCGCATAGGGCGAGTACCAGAATCAGAGAGGACGCATGGGTGGCACCTTCGTGGGCGAAGAGAGGCAAGCGGGCATGGTGGATGGAGGGGGAGGATGGCGGGAGTGGAGCGGATGAGAGGACTGCAGGGGATGTGGGTACGATTAGGTCTGAGGAAGAAGGTGAGAGGAGGGCTAGAGGGTTAGAGAGGGGCGGAGAAGGCCTGGCAGGAGAAGGAGAAGGAGTAGAGAGGAAGAGACGAGAAGAGGTTTATTATCCATGGGAGGACGCTGTATCATCAACCGCAGCAGCAGATGGTAAGTCTTTCTACAGTGTGACAGCAGAGCAAGCCGAATCACAAGTGGCAATGGTAGCATCAGTAGAACTAGACACAGCAGTGCGAGGCACAGCAGAATCACACGCGGCAGAGCCTGACACAGCTGAATCGCATGCAGCAGAGCAAGCAGAATCACAAGCAGCAACGGTAGCATCAGCAGAACTAGACGCAGCAGAGCGAGGCACAGCAGAATCACACGCACCAGGGCTTGAAAGTTCTGTGAGCCCGGCTCCTTCCCTCGACAGGGCTTCAAAGGGCGGTGGGCTGGCAGGGCAGTCAAGCAGGCAGGAGGAGCAGTGGCCGTGGGATGAGAAGCAGGCGGAGGTCCAAGGTACAGGAACGAACGATGGTGGTGGTGGTGGTGGTGTTTCCATTTTGACCCAGATTAGAACGGGCATCATCAGTACCGGCGGCAGGAGAAGTCGCGGCAACAGTGGTAGCACCAGGAACGGCAGCAGCGGCAGTTCCAATGCCCGTTTCGACTCCTCTAGAATACCCAGGCTAGAATTTTCCGAAAATGGTATACCCTCCTTGCCATCTCAAACCAGCAGCGCCACCAGCAGCAGCGGCAGCGGCAGCGGCAGCAGCAGTGGCAGGGGAGGCGGCAGTGGAAGCAGCCTGGAAGTTTCCCGGGACAGCCCCGTGGCGCTCGCGCTGCAGGAGAGGCGCAAGGTGGTGCGGGCGGCGCTGATGTCAGCATTCGAGGAGGTGAAACTGGGGAAGGTGTATTCCAGGGAGCTGGTCAGGCACCTCCCCGCCTACATCGACCAACTAGTGCTCCAGGTAGGTTTTCAGGTGCTTTGTTAGGTAAGTCTTCAGGTGGAGTTACAGGTGCCCTAGACCATCTCTAGCTGGTGTCTCTGATACTGGTGCAAATGTCAGCGTTTGTGCAGGTGAAACTGGGGAAGGTGTATTGGAATGTGTTTTTACAGACAGCATGTTCTCCCCCTTCCCATCCCCTCTCTTCACCCTTTACCCCCCCCCTCTCTTCCCCTGGTCCCCCTCTCTTCACTTCCCCCCTCTTTCCCCCTCACCAGGTTGTTGCCCTCAAGTCGGATTTTCACTACGTCTTCCACTCCTTCCCCCCATTCCTCCCCATCTCCTTCACCTCCCTGCACGTTCCTTCTCAAATTTCTTCCACCCTTCCCCCCCCCCCCCCCGCTCCCCCCACTCATCCCTCCCCAGGCCGTTGCCCTCAAGTCTGATCCGCACTACGCGTTTCACTCCTTCCCCCACCGCGCGGCCATCGCAGTGCACCGCTCTGCACCGCACCTGCTGGCGCGGTGGCTGAAACAAACAGCCAAGCAGACCTTCGCCCGCACTGCCGCCCTCATCACCCTCGCTGCTGCCATGGACGCTGATTCTACTGATGCTGGTTCTGGTGCCGGTGCTGGCGATGTTAATGCTGCCTCGGACGCTCATTCTCTTGCTGCTAATGCTGATTCTCCTGCTGTTCCTGCTGATGCTCCCGATGCTGGAGCTGAGACTATTGCTGCCACTGCCCTCCAAGTTGTTGCTGCGAGGGGATATGGACGTGAGCAGAAGGAGCAGGAGCGGCGGAGTGGTGTGGTGTGGGTGCGGGATTACATAGAGTGGTTGCACCGAGCAGGCGTGAAGCATGACGTGGTGGGGCGTATTGTTGTGCGCAACCCTGCCATCCTTGCCACACCCATACCCCACCTTCAGGTAAGCATGATGAGCAAGGTTGGGTCTGGGTGGGTGGGTGGGCCGGTGGGCGTTTGCTGTGGGCAGTGGCGTGGTGTGGGCGAGGGATTGCATAGAGTGGTTGCACCGAGCAGGCGTGAAGCATGATGTGGTGGGCCTCATTGTCGTGCGCAACCCTGCCTCCTGACCACGCCCATCCCCCACCTTGAGGTAATCCTTCACACTCAGGCTTACCCTGAATCCTCCTCAGGCCCAACCCTGAACCCCAAACCCTCATTCGTGCCATCCTCGCCATGCCCATACAGCACCATCAGGAAGGCATGAGGAGCAAGAGTGGTGTGGGTGGTGGGGTGGGTGGGTGGGTTGGTGGCGTGGGTGGGTGGGTGGGGTGGTGGTGTGGGCGAGGGAGTACATCGAGTGGTTGCACCGAGCAAGCGTGAAGCACAACCCTAAATCCCGAAACCCTCATGAGGCAAGCTGTGAGAGCCAAGCTGTGAGAGCCAAGCTGTGAGAGCCAAGCTGTGAGAGCCAAGCTGTGAGAGCCAAGCTGTGAGAGCCAAGCTGTGAGAGCCAAGCTGTGAGAGCCAAGCTGTGAGAGCCAAGCTGTGAGAGCCAAGCTGTGAGAGCCAAGCTTTATAATATTATATGTGCATCTCCTCCCATCCTCTTCTCCCTTGAAGCTGAAGTGTTTTCGAGACGTCTCAAAAATGTATCTCCTTCCATGCTCTTCTCCCTTTATCCAGGCACGAGTGTACTATCTGGTCAGCCAAGTATGCGTGCGCAGGGAGTGGAGAGGAGTGGCGCTCAGCAAAGCGCCAGGCATGCTGGTGGGCTCTCCTATAGCCACGTGTAGAGAGAGTGTTTTTGAGACGTCTCAAAAACGCCTTCCCTCTCATATCCTGCTGTGTGTTGTCTCGTCTTCTGTGCATCTTCCCCCCTTGTTTTTCCCCTGTGCGTTCAGGCCCGAGTCGACTACCTGGTCAACCAAGTGGGTGTGCGCAGGGAGTGGATAGGATTGGTGCTCAGCAAGGCGCCAGGCGTGCTGGTGGATCCGTTTGAGCAGCTTCTCTTCTCACATCCAGCCCTGCTGCCATACCACTCACTGTGTGTCTCCCGTCCTTGATCTTCTTGTTTCAGGCCCATGTAGACTACCTGGAGAAGCAAGTGGGCGTGCGGAGGGAGTGGATAGGAGTGGTGCCCAGCAAGGCGCCAGGCGTGCTGGTGGAATCTTTGATAGCTTCTTCTATGTTTCCCTACCATATTCTTCCTCGCTATTTCACCTTTGCTCCAGGCCCGAGTAGACTTTCTGGAGAAGCAAGTGGGCGTGCGCAGGGAGTGGATAGGAGTGGTGCCCAGCAAGGCGCCAGGCGTGCTGCTGTGAGCCTTCTATCTTATCGAATCTCCTGTGTATCGCGTCGCATATTCTCTCCCTTGCTCCAGGCCCGGGTAGACTACCTAGTCAATCAAGTGGGCGTGCGCAGGGAGTGGGTAGGAGTGGTGCTCAGCAAGGCGCCAGGCGTGCTGGTGGATCCCTTTGAGCAGCTTCGAGAAAAGGGTAGGCTGCTGCATGCTGTTCTCGAGCCGCTGGCAGCACAGCAGCGAGAGCAGTGGGAGGAGCGGGAGCGGGAGAGGAGGGCGCGAGAGGCAGAATGGGAGGAGGAGGCGAGGTTGAGAGAGTGGAGGGAGGTGAGGGAGGAATGCGAGGAGGGAGAGGGGGGGAGTTGGGCAGCAACGGCAACAGCCACGACCACAATCCCAGCAGCAGGAGCAGCAGCAGCAGCAGTAGCAGCAGCAGCAGCAGCAGCAGCAGCAGCAGCAGTCAGAAGAGCAGCAGATGCAGACGAAAGATCAGAAACAGAGCAAAGAGCAGCAGCAGCAGCAGCAGAAGAAGAAGAATCAGAGTCGCTGGTTCTATCTCTCCCCCCTCTCGCCTCTCGAGACGTCCCAGCAGCTCTCCGCCTGCCCGACTCCTTCCAGCACCACCCGTTGCCAAAAACTGTGTTTGAGCTGGCGGGCACAGTGGTGTACAACCACCCCCATGTGATGAGCCAAGGGGATTTACCCATGGAGGCATTGCAAGCCAAGGTGAGACACATGGCGCAATCCTGCCTGCCAGAATCCTTCCTTCCAGCACCCCACCCCCTTGCCCAAGAGTGTGTTCGATTTGAGCTGGCCGGCACAGATGTCTACAACCACCCGCATGTGATGAGTGAGGAGGATCTGCACATGGAGGCACTGCAAGCCAAGGTGAGAGTCCGTGCAGACTCCTGCCAGTGCTAGATTCCTTCCTTCCAGCACCACCCCCTGCCCAAGAGCGTGTTTGAACTGGCGGGCACAGTGGTGTACAACCACCCTCATGTGATGAGCGAGGAGGACCTACCGATGGAAGCACTACAAGCCAAGGTGAGAGACATGGCACATCGAGAGTGCATCCAGACACCCGCCTGCCCGACTCCATCCTTCCACCACCATTTGTTGCCTATATCCGTGCGGGTGCTGGCCGGCACAGTGGTGTACAACCACCCTCATGTGATGAGCGAAGAGGATTTAACCATGAAGGCCCTAAGGTAGGGGAAACCACCCTGACTTAAGGGTGGGTGGCAAGAAAAGGTGAGAGACATGCCAGAGTCTTTACGGACTCCTTACAAGTGTGGGGGAGCTGGCAGGTACAGCGGTGAGCAATGTGTTTTTGAGAGTTGTCAACAACACCCTGCAACACAGTGGTGTGCAACCACCCGCATATGATGAGTGACGAGGATTTGCCAGGTGACGAGGACCTGCCAGGTGACGAGGACCTGCCAGGTGACGAGGAGACACTGCAAGCCAGGGTGCGTACATGATCCATCCAAACGAGACGGCTGCGCACATGATCCATCCAAACGAGACGGCTGCGCACATGATCCATCCAAACGAGACGGCTGCGCACATGATCCATCCAAACGAGACGGCTGCGCACATGATCCATCCAAACGAGACGGCTGCGCACATGATCCATCCAAACGAGACGGCTGCGCACATGATCCATCCAAACGAGACGGCTGCGCACATGATCCATCCAAACGAGACGGCCGCGCACATGATCCATCCAAACGAGACGGCCGTGCACATGATCCATCCAAACGAGACGGCCGCGCACATGATCCATCCAAACGAGACGGCCGCGCACATGATCCATCCAAACGAGACGGCTGCGCACATGATCCATCCAAACGAGACGGCTGCGCACATGATCCATCCAAACGAGACGGCTGCGCACATGATCCATCCAAACAAGACGGCTGCGCACATGATCCATCCAAACGAGACGGCTGCGCACATGATCCATCCAAACGAGACGGCTGCGCACATGATCCATCCAAACGAGACGGCTGCGCACATGATCCATCCAAACGAGACGGCTGCGCACATGATCCATCCAAACGAGACGGCTGCGCACATGATCCATCCAAACGAGACGGCTGCGCACATGATCCATCCAAACGAGACGGCTGCGCACATGATCCATCTAAACGAGACGGCTGCGCACATGATCCCTCCAAACGAGACGGCTGCGCACATGATCCATCCAAACGAGACGGCTGCGCACATGATCCATCCAAACGAGACGGCCGCGCACATGATCCATCCAAACGAGACGGCTGCGCACATGATCCATCCAAACGAGACGGCCGCGCACATGATCCATCCAAACGAGACGGCTGCGCACATGATCCATCCAAACGAGACGGCTGCGCACATGATCCATCCAAACGAGACGGCTGCGCACATGATCCATCCAAACGAGACGGCTGCGCACATGATCCATCCAAACGAGACGGCTGCGCACATGATCCATCCAAACGAGACGGCTGCGCACATGATCCATCCAAACGAGACGGCTGCGCACATGATCCATCCAAACGAGACGGCTGCGCACATGATCCATCCAAACGAGACGGCTGCGCACATGATCCATCCAAACGAGACGGCTGCGCACATGATCCATCCAAACGAGACGGCTGCGCACATGATCCATCCAAACGAGACGGCTGCGCACATGATCCATGCAAACGAGACGGCTGCGCACATGATCCATCCAAACGAGACGGCTGCGCACATGATCCATCCAAACGAGACGGCTGCGCACATGATCCATCCAAACGAGACGGCTGCGCACATGATCCATCCAAACGAGACGGCTGCGCACATGATCCATCCAAACGAGACGGCTGCGCACATGATCCATCCAAACGAGACGGCTGCGCACATGATCCATCCAAACGAGACGGCTGCGCACATGATCCATCCAAACGAGACGGCTGCGCACATGATCCATCCAAACGAGACGGCTGAGCACATGATCCATCCAAACGAGACGGCTGCGCACATGATCCATCCAAACGAGACGGCTGCGCACATGATCCATCCAAACGAGACGGCTGCGCACATGATCCATCCAAACGAGACGGCTGCGCACATGATCCATCCAAACGAGACGGCTGCGCACATGATCCATCCAAACGAGACGGCTGCGCACATGATCCATCCAAACAAGACGGCTGCGCACATGATCCATCCAAACGAGACGGCTGCGCACATGATCCATCCAAACGAGACGGCTGCGCACATGATCCATCCAAACGAGACGGCTGCGCACATGATCCATCCAAACGAGACGGCTGCGCACATGATCCATCCAAACGAGACGGCTGCGCACATGATCCATCCAAACGAGACGGCTGCGCACATGATCCATCCAAACGAGACGGCTGCGCACATGATCCAACCAAACGAGACGGCTGCGCACATGATCCATCCAAACGAGACGGCTGCGCACATGATCCATCCAAACGAGACGGCTGCGCACATGATCCATCCAAACGAGACGGCTGCGCACATGATCCATCCAAACGAGACGGCTGCGCACATGATCCATCCAAACGAGACGGCTGCGCACATGATCCATCCAAACGAGACGGCTGCGCACATGATCCATCCAAACGAGACGGCTGCGCACATGATCCATCCAAACGAGACGGCTGCGCACATGATCCATCCAAACGAGACGGCTGCGCACATGATCCATCCAAACGAGACGGCTGCGCACATGATCCATCCAAACGAGACGGCTGCGCACATGATCCATCCAAACGAGACGGCTGCGCACATGATCCATCCAAACAAGACGGCTGCGCACATGATCCATCCAAACGAGACGGCTGCGCACATGATCCATCCAAACGAGACGGCTGCGCACATGATCCATCCAAACGAGACGGCTGCGCACATGATCCATCCAAACGAGACGGCTGCGCACATGATCCATCCAAACGAGACGGCTGCGCACATGATCCATCCAAACGAGACGGCTGCGCACATGATCCATCCATCCAGGGTGCAAAAGTCATGATGCACCGCCCGCACCTGCTGGAACCAACCAACTCCATCTGACTTCAACCCACGTTCTCTCCCTCCCACCCCCTACCCCCACCCCCACGTCCCCTCTCCTCATTGTATTGCTAGATCAATTTCTTCGACTCCCTACATCTTCGTGGTGTGGGCCTCGCAAAAGTTATCGTCCGCCGCCCGCAGCTGCTGAGCAGCTCGCTGGACGCCACGTGGCAGCTGCTCATTCGCTACCTCTCGCTGCTGGGGCTGACCAGCGCGCAGATCGGCGAGATGGTGGTGCGACACCCGAAAGTGCTGCAGCTTACCGTGCAGGCGGATGTGTCTCCCAAGGTACAGATGGGTGTGGATGGGTGTGGATGAGTGCCTGCTGTGGGGCTGACCAGCGTTTGAGTCAGACCAGGGTGATGGTGGTGCGCCACCCGAAAGTTTTGCAGCTCGCCGTGCAAGCGGATGTGTCTCCCAAGGTATAGATGGGTGTGGATGGGTGTGGATGGGTGCCTGCTGCGGGGCTGACTAGTGTTTGATTCAGATCGGGGTGATGGTGGTGCGCCACCCGAATGTGCAGCATGTCACCATGCAAGTGGACGTGTCTCCCAAGGTACGGAGGTTATTGCAGGGTTACAATTATGCAACTAGATGAAAGTGCTGCAGCTAACACTCCAAGCAGACGTCTCCCCAAGGTATGGGTGGGTTTGGATGTGTGTGGATGGGTGTGGATGGGTGTGGATGGGTGTGGATGGGTGTGGATGGGTGTGGATGGGTGTGGATGAGTGCCTGCTGTGGGGCTGACCAGCGTTTGAGTCAGACCAGGGTGGTGGTGGTGTGCCACCCGAATGTGCTGCAGCTTACAGTGCAAGCAGACGTGTCTCCCAAGGTATGGATGAGGTGAGGTATGGATGAGGTGAGGTATGGATGAGGTGAGGTATGGATGAGGTGAGGTATGGATGAGATGAGGTATGGATGAGATGAGGTATGGATGAGATGAGGTATGGATGAGATGAGGTATGGATGAGATGAGGTATGGATGAGGTGAGGTACGGATGAGCCGTGAATGTATGGTCGTCTCTAACTAGGTCAAGGTATGGATGAGGTACCTGGGGGACTTGTGACTCATTATGCAACTCATGTGACCAGGCAACTCATTATGCATCTTGGTCACTAGGTAGGAAGCAAATTCATATGTCTGATGTGCTCCTTACTTAAGAATCTTCCTCCCCTTCCATTGATTTCTCACCCTTCCCTTGTACCGCTCTTACTTATTCCCCACAGGTTCGCTTCCTCCGGCTGATTGGGATTCCCGAGGCAGATGTAGCAGGAGTTCTGCACCGCTTTCCACCCATCCTCACCTACAGCCTCGACAAGAAGATAAGGCCGCTAGTGAGTTTGCAAGTACTGGCTGATGTGACAGCCCTACAAGCTGGTTGATACTAGCTGAGCGCCTGAAAAGCCATCTCACTTCACACTGGCTGATACTAGCTGAGTTGGCAGCGCGGCAGCTGACAAGGCAGGGTCATTTTTTTTCCCTTCCTGCTTCGCACCAACCCTCTTTTCTCAGGTTCGGTTCCTCGTCACCGAAGCAGGAGTCCCGGACCACGAGGTTTGGAAGGTCGTGGTGGCTCGGCCGGACCTGGTGGCGTGCCATCTGGACGACAGGCTTCGTCCGCTAGTGCGCTTCCTGTTGTCCATGGGAATAGTGAGGGAGGACGTGGGGAGCATGGTGGTTCAATTCCCACCGCTGCTGAAGTACAACCCAGCTATCCTGAAACCCAAGTGGCGGTATTTCCAGCGGACGATGAGGCTCACTGTCGACCATCTAGTGGCCTTCCCACGGTGAGTAGGGGAAGGTTTATATTGTGGTGCAGTGCGGTTTAGTGCGGTGAAGAGCAGGCAGAGGAGGAATGGCTT
Source organism: Closterium sp. Yama58-4 (assembly GCA_947470075.1). Lineage (NCBI taxonomy): Eukaryota > Viridiplantae > Streptophyta > Zygnematophyceae > Desmidiales > Closteriaceae > Closterium > Closterium sp. Yama58-4. Next base: position 183,808 of record CANIUD010000208.1, read on the forward strand.
CGTCCGCTAGTGCGCTTTCTGATGTCGATGGGGGTGGTGTGGGAGGATGTTGGGAGCATGGTGGTGCAATTCCCGCCTCTTCTCAAGTACAATCCGGCTATTCTGAAGCCGAAATGGCGTTACTTCCAGCGGACTATGAGGCTCACTGTGGACCATTTAGTGGCTTTTCCACGGTAAGTGCGGGGAAAAGGGTCTTTCTCCTTTGGTGCACTATGGTTCAGTGCGGTGTAGATCAGCCAAGGTAGGTATGCGAGCAAGGTCTCTTCTGAGTACAATCCGGCTATTTTGAGGCCCAAGTGGCGATACTTCCAGAGGACTGTCGACCGTCTAGTGGCTTTCCCACGGTGAGTGCGGATGCACGGTGCAGTAGGGTTCAGCGCGGTCAAGAGCAGGCAGAGGGGAGCACGGTGGTGCAGTCCCCCCCTCTCCTCAAGTACAACCCGGCTATTCTGAGGCCCAAGTGGCGGTATTTCCAGCGGACCATGCGGTTGACTGTCGACCATCTGGTTGCCTTTCCATGGTGAGTAGGTAGGGGTAAAGAATATCTCTCCTATGGTGCTGAACGGTTCAGTGTGGTTTAGTGTAGATCAGCAGAGGATTTTGGCGAGCATGGTGGTGCAATTCCCCCCTCTCCTCAAGTACAACCCGGCTATTCTGAGGCCCAAGTGGCGGTATTTCCAGCGGACCATGTGGTTGACCGTCGACCATCTGGTGGCCTTCCCACGGTGAGTGCAGCATGAAGGGTTTCCTGTGGGGCTGTCGGGCTGCATCCGCTAGTGCGCTTCCTGCTGTCCGACTTTTGAGGCGCCTCAATAGTGGTGGCGTGCCATCTGGACGACAGGCTTCGTCCGCTAGTGAGTTTTCTGCTTTCCGAGGCACCGCCTGCTGTCAGCATCCCGCCTGCTGTCAGTGAGCTTCTGCTCTTTTGCACCTTCCCCTCCAGGGCTCTCGCTAGGTTTTGGGGCTGTCTGACAGTACCCTGAAAAAATTTTCCCCCGTCTTATGCTCGGACGACGAAACTTCCGTGGTCTGCATTATAAGCTGGAATATTTTTTCTAGTCTGACAACTAAGACGACAAAAAATTTCCTGTTAAAAGTCAACCTACTGTAATCCTACCAGCAAATCTAGTCATAGTACCAAAAAACCTAGGCAGTAGCAAAGGACCTAGTCAGAGTCACTAGACAGCGAGGCTGTCTACTGACTCGAGAGGCTGCTACACCGCGCCCTCGCCAATTTCACGTTGGCGGGGGCGGGTGGCACGCTTGTCGTAAGTGTCAGGGATGTGAAAATGGCCGCAACTTTGCAGTTGCGGCCAATTCCACGTGCAGTGTGTGCCATACTCACCGCATGATGTGGAAAGTGAACACGACCTAATCTTACGTGGCAGAAGGTATTGGGAAAGTAATGCTTCGTGGCAGTTTGTAACAGCAATTACTGGTTCGAATGCATTTCCCCAGATGGTGGGGGATTTTCGGATCACTCTGGAGCTGCCATGTAGATGTGGTACCCCCCTCTGGCTGCATTCTTGCGATTATGCACTCCGCCTGAAATGTGGGATGGCGAGGCGCACTGAAATCCTTCGTGCAAATGACCTGTCATTTTTTGACCTTGGAGCTCGAGCTCAGCACGTGCATAGACACGTCAGATGTGTTCACCAAAAGCAGCACCCTACCCAGACTCTTCGAGTCACGACAGAGGAGGGGGTGAAAATGGTGGGATTGAAGTTGGCGAGGACCATGTGTATAAGACACGTGTAATGAATGCGCGTGCTGTTTCTGTACAGGGCAGCAAATGGCTGTGGGCATACCGTAGTCCCCCGCATAGAACACCCCCCAAAATTGAACACATAAGGGTGTTCAATTGCGGTGGGTGTACTGAAAAATACACCAGTTAGAACACCCCCCATATTTTTTTGTAGTTTTTAGTACACCCCCCGAGGCAATTTCATCAGTATTTCTAACGAAATATGACATTTTAACGGAGATTTTGTACATGTACAGGCTCGCGTCACCCTAGAGTTTGTCGCGCAAGCTGCAGGGACTGTTCGATCGTCATTGAGCGTGTGTTGTTCTGAGCCAATCTGTGCCCGAATGACGTGGCTTGAGCAAGACGCGCAGTGCGGAAGCTGTTTCAGTCAGAATCGATAACGCTCAGTGAGCTGAAAACAGAATACAAATGAATTTAAAACAAAAGATATGTCATTATATAACACCCATGGGTGCAAGCTTACACCCCCCCCATAATTGAACACCCCCCTAAAGGGGGGGTATTTATCAGTACACCCTAGGGTGTACTATGCGGGGGATTACGGGTGGTCACACCCGCTAGGCCATAGTACACCCTAGGGTGGCCTAGCGGGTCAAGATGTCGGTTTCAGACGAAACCGAACTCGATATCTGTATATTCAGATTAATTAAACATACTACATGGTCTGGAAAATCATACGAACCTAAATCGCTTATCTTACTGATCAGATGAGAACAAACACAGATTCTTAGGAAGCAGATGAATACAAAAAAACAAGTCTTAAACTCAGACCATCAGACCAAATTGGTCTGATAACGAGAACCCTGTTCCCCTCCCACCCATGACCCTCTCTTTCCAACCAGCTTCTTCAGCTATGCCCTGGAAACGCGCATTGCCCCCTGGCACCGCCTGCTGCAGAAGCAAGGGCTGTCCTTCAGTGCTGCTCCTGTGCCTCGCGCCCCCCTTGCCCGCTTTCCCCCCACGCCCACCATTCCCTCTTCCCAACCAGCTTCTTCAGCTATGCCCTCGACACGCGCATTGCTCCGAGGCACCGCCTGCTGCAGCAGCAAGGGCTGTCGTTCAGCCTGAGGCACATGCTCTGCTGCTCTGATGAGCTATTCTTGGAAAGAGTGAAGTGTGCGCTGGATGGGAGAGTGGAGGGGAGTGGAGAGGATGGGAGAGGAGAGGACAGTGAGGTGGGTGGGGAAGAGGAAGAGGGGGAGGAAGCAGAGGAGGGTGAGGAGGACGAGGGAGGGGGAGAGGAAGCAGAGGTGGAGCAGAAGAGAGAAGGGTTGGCATAGTTACAGTAAATGCTACCTCCATCTTTCAGCCTGTGTGGCACATGCTGTGCTGCTTTAAGTTTTGAGGTGCCTATTAGGGTAGCTTGGCATAATAAGATGATAAGATTTGTCATTCAACCCAGGTATGGCACATGCTGCTGTGCTGCTCCTACCGTATGTGCTGCACCCAGACCCGGATTCTATGGGTGCTGAGCTGATTAAAGAAGGCGAGGAGAGTGCTGAGGAGGGGAGAGGAGAAGTGGAGTGGACAGGAAAGCAATAGTCGTCTTCACTATTTGACATGATTTATTCCCAAATGGATGTAGATGTACCGTAATCAAGACAGAGCACAAGACAAACAGAATGGTCCATGCAAGCACCCAAACCCCTTCCGTCCAAACCAACCAGACTCTGCAAAGCAAGCCCAGACAACTACGGTAAAACCAAACCGAACCATCACAACACCAAGGCTAAAACCAGACTCAGCAAAAGCAAAGCAAAGCAAACCCAAACCGAATGATCGCAACAAGACGAAGAGCTATCCAGCTACGTGTGAGCAGAGCAGACCCGAATCCCAGAGGGCAGCTCCAGCACCACCGGGACTTGCATCACTTATTCTCTCTTATTCTTGTCACCGCACTCGGAGTCGAGGGGCTCTGCCGTTCCCACACCGCTTATGCCGCGATCTTGAAGAGAATGCAGCGCTGATTTTCAGGGATGACGTCTGAGCTTTGTCCCTGATTGAGGTTAACGGTTTTCCTGCCCACTTTCAGCTCTGCGCTGGTGATTGGCACCTTCACCAGCTGGCCGCGCAGCTTCCCCTCGTCACCCTTCTGCACGAAGCGCATCACGATCACCTGCGGAAGAGAGGAGGGGAGGGGGTGGCGGAGGAAGCAAGGCAGTTTGAATCGCGTGCAGGGCACCAGGTGCAGCACCGCAAAGCCAACGGCGTGCGGAGGGGAGAGGAAGAGGCGGGATGGGGGAGGAAAGCAATGCGCGGAAGAGGAGCAGCCTGCCAGGTACTGCACCACAGGCGCGGAGGGGTGTGGGGAGGAAGCCGAGGGGGGAAAGGGGAGGCGCAATGCGGCAGGGGCAGATAAAGGATTCGTGACAGACTCTGAGGAGGAGCAGTGATTTAGGACGCACGCCAGCGTATGTACGTCGCCTCTAGGAGCCCTCGAGGGCTTAGGAACGCCCTCGAGGGGAACGGTTAGCTTAGGAACGTACGTCTGTACGTTTAGCATAGGAAAGGTTAGCCTAGGAGCCCTCGGCAAGGGCTTAGAAATGGTTTTAGCTTACGTTATCGCGAGCGTAGAACTGGTTGCGGAGATTCTCCGTGCCCTTGCGCGCGCACGGGTACTGCGCGCCGTCCGAGTTGAGCCTGATAATAGACACGCCGTCTGCTACCAAGGTCGTTCCGATGGGCGTCTCGCCCCTGGGCAGGTTGAACACGGGGATGGAGCCCTGGAATCCGTCGAACGAGAAGGCGCACGAGGACGGCGACGGCGACGAACTACACCCGCCGGCCGACGGCCGCCGGCTGCCGCCATGATGATGATGCGACGAATCGCCCGCCGGGTTGTGGCGCTTGAGGATCCTTGCGACCCCGGGTCGCTTGAACGTCTGCGAATCAGCCGTTGGGTAGTACTTAGATGAAATCGATGACGTGCGTAGAGAGAAAATGTAGATTGTTGGAAATTGGCTGGAATAGCACTCGGAGGTCGCAAAATCAATGACACGGGAAGCTATACTAGAGCAGTGATAAATGGCAGACTGCGACGAGAAGAATAAAATACCTCGGATGATGGCTTCGCCTTGGCTGAGGGCGCTGCCTCAGCAAGCAAAATGAGGCACGCGACGAAAACCGGTAGCAGGAGGTAAGCGCGAAACGCCATGTTGAATGGTAGCAAAGAGAGTGCTTCGAATGAGTACCAGTAGTGGTAGTTGTTGTGGCGTGTGCCGAAATGTGTTTGAAGGGCTCGGCTGGTTGTGGTTGGAGTGGGATTGAGAGTTTCTGGTGAAGCCAGCAGAGTGACGAGCGTTTTATCGTGAAATTGCGCCGTGAATGGCGGGGACACCGTGCGCGGAATTCGTGAAGCGAAGCTCTGCGAATTTCTGTGTTACACAAATGGGGACCTCGCTGGGCATTGCGGAAGGCAGACCGAGCCGCAAAAATAATTGCTCAATTATTTCAGCGCCAGTCGCGCATTCTACCCTACACAACAAGCTTCGATGTTGTCAACGTTGAGAAACGAATCACTTTGGTTGCGTAGCACCATAGATTTATGGATCTAAGTTTGTCTTCAAATTAGTGAATGGACCTTCCGGACCAGATCGTCTAGTGAACGTGTACCAGGTTTTTTGAATCCATGATATCTACAACTTGGATATGTCATAGCCTCATCTCTTAGGTTTGGATCAGCTTGGCATGTTCCAGAAACTCCGCCATTGAGGCAGAGGCGATAAATGAGAAAACATGAATCTTGAAGTGTTACTCAGGGAGGGGGAGGAAAGAGGATGGTGAGGAGGACGAGGGAGGGGGAGAGGAAGCAGAGGTGGTGCAGAAGAGAGAAGGGTTGGCGTAGTTACGGTAAAAGCTATATCCATCTTTCAGCCTGAAGCACGTGTTGTGCTGCTTTAAGTTTTGAAGTGCCTCATGGCTTGGCATTTTTTATATATATTGTTCATTGTTCGGAATGAGGCATTTCGATGTGTTGCTTTAAGTATTGAGGTGCCCCATAGGTTGGCATAATAAGATTTGTCATTCAACCTATGGCACATGCTGTGCTGCTCCAATGTGCTGCATCCGGAACGATTCTTTGGGCGCGGAATGGAGGTAAGGGGAGTGGGGAGGAGGGGAGAGGAGAAGTGGAGTGGAGAGGAAAAAGGTGGACTTCTGGTATTAACTATTGTCCGTCATCTGCTGCTCTGTATGAAAACAGTTGTCTTCGCGATGTGACATGAAGGAACTATAACTATATAACCAAGACAGAGCACAAGACAAACCGAATGTTCCATGCAAGCACCCAAACCTTTTCTGACAAACCAGACTCCGCAAAAGCAAAGCAAGGCAAACCCAGACAACTAAACCAAACCAAACCATCACAACAGCAAGACAGCACCAGCACCGCACAGGGACTTGCGTCACTTATTCTCTCCTATTCTTGTCATTCCAGTCGGAGGGAGAGGGCTCTGCCCTTCCCGCACTGCTTATGCCGCGATCTTGAAGAGAACGCAGCGCTGATTCTTAGGAATGATGTCAGAGCCTTGGTCGTTGTTGAGGTTAACAGTTTTCCTGCCCACTTTAAGCTCTGCGCTGGTGATTGGCAACTTCACCAGCTGGCCGCGCAGCTTCCCCTCGTCACCCTTCTGCACGAAGCGCATTGTCACCACCTGCGGAAGGGAGGGGAGAATATCATACAGCCCAAGCCGGCGTGGGGGGTGGGAGGTGGGGGAGAGGGGGAAAGGGGGGGAGAGTGGGGGAAGCAAAGCATTGAATAGCAGCAGATGTTGTAAGACGCACCAGGTGCAGCACCACAGTGGGGAGCGTGGGAAAGAGGGGGAGGCGGGGCAATGCGGCAGGGGCAGGAATAAGACGCACACACGTTTAGTAAAGGTCGCGGCGACACGGAAGCGAGGGGTTGACACGGCAGTTGGGCTTACGTTATTGTTGATGTAGAACTGGTTTCGAAAATTCCCGCCTGAATTTTGCGAGCCGCACGGGTATTCCACGCCATTCGAGTTGAGCCGGATAATTTCCACGTTGCCGCGCCGGCTACTTGCGACCAGGGGAGAGCCGAGGGGCACCTCGCCGGTCGTGGGAAGCCCGAACTCGGGGATGGAGCCTTCGCTTCCGCCGAACGAGAAGGCGCACGAGGACGGCGACGGCGACGAACTACACCCGCCGGCCGACGGCCGCTGGCTGCCGCCATGATGATGATGATGCGACGAATCGCCCGCCGGGTTGTGGCGCTTGAGGATCCTTGCGACCCCGGGTCGCTTGAACGCCTGCGAATCAGCCATTGGTAACCAAATGAAAACAATGACGTGTGTAGAGAGAAAAGGTAGATAGATAAAAACCGGGTCGCTTGAATGCCTGCGAATCAGCCATTTGGGTTATACTTGAATGAAATCGACTGCGTATACGTTTGGAAATCGGCTCACATTGACGTCACATTCCGAGCTTGACACTTCCGCGATGAATGACACGGAAAGCTACTGGATCGGTGATAAATGGCAGACTGCAACGAGAAAAGTATACCTCGGATGATGGCTTCGCCGTGGCTGGGGGTGCTGCCTCAGCAAGAAAAACGAGGCACGCGACGAAAACGAGTAGCAGGTAGTAGGTGCGATTCGCCATATCGAAATGAAACGGGCTCGTGCTTCGAAGTGCCTGAGGAGTAGCAGTTGTATGCGGGTACTACGGGGTTTGACTGGTCGTGGATGGATTGATGATGCAATTGAGTTTCTGGTGAAGCAAGCAGAATGACGAAGGCTTTATGTGAAATGGCGGCGCGAAGTGCGGGGAAACCAAATTCGAAGTTCATGAAGCGAAAGCGTGCGAACAGATTTGTTACAAACTTTGTGAACTCGCTGCGCACCGCGAAAGTCCAGCTGTGGCTGGAAAATAATTGGGCAATTATCTTCAGCGCCAGTCGTGGCTTCCACCCGACACAAGAAGCTTCAATGTGGTTCAATGTTGCAAAGGAAACACTGAGTGGCGTAGCAGCAAAACCTCACCACCCTAACACACAAGAAAATACAAAATAAATTCCTATTCTGGGCCATGAAGCAGGTTTCAACTTCAGATTATAACTCCTGTTAATTTAACCTTAGCAGTGTGGATCAGCATGGCAGTTCCAACACCACACCTCCACCATAAGGTAGAGTGGATACCAAGTTACATTCTAGAGGAGTTTAACACAAGGAAACCACCATAAACTGGTCTAATCCAAGAAAAAGGCCAGCCTCCAGTGATGAACATTTTTTTTCCAACTAAGGTAGATGTTACATCTTGCAAATTTGGTCCATGCTGAGTTACCTAGTAGCACTCTCCACAAAACCTCAATAACCCTCTTACTGCACTGCGTCTTCGCCTTTGCAATAGTGCCTCATCTCCATCTAGCACGAAGGGCCCCACTTCACCCACCTCGCCATCCGGCCAATGACAGCTGCCAACACCCAGAACTCCTTCAAACATCCTCCGTTCCAATTCAAATCAGTCCAGCGACCGGCCAGCCCATTCTCGGTTTCTCCTCTTCATCCTGGCCTGCATCTTGTGAAGATTCTCCTTTTCCGGTACATCGATTGATACAAACCCCCATTCTATCAATCCAGCGACCGGCCCGCCCACTCCCTGTTTCTCTTCTTCGTTCTGGCCTGCATCTTGTTGAACTTATCCTTTACGTCGATTAATACAAATCCTCACTAGTCCAGCGACTGGCCTGCCCACTCCCTGTTTCTCCTCTTCATCCTGGCCTGCATCTTGTCGAAATTCTGCTTTTTGTCAATCGATACAAATCTGCATCAGTCCAGTGACCGGCCAGCCCACTCCCTGTTTCTCTTCTTCATCTTAGCTTGCATCTTGTTGAACTTCTCCTTGCCCTTCTCCAGCAGCGGGTCGTGCACTGCGTACTGGTCCGGGTCGTCATTGCGCAACATCTCATCCTGATGGGACAAGGATAGGCATGCAGGGGGCATGTGAGCAGCAGAGAAGAAGAGAGTGTGAAGCTGGGATATCCAGCCGAGGGTCATGCAACGCGTACTGGTCCGGGTCATCATTCCGAAGCATCTCGTCCTGATGAAAACACAAGAGAAGCACATGGCGGCATGTGGGCATTGCATGTAAAGAAAGAATGAGATGGTGTGGTGTGATCCAGCAACCGGTCGTGCACCGCGTACTGATCCGGGTCGTCATTCCGAAGCATCTCGTCCTGATGGGGATGGGGAAGAGGCATGCGGAGGGCATATGAAGAGCACAGACGAAGAAAGAGTGTGAAGTTGGGATGTCCAGCCAAGGGTCGTGCAGCACGTACTGATCCGGGTCGTCATTTCTGAGCATCTCGTCTTGATTGAAGCACGCAAGGGACATGCATGGAGCACACGAGAAGCAGAGGGCATATGTTGAGCAGAGAAGAAGAAAGGGTGTGAAGCTGGGATATCCAGCAGAGGGTCGTGCAGCGGGTACTGATCCGGGTCGTCATTGCGCAGCATCTCGTCCTGATGGGGATGGGGAAGAGGCATGCAGAGGGCATGTTAGCAGCAGAGAAGAAGAGAGTGTGAAGTTGGGATATCCAGAAGAGGGTTCTGCATTGGGTACTGATCCGGGTCGTCATTGCGCAGCATCTCGTCCTGATGGAGTCAAGCAACGGACATGCATAGGGGAACACGAGAGGCAGAGAAGCGTCCCTTCTTATAGGGCAACAATGAGAAGGTGTAGAACGGGAAGGATCATGCACCGCGAACTCACCCACCCCCCACTACTCACCCGCTTGTTCCTCTTCACTTCAAACTTCAACCGATGAGCCATCCAATCCAATCCACCCGCACCCTCCTCCTCATCCTCCTCCTCTCCCTCCCCTTCCACATCCTGCCTCGCTTTTCCTCCCGGCCCATATGTCGCTGCTCGTGGCCCCTCCCCCTCTGAACCAACCAACCCTCGCTTTCTGCTGCCGTCCTTGCTGTTGCTCCCTTCCCTGCCTCTCTCTCCTTCCCTCTCCCTCTCTCTCCTGTCTGCTCTCCCCTCATCTGCACCCTCCTCCTTGTCTTCGTCTGTGCGTTTTTCTCTCGGCTGCGCTGTCTTGGAAGCTGCTAGCTTGAACTTGAAGCGGTTCAGAAGCTCAAGAGTCTGCGGGAGGGATGGGGGGGCGATGGGAGGCGATGGGGGAGGGATGGGGGAGGGATGGGGGAGGGACAAGGGAGGGAAAAGTGAGGGACAAGGGAGGGACAAGGGAGGGACAAGGGAGGGACAAGGGAGGGACAAGGGAGGGACGGTGAAGAGGAACTGGAATGACAAATGATTCTAAGCCACTCTGAAGTATTACACGGAGCACTCATGAAGGTCTGAGCTTAAGCACTCTGTTCATTCATACACCACATTCAGCAAAATAAAGGGATTTAGTAAAATGATCGTAAAGCTGATGCTGAAGGACTGGGGGCAATCCATATCGGTCATTTTACTAACTGGAGATCCATCTCGGCAATCCAACTGGAGCCATTATTTTACTAAGCTTTTTTCTTAACCACATGTCTACGACAACCTGACTTCACCCACAGCCACACACCACACCCTAGGAAACTGTAGTGGATTCTCCACAGCAACATTTGAGAAGGTTCAAACGCAGCCATTTCACTAAACTTATCACTTAACCACACGTACACGACAACCAGGCTTCCCAGAAACACGCCCTAAGAAACACTGCCTAACCCTTCAGCACTCTCACTCACGCACCTTCTCTTGTCTCGACCCCAGAGCTCGTTTCCTCTGCCTCATCTGCTGCAGTCTTTTCTCCTCTTCCCCGATCAGTGACTGACACCCACCCACTTCCCTTTGTTTCCACACACCCTAAGAACCACCAGCACTCTCACTCACTCACCTTCTCTTGCCTTGACCCCATAGCTCGCTTCCTCTGTCTCATCTGCTGCCGTCTCTCCTCCTCCTCCCCCAGCAACCCCCCTCCCACTGCCCCTCCCCCTCCTCCCCCCTCCCCTCCTCCCTTCCCCACTCCCTTCACCCCTTTCCTCAATCGCAGCTTCTCTACCCTCACCCTCCCCTTCCCTCCTCTCCCCTCCTCCTCATCACTCCCATCACTATCATCACTGCCACCACTCCCGTTCTCAACCTCATCCTCCTCCTTTGCTCGTTCCCGCGCATCAGCCCCAGCTTGTTTTTTCGCTGCACCTTTCCCTTCCCTCTCCTCTCTATCTCCCACATCCCCTCTCCCTGCTTTCTCCCCTCTCCGCCCACCCTCACTCGCTCCCCCATGCTTCCCAAACCTTCTCTGTTTCTCCAACACTCTTCTCCTCATCAGCTCATCAAAACTCGCTTCCTCCCCCTCATCTTCCCCTTCCCCCTCACCTCCCCTCTCTCCCTCACCTCCTCTCTCCTCCCTGCCTCTCCTCTCCCTTCCCCATTCCTCTCCCTTCTTACCTCTCATGATCTCACCCTCACCACCAGCTCCCTCCCTGTGTCTGTCATTGTCTTTCCCTCTAACAAGCCTATCCCGTTCTATCCCCTCTTCTCTCTCCCTTTCTCTTCCTCCCTCTCTTCGCCCATTCTCCTCCTCTTCCTCTTCCCCTTCTGCGTCCCCTCCCCGTCCAGCCAGCTTCTGTTGAACTGCTTCCGCTGTTTCCTGTGTGCAACAAAGCGAAGTGAAAGAGAATGAAATAAAACGATCGCCAGGAAAAGGAGGGTTAGAGTTTTAGAACAGAGAACAGCATGAAAAAAGAGAAGCTCCCGCCATGCTCTGGGTGATGGCCAGACCAATAGTTAGGGCGGCAGATGCTGAGGGACGTGGGAAGGGTCATGGGAGATTTGGAATGGGAATGGGGCATGGGGGATAGGCGATGAGGGATGGAGGATGGGGGAAGGGGAAAAGGGGATGAGAGTTAGGGTACGGATGATGGGTCTCTCTCTTGTACCGTTCTCATGTGCCAATCGTCCTCGCCCTTCCCCTCCCCTCCCTTCCCCTGCTTTCCCTTCCCTCGCCCTTCCCCTTCCCGCCCTTCCTTCCCTCGCCTTTCCCCTTTCCCCCAACTGACTCACAGCCAGCAGCTGAGGGTCTTTGAGCACATCGTGGCTGCTCCGCATTCTCATATTCGCTTCTTCCAGTTAAGCCTCCTCCTCCACCCTACCACCTACCCTGTCCGCTCTTCCCCTTCCCCTTGAATCACTCACAGCCAGCAGGCGAGGGTCTTTGAGCACATCGTGGCTGCTTCTTATTCTCAGATTCGCTTCTTCCAGTTGAACCTCCTCCACTTGAGTGTCCGGAAGCCCTCGGCCATTTTCCCCTCCCTTCAATCTCAACCCTATACTCACAGCCAGCAAGCGTGTTTGAAGAAGTGTTTGAAGAAGTGTTTGAAGAAGTGTTTGAAGAAGTGTTTGAAGAAGTGTTTGAAGAAGTGTTTGAAGAAGTGTTTGAAGAAGTGTTTGAAGAAGTGTTTGAAGAAGTGTTTTGAAGAAGTGTTTTGAAGAAGTGTTTGAAGAAGTGTTTGAAGAAGTGTTTGAAGAAGTGTTTGAAGAAGTGTTTTGAAGAAGTGTTTTGAAGAAGTGTTTGAAGAAGTGTTTGAAGAAGTGTTTGAAGAAGTGTTTGAAGAAGTGTTTGAAGAAGTGTTTGAAGAAGTGTTTGAAGAAGTGTTTGAAGAAGTGTTTGAAGAAGTGTTTGAAGAAGTGTTTGAAGAAGTGTTTGAAGAAGTGTTTGAAGAAGTGTTTGAAGAAGTGTTTGAAGAAGTGTTTGAAGAAGTGTTTGAAGAAGTGTTTGAAGAAGTGTTTGAAGAAGTGTTTTGAAGAAGTGTTTTGAAGAAGTGTTTGAAGAAGTGTTTGAAGAAGTGTTTGAAGAAGTGTTTGAAGAAGTGTTTGAAGAAGTGTTTGAAGAAGTGTTTGAAGAAGTGTTTGAAGAAGTGTTTGAAGAAGTGTTTGAAGAAGTGTTTGAAGAAGTGTTTGAAGAAGTGTTTGAAGAAGTGTTTTGAAGAAGTGTTTTGAAGAAGTGTTTGAAGAAGTGTTTGCCGCCGTGGTTTTGAAGAAGTGTTTGAAGCCGTGTTTGAAGCCGTGTTTGAAGAAGTGTTTGAAGAAGTGTTTTGCCGAAGTGTTTTGCCGCCGTGTTTGAAGAAGTGTTTGAAGACGTGTTTGCCGAGTGTTTGCCGCCGTGTTTGCCCGAAGTGTTTGCCGAAGTGTTTGCCGCAGTGTTTGCCGCCGTGTTTGCCGCCGTGTTTTGCCGCAGTGTTTGCCGCCGTGTTTGCCGCCGTGTTTTGCCGCCGTGTTTGCCGCCGTGTTTGCCGCCGTGTTTGCCGCCGTGTTTTGCCGCGTGTTTGCCGCCGTGTTTTGCCGCCGTGTTTGCCGCCGTGTTTGCCGCCGTGTTTGCCGCCGTGTTTTGCCGCCGTGTTTGCCGCCGTGTTTTGCCGCCGTGTTTGCCGCCGTGTTTGCCGCCGTGTTTGCCGCCGTGTTTTGCCGCCGTGTTTGCCGCCGTGTTTTGCCGCAGTGTTTTGCCGCCGTGTTTTGCCGCCGTGTTTGCCGCCGTGTTTTGCCGCCGTGTTTGCCGCCGTGTTTGCCGCCGTGTTTGCCGCCGTGTGTTTTGCCGCCGTGTTTGCCGCCGTGTTTTGCCGCCGTGTTTGCCGCCGTGTTTGCCGCCGTGTTTGCCGCCGTGTTTGCCGCCGTGTTTTGCCGCCGTGTTTGCCGCCGTGTTTGCCGCCGTGTTGCCGCCGTGTTTGCCGCCGTGTTTTGCCGCCGTGTTTGCCGCCGTGTTTTGCCGCGTGTTTGCCGCCGTGTTTTGCCGCCGTGTTTTGCCGCCGTGTTTGCCGCCGTGTTTGCCGCCGTGTTTGCCGCCTGTTTGCCGCCGTGTTTTGCCGCCGTGTTTGCCGCCGTGTTTTTGCCGCCGTGTTTGCCGCCGTGTTGCCGCCGTGTTTTGCCGCCGTGTTTTGCCGCCGTGTTTTGCCGCCGTGTTTGCCGCCGTGTTTGCCGCCGTGTTTGCCGCCGTGTTTTGCCGCCGTGTTTTGCCGCCGTGTTTGCCGCCGTGTTTGCGTTTTGCCGCCGTGTTTGCCGCCGTGTTTGCCGCCGTGTTTGCCGCCGTGTTTGCCGCCGTGTTTTGCCGCCGTGTTTGCCGCCGTGTTTTGCCGCCGTGTTTTGCCGCCGTGTTTTGCCGCCGTGTTTTGCCGCCGTGTTTGCCGCCGTGTTTGCCGCCGTGTTTGCCGCGTGTTTGCCGCCGTGTTTGCCGCCGTGTTTTGCCGCCGTGTTTTGCCGCCGTGTTTGCCGCCGTGTTTGCCGCCGTGTTTTTGCCGCCGTGTTTGCCGCCGTGTTTTGCCGCCGTGTTTGCCGCCGTGTTTGCCGCCGTGTTTGCCGCCGTGTTTGCCGCCGTGTTTGCCGCCGTGTTTTGCCGCCGTGTTTTGCCGCCGTGTTTGCCGCCGTGTTTGCCGCCGTGTTTTGCCGCCGTGTTTTGCCGCCGTGTTTGCCGCCGTGTTTTGCCGCCGTGTTTGCCGCCGTGTTTGCCGCCGTGTTTGCCGCCGTGTTTTGCCGCCGTGTTTGCCGCCGTGTTTTTGCCGCCGTGTTTGCCGCCGTGTTTTGCCGCCGTGTTTTGCCGCCGTGTTTTGCCGCCGTGTTTGCCGCCGTGTTTGCCGCCGTGTTTGCCGCCGTGTTTGCCGCCGGTTTTGCCGCCGTGTTTTGCCGCCGTGTTTTGCCGCCGTGTTTGCCGCCGTGTTTGCCGCCGTGTTTGCCGCCGTGTTTGCCGCCGTGTTTGCCGCCGTGTTTGCCGCCGTGTTTTGCCGCCGTGTTTGCCGCCGTGTTTGCCGCCGTGTTTGCCGCCGTGTTTGCCGCCGTGTTTGCCGCCGTGTTTGCCGCCGTGTTTGCCGCCGTGTTTGCCGCCGTGTTTTGCCGCCGTGTTTGCCGCCGTGTTTTGCCGCCGTGTTTGCCGCCGTGTTTGCCGCCGTGTTTTGCCGCCGTGTTTTGCCGCCGTGTTTGCCGCCGTGTTTGCCGCCGTGTTTGCCGCCGTGTTTGCCGCCGTGTTTTGCCGCCGTGTTTGCCGCCGTGTTTGCCGCCGTGTTTGCCGCCGTGTTTTGCCGCCGTGTTTGCCGCCGTGTTTGCCGCCGTGTTTGCCGCCGTGTTTGCCGCCGTGTTTGCCGCCGTGTTTTGCCGCCGTGTTTGCCGCCGTGTTTGCCGCCGTGTTTTGCCGCCGTGTTTGCCGCCGTGTTTGCCGCCGTGTTTTGCCGCCGTGTTTTGCCGCCGTGTTTTGCCGCCGTGTTTGCCGCCGTGTTTGCCGCCGTGTTTGCCGCCGTGTTTGCCGCCGTGTTTTGCCGCCGTGTTTTGCCGCCGTGTTTGCCGCCGTGTTTTGCCGCCGTTTTGCCGCCGTGTTTGCCGCCGTGTTTGCCGCCGTGTTTGCCGCCGTGTTTGCCGCCGTGTTTGCCGCCGTGTTTTGCCGCCGTGTGTTGCCGCCGTTTTGCCGCCGTGTTTTGCCGCCGTGTTTGCCGCCGTGTTTTGCCGCCGTGTTTTGCCGCCGTGTTTGCCGCCGTGTTTGCCGCCGTGTTTGCCGCCGTGTTTTGCCGCCGTGTTTGCCGCCGTGTTTGCCGCCGTGTTTGCCGCCGTGTTTTGCCGCCGTGTTTGCCGCCGTGTTTGCCGCCGTGTTTGCCGCCGTGTTTGCCGCCGTGTTTTGCCGCCGTTTTGCCGCCGTGTTTGCCGCCGTGTTTTGCCGCCGTGTTTTGCCGCCGTGTTTGCCGCCGTGTTTTGCCGCCTGTTTTGCCGCCGTGTTTGCCGCCGTGTTTGCCGCCGTTTTTGCCGCCGTGTTTGCCGCCGTGTTTTGCCGCGTGTTTGCCGCCGTGTTTGCCGCCGTGTTTGCCGCCGTGTTTTGCCGCCGTGTTTGCCGCCGTGTTTGCCGCCGTGTTGTTTGCCGCCGTGTTTTGCCGCCGTGTTTGCCGCCGTGTTTTTGCCGCCGTGTTTGCCGCCGTGTTTGCCGCCGTGTTTGCCGCCGTGTTTGCCGCCGTGTTTGCCGCCGTGTTTGCCGCCGTGTTTGTGCCGCCGTGTTTTGCCGCCGTGTTTGCCGCCGTGTTTTGCCGCCGTGTTTGCCGCCGTGTTTTGCCGCCGTGTTTGCCGCCGTGTTTTGCCGCCGTGTTTGCCGCCGTGTTTGCCGCCGTGTTTGCCGCCGTGTTTGCCGCCGTGTTTGCCGCCGTGTTTGCCGCCGTGTTTTGCCGCCGTGTTTGCCGCCGTGTTTGCCGCCGTGTTTTGCCGCCGTGTTTTGCCGCCGTGTTTGCCGCCGTGGTTTGCCGCCGTGTTTTGCCGCGTGTTTTGCCGCCGTGTTTTGCCGCGTTTTGCCGCCGTGTTTGCCGCCGTGTTTGCCGCCGTGTTTTGCCGCCGTGTTTGCCGCCGTGTTGTGCCGCCGTGTTTGCCGCCGTGTTTGCCGCCGTGTTTGCCGCCGTGTTTTGCCGCCGTGTTTGCCGCCGTGTTTGCCGCCGTGTTTGCCGCCGTGTTTTGCCGCCGTGTTTTGCCGCCGTGTTTTGCCGCCGTGTTTGCCGCCGTGTTTTGCCGCCGTGTTTGCCGCCGTGTTTGCCGCCGTGTTTTGCCGCCGTGGTTTGCCGCCGTGTTTGCCGCCGTGTTTGCCGCCGTGTTTGCCGCCGTGTTTGCCGCCGTGTTTTGCCGCCGTGTTTGCCGCCGTGTTTGCCGCCGTGTTTGCCGCCGTGTTTTGCCGCCGTGTTTGCCGCCGTGTTTGCCGCCGTGTTTTGCCGCCGTGTTTGCCGCCGTGTTTTGCCGCCGTGTTTTGCCGCCGTGTTTTGCCGCCGTGTTTGCCGCCGTGTTGCCGCCGTGTTTGCCGCCGTGTTTGCCGCCGTGTTTTGCCGCCGTGTTTGCCGCCGTGTTTGCCGCCGTGTTTTGCCGCCTTGCCGCCGTGTTTTGCCGCCGTGTTTGCCGCCGTGTTTGCCGCCGTGTTTGCCGCCGTGTTTGCCGCCGTGTTTGCCGCCGTGTTTTGCCGCCGTTTTTGCCGCCGTGTTTGCCGCCGTGTTTGCCGCCGTGTTTTGCCGCCGTGTTTGCCGCCGTGTTTTGCCGCCGTGTTTTGCCGCCGTGTTTTGCCGCCGTGTTTTGCCGCCGTGTTTTGCCGCCGTGTTTGCCGCCGTGTTTGCCGCCGTGTTTGCCGCCGTGTTTTGCCGCCGTGTTTGCCGCCGTGTTTGCCGCCGTGTTTTGCCGCCGTGTTTTGCCGCCGTGTTTGCCGCCGTGTTTTGCCGCCGTGTTTGCCGCCGTGTTTGCCGCCGTGTTTGCCGCCGTGTTTTGCCGCCGTGTTTGCCGCCGTGTTTTGCCGCCGTGTTTGCCGCCGTGTTTGCCGCCGTGTTTGCCGCCGTGTTTTGCCGCCGTGTTTTGCCGCCGTGTTTGCCGCCGTGTTTGCCGCCGTGTTTTGCCGCCGTGTTTGCCGCCGTGTTTGCCGCCGTGTTTTGCCGCCGTGTTTGCCGCCGTGTTTTGCCGCCGTGTTTGCCGCCGTGTTTGCCGCCGTGTTTGCCGCCGTGTTTTGCCGCCGTGTTTGCCGCCGTGTTTTGCCGCCGTGTTTGCCGCCGTGTTTGCCGCCGTGTTTGCCGCCGTGTTTTGCCGCCGTGTTTGCCGCCGTGTTTTGCCGCCGTGTTTTGCCGCCGTGTTTGCCGCCGTGTTTTGCCGCCGTGTTTTGCCGCCGTGTTTGCCGCCGTGTTTGCCGCCGTGTTTGCCGCCGTGTTTGCCGCCGTGTTTGCCGCCGTGTTTGCCGCCGTGTTTGCCGCCGTGTTTTGCCGCCGTGTTTTGCCGCCGTGTTTTGCCGCCGTGTTTGCCGCCGTGTTTTGCCGCCGTGTTTGCCGCCGTGTTTTGCCGCCGTGTTTTGCCGCCGTGTTTGCCGCCGTGTTTGCCGCCGTGTTTGCCGCCGTGTTTGCCGCCGTGTTTTGCCGCCGTGTTTTGCCGCCGTGTTTGCCGCCGTGTTTGCCGCCGTGTTTTGCCGCCGTGTTTGCCGCCGTGTTTGCCGCCGGTTTGTGCCGCCGTGTTTTTGCCGCCGTGTTTTGCCGCCGTGTTTGCCGCCGTGTTTGCCGCCGTGTTTGCCGCCGTGTTTGCCGCCGTGTTTGCCGCCGTGTTTTGCCGCCGTGTTTGCCGCCGTGTTTGCCGCCGTGTTTGCCGCCGTGTTTTGCCGCCGTGTTTGCCGCCGTGTTTTGCCGCCGTGTTTTGCCGCCGTGTTTTGCCGCCGTGTGTTTGCCGCCGTGTTTTGCCGCCGTGTTTGCCGCCGTGTTTGCCGCCGTGTTTTGCCGCCGTGTTTGCCGCCGTGTTTTGCCGCCGTGTTTTGCCGCCGTGTTTTGCCGCCGTGTTTGCCGCCGTGTTTGCCGCCGTGTTTGCCGCCGTGTTTGCCGCCGTGTTTTGCCGCCGTGTTTGCCGCCGTGTTTGCCGCCGTGTTTGCCGCCGTGTTTTTGCCCCGTGTTTGCCGCCGTGTTTTGCCGCCGTGTTTTGCCGCCGTGTTTTGCCGCCGTGTTTGCCGCCGTGTTTTGCCGCCGTGTTTGCCGCCGTGTTTGCCGCCGTGTTTGCCGCCGTGTTTGCCGCCGTGTTTGCCGCCGTGTTTTGCCGCCGTGTTTTGCCGCCGTGTTTGCCGCCGTGTTTGCCGCCGTGTTTTGCCGCCGTGTTTGCCGCCGTGTTTGCCGCCGTGTTTTGCCGCCGTGTTTTGCCGCCGTGTTTTGCCGCCGTGTTTTGCCGCCGTGTTTGCCGCCGTGTTTTGCCGCCGTGTTTGCCGCCGTGTTTTGCCGCCGTGTTTGCCGCCGTGTTTGCCGCCGTGTTTGCCGCCGTGTTTTGCCGCCGTGTTTGCCGCCGTGTTTTGCCGCCGTGTTTGCCGCCGTGTTTGCCGCCGTGTTTGCCGCCGTGTTTTGCCGCCGTGTTTGCCGCCGTGTTTGCCGCCGTGTTTTGCCGCCGTGTTTGCCGCCGTGTTTGCCGCCGTGTTTTGCCGCCGTGTTTTGCCGCCGTGTTTGCCGCCGTGTTTTGCCGCCGTGTTTGCCGCCGTGTTTTTGCCGCCGTGTTTGCCGCCGTGTTTTGCCGCCGTGTTTGCCGCCGTGTTTGCCGCCGTGTTTGCCGCCGTGTTTGCCGCCGTGTTTGCCGCCGTGTTTGCCGCCGTGTTTTGCCGCCGTGTTTGCCGCCGTGTTTGCCGCCGTGTTTGCCGCCGTGTTTTGCCGCCGTGTTTTGCCGCCGTGTTTGCCGCCGTGTTTGCCGCCGTGTTGCCGCCGTGTTTTGGCCGCCGTGTTTGCCGCCGTGTTTTGCCGCCGTGTTTGCCGCCGTGTTTTGCCGCCGTGTTGCCGCCGTGTTTTGCCGCCGTGTTTTGCCGCCGTGTTTGCCGCCGTGTTTGCCGCCGTGTTTGCCGCCGTGTTTGCCGCCGTGTTTTTGCCGCCGTGTTTTGCCGCCGTGTTTGCCGCCGTGTTTGCCGCCGTGTTTTGCCGCCGTGTTTGCCGCCGTGTTTGCCGCCGTGTTTTGCCGCCGTGTTTGCCGCCGTGTTTGCCGCCGTGTTTGCCGCCGTGTTTGCCGCCGTGTTTTGCCGCCGTGTTTTGCCGCCGTGTTTGCCGCCGTGTTTGCCGCCGTGTTTGCCGCCGTGTTTGCCGCCGTGTTTGCCGCCGTGTTTGCCGCCGTGTTTTGCCGCCGTGTTTTGCCGCCGTGTTTTTGCCGCGTGTTTGCCGCCGTGTTTGCCGCCGTGTTTGCCGCCGTGTTTGCCGCCGTGTTTGCCGCCGTGTTTGCCGCCGTGTTTGCCGCCGTGTTTTGCCGCCGTGTTTTGCCGCCGTGTTTTTGCCGCCGTGTTTGCCGCCGTGTTTTGCCGCCGTGTTTTTGCCGCCGTGTGTTTGCCGCCGTGTTTGCCGCCGTGTTTGCCGCCGTGTTTTGCCGCCGTGTTTGCCGCCGTGTTTGCCGCCGTGTTTTGCCGCCGTGTTTTGCCGCCGTGTTTGCCGCCGTGTTTGCCGCCGTGTTTTGCCGCCGTGTTTGCCGCCGTGGTTTGCCGCCGTGTTTTGCCGCCGTGTTTGCCGCCGTGTTTTGCCGCCGTGTTTGCCGCCGTGTTTGCCGCCGTGTTTGCCGCCGTGTTTTGCCGCCGTGTTTGCCGCCGTGTTTTGCCGCCGTGTTTTGCCGCCGTGTTTGCCGCCGTGTTTGCCGCCGTGTTTTGCCGCCGTGTTTGCCGCCGTGTTTTTGCCGCCGTGTTTGCCGCCGTGTTTGCCGCCGTGTTTTGCCGCCGTGTTTTGCCGCCGTGTTTGCCGCCGTGTTTGCCGCCGTGTTTGCCGCCGTGTTTGCCGCCGTGTTTGCCGCCGTGTTTGCCGCCGTGTTTGCCGCCGTGTTTTGCCGCCGTGTTTTGCCGCCGTGTTTGCCGCCGTGTTTGCCGCCGTGTTTGCCGCCGTGTTTTGCCGCCGTGTTTGCCGCCGTGTTTGCCGCCGTGTTTGCCGCCGTGTTTTGCCGCCGTGTTTGCCGCCGTGTTTTGCCGCCGTGTTTGCCGCCGTGTTTGCCGCCGTGTTGCCGCCGTGTTTGCCGCCGTGTTTGCGCGTGTTTGCCGCCGTGTTTGCCGCCGTGTTTGCCGCCGTGTTTGCCGCGTGTTTGCCGCCGTGTTTGCCGCCGTGTTTGCCGCCGTGTTTGCCGCCGTGTTTGCCGCCGTGTTTGCCGCCGTGTTTGCCGCCGTGTTTGCCGCCGTGTTTGCCGCCGTGTTTGCCGCCGTGTTTTGCCGCCGTGTTTGCCGCCGTGTTTGCCGCGTGTTTGCCGCCGTGTTTTGTTTGCCGCCGTGTTTGCCGCCGTGTTTTGCCGCCGTGTTTGCCGCCGTGTTTTGCCGCCGTGGTTTGCCGCCGTGTTTGCCGCCGTGTTTGCCGCCGTGTTTGCCGCCGTGTTTGCCGCCGTGTGTTTGCCGCCGTGTTTTGCCGCCGTGTTTTGCCGCCGTGATTTGCCGCCGTGTTTGCCGCCGTGTTTGCCGCCGTGTTTGCCGCCGTGTTTGCCGCCGTGTTTGCCGCCGTGTTTGCCGCCGTGTTTGCCGCCGTGTTTGCCGCCGTGTTTGCCGCCGTGTTTGCCGCCGTGTTTGCCGCCGTGTTTGCCGCCGTGTTTTGCCGCCGTGTTTGCCGCCGTGTTTTGCCGCCGTGTTGCCGCCGTGTTTTGCCGCCGTGTTTGCCGCCGTGTTTTGCCGCCGTGTTTGCCGCCGTGTTTTGCCGCCGTGTTTTGCCGCCGTGTTTGCCGCCGTGTTTGCCGCCGTGTTTGCCGCCGTGTTTTGCCGCCGTGTTTGCCGCCGTGTTTTGCCGCCGTGTTTGCCGCCGTGTTTGCCGCCGTGTTTGCCGCCGTGTTTTGCCGCCGTGTTTGCCGCCGTGTTTGCCGCCGTGTTTGCCGCCGTGTTTGCCGCCGTGTTTGCCGCCGTTTTGCCGCCGTGTTTGCCGCCGTGTTTGCCGCCGTGTTTGCCGCCGTGTTTGCCGCCGTGTTTGCCGCCGTGTTTGCCGCCGTGTTTGCCGCCGTGTTTGCCGCCGTGTTTGCCGCCGTGTTTGCCGCCGTGTTTGCCGCCGTGTTTTGCCGCCGTGTTTTGCCGCCGTGTTTGCCGCCGTGTTTTGCCGCCGTGTTGCCGCCGTGTTGCCGCCGTGTTTGCCGCCGTGTTTGCCGCCGTGTTTGCCGCCGTGTTTTGCCGCGTGTTTGCCGCCGTGTTTGCCGCCGTGTTTGCCGCCGTGTTTGCCGCCGTGTTTGCCGCCGTGTTTGCCGCCGTGTTGCCGCCGTGTTTTGCCGCCGTGTTTGCCGCCGTGTTTGCCGCCGTGTTTGCCGCCGTGTTTTGCCGCCGTGTTTTGCCGCCGTGTTTTGCCGCCGTGTTTTGCCGCCGTGTTTTGCCGCCGTGTTTGCCGCCGTGTTTGCCGCCGTGTTTGCCGCCGTTTTGCCGCCGTGTTTGCCGCCGTGTTTGCCGCCGTGTTTTGCCGCCGTGTTTGCCGCCGTGTTTGCCGCCGTGTTTGCCGCCGTGTTTTGCCGCCGTGTTTGCCGCCGTGTTTGCCGCCGTGTTTGCCGCCGTGTTTGCCGCCGTGTTTGCCGCCGTGTTTGCCGCCGTGTTTTGCCGCCGTGTTTGCCGCCGTGTTTGCGCGTGTTTGCCGCCGTGTTTGCCGCCGTGTTTGCCGCCGTGTTTGCCGCCGTGTTTGCCGCCGTGTTTGCCGCCGTGTTTGCCGCCGTGTTTGCCGCCGTGTTTTGCCGCCGTGTTTGCCGCCGTGTTTGCCGCCGTGTTTGCCGCCGTGTTTGCCGCCGTGTTTTGCCGCCGTGTTTTGCCGCCGTGTTTGCCGCCGTGTTTGCCGCCGTGTTTGAGCCGTGTTTGCCGCCGTGTTTGCCGCCGTGTTTGCCGCCGTGTTTGCCGCCGTGTTTTGCCGCCGTGTTTGCCGCCGTGTTTGCCGCCGTGTTTGGCCGCCGTGTTTTGCCGCCGTGTTTGCCGCCGTGTTTTGCCGCCGTGTTTGCCGCTGCCGCCGTGTTTTGCCGCCGTGTTTTGCCGCCGTGTTTGCCGCCGTGTTTGCCGCCGTGTTTGCCGCCGTGTTTGCCGCCGTGTTTGCCGCCGTGTTTTGCCGCCGTGTTTGCCGCCGTGTTTTGCCGCCGTGTTTGCCGCCGTGTTTTGCCGCCGTGTTTGCCGCCGTGTTTGCCGCCGTGTTTGCCGCCGTGTTTTGCCGCCGTGTTTTGCCGCCGTGTTTGCCGCCGTGTTTGCCGCCGTGTTTGCCGCCGTGTTTGCCGCCGTGTTTTGCCGCCGTGTTTGCCGCCGTGTTTTGCCGCCGTGTTTGCCGCCGTGTTTTGCCGCCGTGTTTGCCGCCGTGTTTTGCCGCCGTGTTTGCCGCCGTGTTTGCCGCCGTGTTTTGCCGCCGTGTTTTTGCCGCCGTGTTTTGCCGCCGTGTTGCCGCCGTGTTTTGCCGCCGTGTTTTGCCGCCGTGTTTGCCGCCGTGTGTTTTGCCGCCGTGTTTGCCGCCGTGTTTGCCGCCGTGTTTGCCGCCGTGTTTTGCCGCCGTGTTTGCCGCCGTGTTTTGCCGCCGTGTTTTGCCGCCGTGTTTGCCGCCGTGTTTGCCGCCGTGTTTGCCGCCGTGTTTGCCGCCGTGTTTTGCCGCCGTGTTTGCCGCCGTGTTTGCCGCCGTGTTTTGCCGCCGTGTTTTGCCGCCGTGTTTTGCCGCCGTGTTTGCCGCCGTGTTTGCCGCCGTGTTTTGCGCTGTTTGCCGCCGTGTTTGCCGCCGTGTTTTGCCGCCGTGTTTGCCGCCGTGTTTGGCCGCCGTGTTTGCCGCCGTGTTTTGCCGCCGTGTTTGCCGCCGTGTTTTGCCGCCGTGTTTGCCGCCGTGTTTTGCCGCCGTGTTTGCCGCCGTGTTTGCCGCCGTGTTTGCCGCGTGTTTTGGGCCCGTGTTTGCCGCCGTGTGTTGCCGCCGTGTTTTGCCGCCGTGTTGCCGCCGTGTTTGCCGCCGTGTTTGCCGCCGTGTTTGCCGCCGTGTTTGCCGCCGTGTTTTGCCGCGTGTTTGCCGCCGTGTTTTGCCGCCGTGTTTGCCGCCGTGTTTGCCGCCGTGTTTGCCGCCGTGTTTGCCGCCGTGTTTGCCGCCGTGTTTTGCCGCCGTGTTTGCCGCCGTGTTTTGCCGCGTGTTTGCCGCCGTGTTTTGCCGCCGTGTTTGCCGCCGTGTTTTGCCGCCGTGTTTGCCGCCGTGTTTTGCCGCCGTGTTTGCCGCCGTGTTTGCCGCCGTGTTTTGGCCGCCGTGTTTGCCGCCGTGGTTTGCCGCCGTGTTTGCCGCCGTGTTTTGCCGCCGTGTTTGCCGCCGTGTTTGCCGCCGTGTTTGCCGCCGTGTTTGCCGCCGTGTTTGCCGCCGTGTTTGCCGCCGTGTTTGCCGCCGTGTTTGCCGCCGTGTTTGCCGCCGTGTTTTGCCGCCGTGTTTGCCGCCGTGTTTGCCGCCGTGTTTGCCGCCGTAGTTGCCGCCGTGTTTGCCGCCGTGTTTGCCGCCGTGTTTGCCGCCGTGTTTGCCGCCGTGTTTGCCGCCGTGTTTGCCGCCGTGTTTGCCGCCGTGTTTGCCGCCGTGTTTGCCGCCGTGTTTGCCGCCGTGTTTGCCGCCGTGTTTGCCGCCGTGTTTGCCGCCGTGTTTGCCGCCGTGTTTGCCGCCGTGTTTGCCGCCGTGTTTGCCGCCGTGTTTGCCGCCGTGTTTGCCGCCGTGTTTGCCGCCGTGTTTGCCGCCGTGTTTTGCCGCCGTGTTTGCCGCCGTGTTTGCCGCCGTGTTTGCCGCCGTGTTTGCCGCCGTGTTGCCGCCGTGTTTGCCGCCGTGTTTTGCGCCCCCTCGTCTCACCCCCTGTGCGGCGGGGGCGGCGCGTGTGGCCCTGTTTTGCGCCCCCTCGTCTCACCCTGCACTTCTTCCCCCCTCTCCTCACCGCCCGCCCGCGCGGGTCTTTGAGCACGTCGTGGCTGCTTCTTCTTCTCAAATTCACTTCTTCCAGTTGAGCCTCTTCCTCCTCCGCCTCCTCTCCAAACGCCAGGAGCTTCAACTGCCTGGTGAACGAACAAAGACCAGGGTGAAACCGACAGGCAGTTGAGTGGCAATCGGTGGTACATGGGCGCATGGGCTTGGAAACGGCTTTTCAAGTAAACGGAGGCAGGCACGGGTCAGGACTTAATATTGTCAACAGCGGGTAAATAAATACAACAGCCAGAGGTCAACTTACTTGGTTCCCTTGACCTGAGACTGCTGCTGCCTTCGCTTCTCCTTATCCCTGCCTCGGCTCTTCGCCGTGGTTTCTTGTTGCTCTCTTGCAGGCAAGGTCCTGGGAACAATGTCCTCGAATGGGTTCCAGATGACCTGTAATGCGAGGAAGGGAGGTTCATGCAGACGATACGGCGACACTGTGCTGTTTGGGACAATCTGCTGCTCTCTGGCAGGCAAGGTCCTGGGAACAATGTCCTCGAATGGGTTCCAGATGACCTGTAATGCGAGGAAGGGAGGTTCATGTAGACGATACGGCGACACTGTGCTGTTTGGGACAATCTGCTGCTCTCTTGCAGGCAAGGTCCTGGGAACAATGTCCTCGAATGGGTTCCAGATGACCTGTAATGCAAGGAGGGGAGGGTTGTGGAGAGAGAGAGAGGGGGGTTGCGATGGGGATGACTTGGGTGAGCCCATCTGGTGCTGCTCTCTTGCAGGCAGTGTCCTGGGAACAATGTCCTCGAAAGGGTTCCAGATGACCTGCAAGGAAGAGAGGAGAGAGTTGTCAACGTCTGGGGTAAGAAAATCTGTTGCTCTCTTGCAGGCAGTGTCAGGGGAACAATGTCCTCGAATGGGTTCCAGATGACCTGTAATGCAAGGAAGGGAGAGAGGGTTTTGGAGAGCGTATGCGATTGCAATGTCTTGTCGAGCCAATGGCATTGTAATGTTTGGAACAATCTGCTGCTGTCTTGCAGGCAGTGTCCTGGGATGGGAACGATGCCCTCGAAAGTGTTCCAGATGACTTGGAAAAATAAAGACGAATTCGTCTGTCCTGGGAGAAACACTGCCAACAGGTAGCATACTACCGTAACAAAGACAGTGCTGTTTCACACGCCACACTATTTCATTGATTAACCACACAACAGAGCACTATGTAACAAGGACTCTTTCTTGAGAACACATGCCGCATGGTGTTGACGGACTCATGCTGACTCACACTGACTCATGCTGACTCATGCTGTTTCACACTGACTCATGCTGACTCATGCTGATTCACACTGACTCATGCTGACTCACCTCCACGCTGATTATCGACGGTGGGTCAAACGGCCTGTCGTTGTCGTCAGTATCCACCTCCCCCAGTCGCACCGCGTTGAATATGGTGTCTCCTGTGATCTGCATGTGCATGTGTGAGAGAAAGAAAGATGGATAGAATTCGGTAGGGAGCTGGGGGTGATGTGGGAACGGAGAGGGAAAGAGGTATGTCATAGCCATTGCTATTCACCTCCTGCAGTCGCACCGCATTGAATACGGTGTCTCCTGTGATCTGCACGTGTGTGAGAGAAAAAGAGACGGATAAAGGTGTAAAAACGAATACGGTTTCGAATACGGTTTTTTATACGAATATTTTTCGAATAGTAGGCAATTTCGTATTTGGCCGAATAGCCATCTTCCACCGAATCCGAATACGGTTCAAATAGCTGGTTCACGAATACTGCTCGAATACATGGATCTGTGTCAAATACGAATACGAATACGGTTTTTACCATACACAGAACCTTGGGCAGGGTTCTTAATAGGCCGTAAGCACCGCCGGTGCTTCCATTGCTGATGATATGAGTGAAACATAAGAAACGCACCTTCAGAAATCTAGGAGCATACCGATTGAAATAGTCGAATGCTTATACGAATATCCGAATATTCGGCTGGCGAATACCGAATATGTCGAATAGTCAGTTATCGAATAAAAGTCGAATAGGCAGTGATTTCGTATTCGTTTTTTATTTGGTATTTGTCGAATACCGAATACGAATACGAATATGCTGGTATTCGTTTACACCTTTAGAGACGGATAGAATAGGGAGACCGCTGGCCGCACCGGGTGATGCGGGAAACGAGGTGAAAGAGGGGAAAGAGGTCTGCAATAGCCATCAGTACCACCTCCCCCAGTCGCACCACGTTTAAAAAAAGGCCTCGCAGCGATCCAGAGTGAAGAACCACTGGCTGCCGTTGCTGTGGGGCGCGCGGGGCCAGCGATTCTTCACTCTAGTCTAGATCGCTGTTAGGCGTACCTGCACTGGCACCTCACTTGAACACTGACCCACCTTGCCAAAGATGGTGTGTTTTTTGTCCAGCCAGTCGCATCTATCCAGGGTAAAGAACCACTGGCTGCCGTTGCTGTGTGGAGTCCCCGCGTTGGCACAGGCCACGAGGCCGCGGTGGGAGAAGCGCAGGCGCGAGTGAAACTCATCTTTGAAGGGCTCCCCATATATTGACTCGCCCCCTGTGCCGGTTCCTGTAGGGTCGCCTCCCTGTGGAGAAAGAGGAGAAGGAGATGCGGGAGTGAGAGTAGAGAGAGTGAATGAGGTATGACAGCGGTGGGAGAAGCGTGGAAGAAGCGCAAACGCGAGTGGAACTCGTCCTTGAAAGGCTCTCCGTATATTGACTCGCCTCCTGTCCCGGTTCCTGTAGGGTCGCCTCCCTGTGGAGAAAGAGGAGAGGGAGATGCGGGAGTGAGATTAGAGAGAGTGAATGAGGTATGACAGCGGTGGGAGAAGCGTGGAAGAAGCGCAAACGCGAGTGGAACTCGTCCTTGAAAGGCTCTCCGTATATTGACTCGCCTCCTGTCCCGGTTCCTGTAGGGTCGCCTCCCTGCAGGATGCAAGAAGAGAAGAGAGTGCGAGT
Organism: Closterium sp. Yama58-4; assembly: GCA_947470075.1. Lineage (NCBI taxonomy): Eukaryota > Viridiplantae > Streptophyta > Zygnematophyceae > Desmidiales > Closteriaceae > Closterium > Closterium sp. Yama58-4. Next base: position 210,811 of record CANIUD010000208.1, read on the forward strand.
GGGAAGAGCGAATAAGGCAATGACAGCGGTGGGAGAAGCGCAGGCGCGAGTGGAACTCATCTGCAGATGAGTTCCACTCACCTGCACCAGATCCCACCTGCACCAGATCTCACCGAAGCGCAGATTCCATCTGCACCACTCACCTGCACCAGATCTCACCTGCGCCTGCACCAGAACCCACCTGCACCAGAACCCACCTGCACCAATCCCACCTGCGCCAAATTCCACCTGCACCAGAACCCACCTGCACCAGATCCCACCTGCGCCAGATTCCACCTGCACCAGGTCGCACCTGCACCATGAAGCCAGGGATGATGCGGTGAAAGATGGTTTTGTCATAATACCCCTCCAGACACAGCTGCACGAAATTCCGCACCTGACAGGGGATGATGAGGAGTGATGAGGGGTGATGAAGGGCGATGAGAGGAGATGAGGGGCACCAAGGGGCAATGAGGGGTGACGGTAAGAGGCGGAGAGGGGCGAAGGAAAACAAGGAGGATAAAGAAGGAGAGCCTCACCACTCTCGCGGCTTCACGTGGTTGCAATTGTGCAATTCAGCTACCCTGAAAGTTCAATGTCAAGGCCCCGCAAGGCTGATTTCTGGTTACCGCAGTCACATTACCGCAGTCACGCTACCACAGTCACGTTACCGCAGTCACGTTACCGCAGTCACGTTACCACAATGGTGGACTCCGAACGCTGCACGCTTCGGCGGCTTAACGGGAAGCAGGGAAATATCAGGATCACCCGAGTGCAGCGATGGTAACCATGGCTGTTACAACGGAACTGGTTACCAGAGTCGTGCTGCCTGCCGGGAAAGGAGAATAATACTGCTTTCGGGGCTTACTGCAGTCAGAGCTCGATCTAGATTGCCCAAGGTGCTGGTTACCACCGTCTGTTACAATGGTACTGGTTACCAGGGTTCTGCTGTTTGGAAAATGAAAATTGTACCGCTTTCGGGGCTTCACGAGGCCAGAGCTCGATATCAAGGTGGTGGTAACCACCGTTTGTTACAGGTGGCACTGGTTACCGTCAGAAATATGCTGCCGGGAAAAGAATATCGTACCGCTTTCGGGGCTTCCCGAGGCCAGAGCTCGATATCTAGGTCGCCCAACGTGGTGGTTACCACCACCTTGCCTTGCGTCGGTGGCTCGAGCACGTAAATGCTCGACATGGTTGCTCCTAGTAGCCCCTGCTAATGTCGCAAATCGTAACTGTCACACGCAACTGCAGCTCGCAATGCGCGAATGGTTTCACGCAAGAGGAAGACGGACTGTGGAAGTGTGGGCCTAATTACGCTGTGAGAGGAATTAGTAAGCGAAACGTCCTTCTACATAAGCTGCCAAGTCACTTCGCCTGGCTTCGACAAGGTGCGATTCGAGGCAAGGCGTGTGGCAAGCTTGAGATACCAGGCAACGAGATTATGACGAGGAACTGGCTGGGAAAATTGGATTTGATCGAACGCCCTGTGAAATAATAATGAAAATTCTTATTTGCACTCCGAAAGCGCTTGAAACTGTTGAAGGAGTTTTCATATCGAGGCTAAAAAAATTGCCAGATCAGAGTTCTGACAGCGTGTCTCCGCAACATCCATGTCAGCGCCAGCGCGCACAGTTAATTCTCGCCTCACCTCTCTCGTGCATGCCGAACCAGCACTGCTGGCGACGGTCCAGTGTGATGTGCTGGTCACGATTGGCTTAGCTGGAGAACGGAAGGCGACTACGTAGGCTCGGATGAAACGGGGCTTCTCGAAGCTAGGTACTGCTGGTCTAGATGAGGGCGTGTTTTACTTCACATCTACTCATATCGGAACTTAGGGACCTCAGTGTTTTCTGCAGTACCGTGGGTGGTAGTGCAAGACCTACACTGTTTAGAAGCCAACCTGATAGACTATTAAACCTTGAAAATCTCGACATCTACGTGTTACGGCCTCCGCATCCCAGACGGAAACACGCCTTTCCCATACAGTTCTTGTCTGTTCGATCATCCAGCCCAGACCTTTAGGTGGTGAGGTGATCATTCCAGCCAGTCGCACCAAGCACTTTTCGGAGCCATAGCTCGGAACTTCCTGCGGTACGCGTTCCCCGCATCTTGATCACGGGAGCCTTATCCTTGATTCCGCAATTCTGTCATGGAGTAGCTGAGAACTTGACGACGTCTCTCGCGCCTCCCGCCGCGAGCTGTCTCTTAGTATTCGTTTCGTGCGTAACAAGTTGTTTCTTACTCTTTTTTATCGAGGCTTTTTCGTTTGGAAAAATGCTCAAAGTATTACGACGAATCCCTCCCAGTCGGTAGACTGCAGACATTGACTTAGTCGGTAGACTGCAGACCCGAGGTCAGCGTCGTTGATTTTCCTGATTCCTGGTTTCAGGACACCTCTCTCAGCAGGGAAGGATGCAGAGGATAGTGGATCACGCCGTCGGGGTGGCCAAGGAGTAAGTTCCGCTTTAATCCGTACCCTCATCACGCCGTTAGAGCCGTCTCGACTGGGAATAAAGGAATTATGTAACTTGCTTGATTCGCCGTTTGTTGCATTTGAGACGTCCCAAAACACCGTTTCTTAGAGCCGCTGCGAGCGAGAGGAGAGAATTCGTGAAATATTTGATCCAGTTTCATGTATGTCGTCATCGGAGCCGTTCAATTCCTTTCTTCCTCCTTGCTCCTTTTCCTCGTTCTATCGTCAAGAGTTTCGCGACGTGGGATCGGCCATCTAAGTTTCTGGTAGTTGTGAAAGTGTCAGAACTACCGTTTTCAATCCATTTCCACCGGATGTCATCTGTCCAACGCCTTGACATTGGGAATCTCACCCCTTCCTTCCGTCGCGTTTTCCGTCACGTTTTCTGTCAACGCTTACAGGTCCGTCAAAGCCGCATCCCGCGAGGCGTTTCACAACACGGCCAACTTCGTCAACTCGGCGTCAGCGCTGGTGCTGGCGTGTCTGCCCAACAAGTCGCCCATCACGGAAGGGCTCCATGGATCCTGGGACCTCCGCCCCACCTTCCGCTCCCCGCGCCTCCCCGCCTGGATGGCCCAGTACGTTTCATTCATAGTAGGCTACTAGGCTGGTGCAGTACACCTAGTGTACTTTCCACTGGATCCAGGTCGAATCTGTTTTTCTATGCTACTGGGCTGGTGCAGTACACCTAGTGTACTTTCCACTCGACCTTCCGCTCGCGGCGCCTCCCCGCCTGGATGGGCCAGTACGAAGAATAGTAGCTGGGTGGGGGAGGGGGGAGGCTGGGATTTACACGATTTCCTCCTCAATTTCAGCGCCAACCCCTGCTCCAATGGTTTACTTTTCTGTCTCTTCACTTCCCCTTCTCTGCTCTCCCCTCCCTGCTCTGCTCTTCCCTCCCCTGCTCTGCTCTTCCCGCTTCTGCTCCGCTCTTCCCGCTTCTGCTCCGCTCTTCCCGCTTCTGCTCCGCTCTTCCCGCTTCTGCTTCGCTCTCCCGTAAACCAGAGGTGGTTCCTCCCTGAACGCCTTCCTACACGAGTTTGTCGACACGACACTATAGACGCGTTCCACCTCGTCTGACTGCCGCCCCTCCCACGCTTTGTTCTTTTCCCCCTCAACTGCCGCCCCTCCCCCGCTCTGTTCTTTTCCCCCTCAACTGCCGCCCCTCCCCCGCTCTGTTCTTTTCCCCCTCAACTGCCGCCCCTCCCACGCTCTGTTCTTTTCCCCCTCAACCCAACAGAGGTGGGTCCTCTTTAAACGCCTTTCTGCACGAGTTCGTAGACACTATAGACGAGTTCCACCTGGACTCCAGCTCCAACTACGGTAACGGGGATGATGAAAACGAGGACAGCGACGCGGATAGCGAGGAGGACAATAACGAGGATGAGGATGACAGGGCGTCGGTACACAGCATTGGCAGCAGCAGCAGCCGGGGAGGAGGAGGGGAGGCGCAGCAAGAAGGAGGAGGAGAAGGAGCGTGGGTGGAGGTGAAGGAGGAGGAAGGAGGGGTGCGTTTGACTCTCTTCCTGCGAGTCCCCTTAGTCGCAGCAGCAGCAGCTTCGACAGAAGCAGGTCGCCCAGTCCGTTTTTGAGGGAAAGGAGTGGGGTGGGGGATGCTACAGGGGTTTGGGGGTGGCTGTGGCGGTGGGTTTTGTTTTTCCTGTGGCCGCTGCTGTGGGTGTTTGGGTTCAGGGTTACAGATGGGCATGGGAAGAAACACCACCACCACCACCACCACCACCACCACCACCACCACAATTATCAGCATCAGCAGCAGCAACATCTGGGGAACCATCATCTGAATCAACAGCAGCCGTTGGATGTTGGAGAAAGGCCTCCCAGCACCATAGATCCTGCCATTCGTCGCCAGATGCCCCATCCCCCGTCCTTCTCCTCCCTCGACCCCTCTGCACCACCCCAAACCCCCCTCTCCTCTTCGTACGATCCATCCACCGTCTCTTCTGCCCCTGCCACCACCGCTGCTGCTGCTGCTTCTGCTGCTGCTGCCGCTGCTGCTGCTGCAGCAGCTGCCGTGGCTGCTGGGGCTGCTGCAACGCCTTCTGCACAAGCATCTGCAGCTGCAGCAGCAACCGCAGCAGCAGCACCTGACATGTACAAAGCTAGAGAGCCTTTGGGACACGCCCGCGGCAGTAGCAGTGGCAGGAGAAGAGACTGGGCGGGTGAAGGCAATGCTGCCGCTGATTCTGCTGCTACTGATACTGCTGCAGCTGCTGCTGATACTGCTGCCGGTCCTGCCACTCCTCCCAGCCCTGATAACCCGCCCTTCAGCCCCGGTTACCCGATCTTCAGCCCTAGGTTCGGGCCGCACAGCCGCAGCAGCAGCTCCAGCAGTCTCTCGCGCCAGCTGTCAATCGCGAGTGCGGATCTGGGGAAGCGACTGGGAGACGTGTTTGAATACATGACGCACCTCAACATGAACCACCTCAATGACTTCCGCAGGTGAGTACATCTGTGTGTAGGTCTGTGTATTGAAGCCCTTGACTTGACTGCAAGGCTGTCGATCGCGAGTGCGGATCTGGTCGGCGACTGGGAGACGTGTTTGAGTACATGACGCACCTCAACATGAACCACCTCAATGACTTCCGCAGGTGATGCATGTGTGTGTGCATCTATGTACGTATGCCCTTGAGTCAACTGAATGAGTGTCCATGAGGAGTGCGGATCTCGGGAAGCGACTGGGGGATGTCTTTGAGTACATGACGCACCTCAACATGAACCACCTGAACGATTTCCGCAGGTACATCTGAGTATGTATGTGTCCTTGATTCGACTGGGTTATCGATCCAGAGTGTGGATGTTGGTCGGCGACTGGGAGACGTGTTTGAGTACATGACGCACCTCAACATGAACCACCTCAATGACTTCCACAGGTGATGCATGTGTGTGTGCATCTGTGTATGTATGCCCTCCTTGAGTCAACTGAATGAGTGTCCATAAGGAGTGCAGATCTCGGGAAGCGACTTGGGGACGTGTTTGAGTACATGACGCACCAACATAGACCACCTGAAAACATTTTGCAGGTAGCTTGTCTGTTTGAGGGTGCTGCATGTGGTTATCCAGGTGCGCACGTGTTCCGAAGGTGATGGGCCTTCTTCTCCCTCTAGGTCAACTGGAGAATTGTCTTGGGGTATGATGGTCTCAGGTGGGAATGACCAATCTTCTCCATACATACCCTCATGTGGTCTGTGCAGGCATGGGGTTCTAGAGGATGTACAGCTCTTCTGGGAGCTGGTCATCGAGCGCTTCTTTGATGCCGTGTGCACGGTCGATGCTTGTGATTGCCACAAGCTGCATGTGTTATAATAAGTAACTCACCACCACCTCCACATACCCGTCTGTGTATGTAACGACTGAACCGTGCAGGCACGGTGTGTTGGAGGACTTACAGCTCTTCTGGGAGCTCGTTATTGAACGGTTTTTCGATGCCGTGCGCTCGGTGCTGCCCTTCTGCCTCTTCCCCTGGAGGCTCCTCTGATAAGAGTCTTATCCCTTCTCTTCACTCCACTGCTGCTCCTTTGTATGATATGTGTGGTCCGTGCAGGCACGGAGTTCTAGAGGATTTACAACTATTCTGGGAGCTGGTCATTGAACGCTTCTTTGATGCCGTGCGGTCGGTGCTGCTCTTCTGCCTCTTCCCCTGGAGGCTCCTCTGATAAGAGTCTTATCCCTTCTCTTCACTCCACTGCTGCTCCTTTGTATGATATGTGTGGTCCGTGCAGGCACGGAGTTCTAGAGGATTTACAACTATTCTGGGAGCTGGTCATTGAACGCTTCTTTGATGCCGTGCGGTCGGTGCTGCTCTTCTGCCTCTTCCCCTGGAGGCTCCTCTCCTTCCTCTTCGCTCCGCTGCTCCGCCTCCTAGGCCTCCCAGTCGCCCCCTCACAGGGCCTCCATCAGCCCTCATCTGAAGCTGGTGCTGCTGCTGGTGGGGGGTGGGGTGCTGCTGCGTTCAGTGCACCAGCAGCAGCAGCTGATTTGGTGCCAGAAAGCAGGTCTGCGGCGCATTTGTCTCAGCTGCAGATGCAGCAGCAGGAGGAGCACGAGCGGCAGCAGCAGAAGAACGAGCAGCAGCAGAACGAGCAGCAGCAGGGGCAGAGCCGGTGGCAGCAGCAGCAACGGCTGCGACAGGCTGAGGCATTGCATGGGCCACGGCTCATGGATGCCCGCACATGTGAAGACATTATCAGAGACGCTGGGTGAGAAAGGGCTTACTGTTGGTGGTGGTGTATTGTTCTTAGTAGGGGTCCTTGTATCTGAACGACAGGCAGCAGGGGCAGAGCCGGTGGCAGCAGCAGCAGCGGCTGCGGCAGGCTGAGGCGCTGCATGGGCTGCGACTCATGGACGCACGGACATGTGAAGATATTATCCGAGATGCTGGGTGAGTGCTGGCTTGTTGTTCTTGGTGCTGCAGTTAGTGGTATATCGTGGCAAGCTGAGGCGCTGCATGGGCCCCAACTCATGGATGCACGGACATGTGAAGACATTATCCAAGACGCCGGGTGAGTGCTGGGGTGTGTTCTTTTTTATTAGTCAACTCAAAAGTCAGCAGCAGCGGCTGCTGCAGGCTGAGTCATTGCACGGGCCGCGACTCATGGATGCTCGGACGTGCGAAGATATTATTCGAGATGCTGGGTGAGAATCGAATCAGATTGCAATGTTGTTGTTTTTGGCTTATTAAAAGTCCTCGTAACCAAAAGGCTGGCAGGCTGAGGCGCTGCATGGGCCACGGCTCATGGGTGCTCGGACATGTGAAGATATTATCAGGTGCGCCGGGTGAGTGAGTGCTCCCTTCTTACAAGGGACAGCCACGTGCTCACGCTGGAGCGACTTTTGAGACGTCTCGAAAGTTCTCAAAGTGATGATGGCCACGTGCTCACGCTGGAGCGCATTCCATTCCAAGGAAGGACACACTCACATGCAGGCATTATTGAATATGTGCCTGCCTCATCTTTCTCCTCTGTGCTCTCTTATCTCTACCCCTACCAGGTACCTCTATGAGAGGCCATCGAGGTTGTGACAGAGGATGGGTACGTGCTCACACTGGAGCGAATCCCAAGGAAGGACAGATGCGGACCAAACATGCTCACGCATGCAATGCACGCGCGCTCTTCCACATTTTTCCCTCGTCTCCCATCCACCCACCCCTCCACCAGGTACCCCTACGAGGCCATCAAGGTGGTGACAGAGGACGGCTATGTGCTCACACTGGAGCGCATTCCGATCCGAGGAGAATCCTTGGTGCTCACGTTGGTTACGTGGTGTCTCCTTAATCTCTCTGCTTCTAACCCCCCACCAGGTACCCCTATGAGGCGATCAAGGTGGTGACAGAGGACGGGTACGTGCTCACACTGGAGCGAATCCCGAGGAAGGACTCTTCCAGGGTGGTGTTCCTGCAGCACGGCATTCTCGACAGCTCCATTGGGTGAGCTGAGAACTAAGGGGTTGAATGTCAATGTGACTGTTACGTCAACTCAAAAGCCAGTTCACCTGGGTACATACTCACGTTGGAGCAAATTCCGAGAAAGGACTCGTCCAGGGTGGTGTTTCTGCAGCCTGGCATTCTGGATAGCTCCATTGGGTGAGCGCGAGGGGGTTGAACTTCAATGTGACTGTTGAGTCTCCATATTGGTTGTTCTAATTTTGCTGACCCTCTGTTGGCATTGCTCTTTGTGAAATTCGAGTCATCTTAAAATTCAAATCTACCCTTCCTCGTGTGCCTTGTGATCCTTCTTGCCTCTCTCTGAATCTGTTCACAGGTGGGTGTCGAATGGTGTGGTGGGATCTCAAGCTTTTGCAGCCTACGACCAAGGTGAGAGGCTAGTGAATCTCGCTGTTATGCTTGACACATCTCAATGGTAAGAGGCCCATGTATCTCACTCGTCATTCATTTCCATTTGTCTGTTTGTTTCCGTCCATTTTCTTGCCCTATTCCTCTCATCCGCTCTTTCATCGATCTCGTGAGTCTAATTGTCGTCTTATTGTCAGGATCTTCACTCGGTTTTCCTCGTTTTTTGACTCTATGACCCTGTGCTTGCACAATTTAATGTGTTTCTGTGCAATAGTGACATTCCAATTTCCTGTCTCTTAACACCTTTCCCTCACCGTCCCTTCCCTTCCCTTTCCCTCGTTCCCCTTCCCTTTCATCTGCTTTTCCTCTCTTTTCTTCTACCCCCCAGGCTTCGACGTGTTTTTGGGCAACATGCGGGGCTATGTCACCAGGCAGCACGTGGATCGGCCTGTGCATCCCGTTCACCCCACTCCGCCCCTCCCTCCTGCTTTCCCCGCTCATTTCCCCTACGCTTTGATGTGTTTCTGGGCAACATGCGGGGCTATGTCACCAGGCAGTGCGTCACTTTGCTTGTCCCCTATTCACCCTTCCCTTCCCCCTGCCTCCCTCTCATGCTCCCCCAGGCTTCGACGTGTTTCTGGGCAACATGCGGGGCTATGTCACCAGGCAGCATGTGGATCTTCCTGAACACTGCTCTAATCCCTCCTCCCTTTTCTCCGCACCTCTCGTTCTCACACCAGGCTTCGACGTGTTTCTGGGCAACATGCGGGGCTATGTCACCAGGCAGCGTGTGGATCAGCCTGTGCATTCCGTTCACCCTACTCCGCCCTTCTCCCCCCCTCCCCCTTTGATTCCTGCTTATACCCTTCCCCCAGGCTTCGACGTGTTTCTGGGCAACATGCGGGGCTATGTCACCAGGCAGCACGTGGATCTGCGCATCTCTGCCAGCAGGTGAGTGAGTGGCGACTTGAGGTGTGTTAAAGCCATGTCAGGCCATATGAAGCTGTATGTCAGGGCAGTGGGAAGACGTTGCGAGGCAGCACGTGGATCTGCGCATCTCCGCCAGCAGGTGGGTAGGTGGTGGGATGGGTGGGGTGCATGTGAGGCCATGTGTTGAGAGCACCATGCGGGGCTATGTCACCAGGCAGCACGTGGATCTGCGCATTTCTGCCAGCAGGTGGGGTGGAGAGCACGAGATCGCGAAACCACAAGCACGAGCACGGGCACGGGCACGGGCACGGGCACGGGCAGAGGCAGGGGCAGGGGCAGGCGCACGGGCAGGGGCAGGGGCACAGGCACGGGCACGGGCAGGGGCACGGAAAGGGGTACAAGCACGAGCACGAGCACGGGCAGGGGCACAAGCACGGGCAGGGGCATGAGCACGAGTAACATCTGGTCGTGTGTGTCTTCCTTCGGAATAGAGTCTCTAACATCTGTAACTCTCTTCCCCACCACCAGGTATTGGCGCTACAGCGTGAACGAGCATGGCATGTGTGACATCCGAGCCATGATTGACTGTATCCATCACACCAAGATCCGTGACCTCGCCCCGCCTCCCCGCCCCTCTCTCGTCCCACCTCCTCCCTCACTCTCCCCTCCTACTCCTAATCTCCCTGTACATTCAAATGAGCAATCTTTCAACCAGCAGCAGCAGCAGCAGCAGCAACCCGTGAACCCCCAGCAGAGTCAGGAGCAGAGGCAGGAGCATCACCAGTGGCGGCAACCCAGTCCCTCAGCAGCAGCACTAGACGCCCTGGGACTTGTCCACAGCGATTCTGCTTTTGAGTCGACTCAAAAGCCTTCAGCAGCACTAGACGCCCTGGGACTTGTCCACAGCGATTCTTCACTCCTCCCAAGGCCTGCTGTACATAGTAGCGGTTTCGATACAGGTGGAGGAGCAGGAGGTGCTGATACGCTGTATCGGCACAAGCCTCAAACGGGTACGGGTGGTTCTGGGTGGACACCTGGCAGTCAGACGATGCAGGATGGCGTGATGACGTGGCAGCCAGGCTGGCACGAGGTGCGGCCTGCTCCTGTGTCGCTGATAGATGCCCTGAGGGAGAGGAGAGAGGAGGAGAGGATGGAAGAGGAGAGGAGGGAGGAAGAGAGAAGGGGAGAAGCAGTGAGGGGGAGAGGAGATGGAGGGGGAGCGGAAAGCACGACTGCAACAGAAACGTCAGCAGCTGGAGCAGCAGAGGCCTCGGAACAAAAGCAGCAGCAGCAGCAGCAGCAGCAGCAGGGGCAGGGGCAGGGGCAGGGGCAGCAGCAGCAGCCACAGGGGGTGCCGTGGAGTGAGGAGCAGCCATACCACCTGCAGGCAGTGGCGCACAGCCTGGGAGGGGCGGCTATGATGATCTACCTCGTCACTCAGTTGATCCGCAGGCAACCCCACCGACTTTCGCGCCTCATCCTGCTCTCCCCCGCTGGTGAGTGTGGGTAGTGCTAGCAGTACAGGCAGGTTGGGGCATGCAAACAGCCGTACCATCTGCAGGCAGTGGCGCACAGCCTGGGAGGGGCGGCCATGATGATCTACCTCGTCACTCAGCCTATTTTTGAGTCGACTCAAAAATAACCTCGTCACCCAGCTCATCAGGAGACAGCCCCACCGCCTCTCCCGCCTCATCCTCCTCTCCCCCGCGGGTGAGTGCCACGCCAGTGAATCCCCTCCCGCGGGTAGTTCTCCTCGCTCTCCTTTTGGGTCCCATCTGCTTTCCTGCAGTCCCCTCATTTTCACCGCGCATGACCCCCTTTCCCTCTCTCTTTCCTGAGCAAATGCTACCACGAGAAGACCCCCCTTCTCTCTCATGCAATGCTATTCCTCATGCCCTACGGCGACTCGTGGCTCTCCCACTCAGTGCCGGTCGTCTACATTCCCAACCAGGGCCTGCGACTGCTCTGCTCTTCAATCACCCCTTTCGCACCCACCTTCTCGCACTCTAACCGACTCCAACCCATCCTCTCCTACCGTGCTTAATGCCTCTCCATCTCACCCTCTCTTTCCATCTCTTCTCTCTCCCTCTCTCCCTCCCTCCTTCCCACAGGTTACCACGAGAAGACCCCTCTCCTGTTTGACGTGATGCTATTCCTCATGCCCTACGTCGACTCGTGGCTCTCCCACTCCCAGCACCTCCTCATCCCACTCCACCCCCCCCCTTTTACTCTCGCCAGGTTACCACGAGAAGACCCCTCTCCTGTTTGACGTGATGCTATTCCTCATGCCCTACGTCGACTCGTGGCTCTCCCACTCCCAGCACCTCCTCATCCCACTCCACCCCCCCCCTTTTACTCTCGCCAGGTTACCACGAGAAGACCCCTCTCCTGTTTGACGTGATGCTATTCCTCATGCCCTACGTCGACTCGTGGCTCTCCCACTCCCAGCACCTCCTCATCCCACTCCACCCCCCCCCCTTTTACTCTCGCCAGGTTACCACGAGAAGACCCCTCTCCTGTTTGACGTGATGCTATTCCTCATGCCCTACGTCGACTCGTGGCTCTCCCACTCCCAGCACCTCCTCATCCCACTCCACCCCCCCCCTTTTACTCTCGCCAGGTTACCACGAGAAGACCCCTCTCCTGTTTGACGTGATGCTATTCCTCATGCCCTACGTCGACTCGTGGCTCTCCCACTCCCAGCACCTCCTCATCCCACTCCACCCCCCCCCTTTTACTCTCGCCAGGTTACCACGAGAAGACCCCTCTCCTGTTTGACGTGATGCTATTCCTCATGCCCTACGTCGACTCGTGGCTCTCCCACTCCCAGCACCTCCTCATCCCACTCCACCCCCCCCCTTTTACTCTCGCCAGGTTACCACGAGAAGACCCCTCTCGTGTTTGACGTGATGCTATTCCTCATGCCCTACGTCGACTCGTGGCTCTCCCACTCCCAGCACCTCCTCATCCCACTCCACCCCCCCCCTTTTACTCTCGCCAGGTTACCACGAGAAGACCCCTCTCCTGTTTGACGTGATGCTATTCCTCATGCCCTACGTCGACTCGTGGCTCTCCCACTCCCAGCACCTCCTCATCCCACTCCACCCCCCCCCTTTTACTCTCGCCAGGTTACCACGAGAAGACCCCTCTCCTGTTTGACGTGATGCTATTCCTCATGCCCTACGTCGACTCGTGGCTCTCCCACTCCCAGCACCTCCTCATCCCACTCCACCCCCCCCCTTTTACTCTCGCCAGGTTACCACGAGAAGACCCCTCTCCTGTTTGACGTGATGCTATTCCTCATGCCCTACGTCGACTCGTGGCTCTCCCACTCCCAGCACCTCCTCATCCCACTCCACCCCCCCCCTTTTACTCTCGCCAGGTTACCACGAGAAGACCCCTCTCCTGTTTGACGTGATGCTATTCCTCATGCCCTACGTCGACTCGTGGCTCTCCCACTCCCAGCACCTCCTCATCCCACTCCACCCCCCCCCCTTTTACTCTCGCCAGGTTACCACGAGAAGACCCCTCTCCTGTTTGACGTGATGCTATTCCTCATGCCCTACGTCGACTCGTGGCTCTCCCACTCCCAGCACCTCCTCATCCCACTCCACCCCCCCCCTTTTACTCTCGCCAGGTTACCACGAGAAGACCCCTCTCCTGTTTGACGTGATGCTATTCCTCATGCCCTACGTCGACTCGTGGCTCTCCCACTCCCAGCACCTCCTCATCCCACTCCACCCCCCCCCTTTTACTCTCGCCAGGTTACCACGAGAAGACCCCTCTCCTGTTTGACGTGATGCTATTCCTCATGCCCTACGTCGACTCGTGGCTCTCCCACTCCCAGCACCTCCTCATCCCACTCCCACCCCCCCCTTTTACTCTCGCCAGGTTACCACGAGAAGACCCCTCTCCTGTTTGACGTGATGCTATTCCTCATGCCCTACGTCGACTCGTGGCTCTCCCACTCCCAGCACCTCCTCATCCCACTCCACCCCCCCCCTTTTACTCTCGCCAGGTTACCACGAGAAGACCCCTCTCCTGTTTGACGTGATGCTATTCCTCATGCCCTACGTCGACTCGTGGCTCTTCCACTCCCAGCACCTCCTCATCCCACTCCACCCCCCCCCTTTTACTCTCGCCAGGTTACCACGAGAAGACCCCTCTCCTGTTTGACGTGATGCTATTCCTCATGCCCTACGTCGACTCGTGGCTCTCCCACTCCCAGCACCTCCTCATCCCACTCCACCCCCCCCCTTTTACTCTCGCCAGGTTACCACGAGAAGACCCCTCTCCTGTTTGACGTGATGCTATTCCTCATGCCCTACGTCGACTCGTGGCTCTCCCACTCCCAGCACCTCCTCATCCCACTCCACCCCCCCCCTTTTACTCTCGCCAGGTTACCACGAGAAGACCCCTCTCCTGTTTGACGTGATGCTATTCCTCATGCCCTACGTCGACTCGTGGCTCTCCCACTCCCAGCACCTCCTCATCCCACTCCCACCCCCCCCTTTTACTCTCGCCAGGTTACCACGAGAAGACCCCTCTCCTGTTTGACGTGATGCTATTCCTCATGCCCTACGTCGACTCGTGGCTCTCCCACTCCCAGCACCTCCTCATCCCACTCCACCCCCCCCCTTTTACTCTCGCCAGGTTACCACGAGAAGACCCCTCTCCTGTTTGACGTGATGCTATTCCTCATGCCCTACGTCGACTCGTGGCTCTCCCACTCCCAGCACCTCCTCATCCCACTCCACCCCCCCCCTTTTACTCTCGCCAGGTTACCACGAGAAGACCCCTCTCCTGTTTGACGTGATGCTATTCCTCATGCCCTACGTCGACTCGTGGCTCTCCCACTCCCAGCACCTCCTCATCCCACTCCACCCCCCCCCTTTTACTCTCGCCAGGTTACCACGAGAAGACCCCTCTCCTGTTTGACGTGATGCTATTCCTCATGCCCTACGTCGACTCGTGGCTCTCCCACTCCCAGCACCTCCTCATCCCACTCCACCCCCCCCCTTTTACTCTCGCCAGGTTACCACGAGAAGACCCCTCTCCTGTTTGACGTGATGCTATTCCTCATGCCCTACGTCGACTCGTGGCTCTCCCACTCCCAGCACCTCCTCATCCCACTCCACCCCCCCCCTTTTACTCTCGCCAGGTTACCACGAGAAGACCCCTCTCGTGTTTGACGTGATGCTATTCCTCATGCCCTACGTCGACTCGTGGCTCTCCCACTCCCAGCACCTCCTCATCCCACTCCACCCCCCCCCTTTTACTCTCGCCAGGTTACCACGAGAAGACCCCTCTCCTGTTTGACGTGATGCTATTCCTCATGCCCTACGTCGACTCGTGGCTCTCCCACTCCCAGCACCTCCTCATCCCACTCCACCCCCCCCCTTTTACTCTCGCCAGGTTACCACGAGAAGACCCCTCTCCTGTTTGACGTGATGCTATTCCTCATGCCCTACGTCGACTCGTGGCTCTCCCACTCCCAGCACCTCCTCATCCCACTCCACCCCCCCCCTTTTACTCTCGCCAGGTTACCACGAGAAGACCCCTCTCCTGTTTGACGTGATGCTATTCCTCATGCCCTACGTCGACTCGTGGCTCTCCCACTCCCAGCACCTCCTCATCCCACTCCACCCCCCCCCTTTTACTCTCGCCAGGTTACCACGAGAAGACCCCTCTCCTGTTTGACGTGATGCTATTCCTCATGCCCTACGTCGACTCGTGGCTCTCCCACTCCCAGCACCTCCTCATCCCACTCCACCCCCCCCCCTTTTACTCTCGCCAGGTTACCACGAGAAGACCCCTCTCCTGTTTGACGTGATGCTATTCCTCATGCCCTACGTCGACTCGTGGCTCTCCCACTCCCAGCACCTCCTCATCCCACTCCACCCCCCCCCTTTTACTCTCGCCAGGTTACCACGAGAAGACCCCTCTCCTGTTTGACGTGATGCTATTCCTCATGCCCTACGTCGACTCGTGGCTCTCCCACTCCCAGCACCTCCTCATCCCACTCCACCCCCCCCCCTTTTACTCTCGCCAGGTTACCACGAGAAGACCCCTCTCCTGTTTGACGTGATGCTATTCCTCATGCCCTACGTCGACTCGTGGCTCTCCCACTCCCAGCACCTCCTCATCCCACTCCCCCCCCCCCCCTTTTACTCTCGCCAGGTTACCACGAGAAGACCCCTCTCCTGTTTGACGTGATGCTATTCCTCATGCCCTACGTCGACTCGTGGCTCTCCCACTCCCAGCACCTCCTCATCCCACTCCACCCCCCCCCTTTTACTCTCGCCAGGTTACCACGAGAAGACCCCTCTCCTGTTTGACGTGATGCTATTCCTCATGCCCTACGTCGACTCGTGGCTCTCCCACTCCCAGCACCTCCTCATCCCACTCCACCCCCCCCCTTTTACTCTCGCCAGGTTACCACGAGAAGACCCCTCTCCTGTTTGACGTGATGCTATTCCTCATGCCCTACGTCGACTCGTGGCTCTCCCACTCCCAGCACCTCCTCATCCCACTCCACCCCCCCCTTTTTACTCTCGCCAGGTTACCACGAGAAGACCCCTCTCCTGTTTGACGTGATGCTATTCCTCATGCCCTACGTCGACTCGTGGCTCTCCCACTCCCAGCACCTCCTCATCCCACTCCACCCCCCCCCTTTTACTCTCGCCAGGTTACCACGAGAAGACCCCTCTCCTGTTTGACGTGATGCTATTCCTCATGCCCTATGTCGACTCGTGGCTCTTCCACTCAGTGCCAGCAGTCTACATCCCCACCCAGGGCCTGCGACTGCTCTTCAACAAGCTCGCCCAGGACTTCCAGAATCTTCCCGCGCTGAGGTGTTTGGTGCAGGTGCGTGTATGGTGGATCTATGCGTGTGCCTGTGTAGGGTAGTTGTGTGTACCAGCCGTCTACATCCCCACCCAGGGTCTGCGACTGCTCTTCAACAAGCTAGCCCAGGACTTTCAGAACCTCCCTGCACTGCGCTGCCTGGTTCAGGTATGCCTGGTGCAGGTGTATTCGTGTGTGGGTGTGAGTGCAGGTATGTGTGGGTGAGGGCATGTACAGTGCGGTGCGGTGGTTGAAGCCGTGCCAGCAGTCTACATCCCCACGCAGGGCCTGCGCCTGCTCTTCAACAAGCTAGCTCAGGACTTTCAGAACCTCCCCGCACTGCGCTGCCTGGTGCAGGTACATTCGTGTGAGGGTGTGAGTGCAAGGGTACATCTATGTGTGTGCCAGTGTAGGGTAAATGTGTGTTCGAGCCGTCTACATCCCCACCCAGGGCCTGCGTCTGCTCTTCAACAAGCTCGCCCAGGACTTTCAGAACCTCCCCGCATTGCGCTGCCTGGTGCAGGTATGTCTGGTGCAGCTACATTCATGTGAGGATGTGACAGTGTGAGTGTGCAGGTATGTGTGGGTGAGGGTATGTGCAGTGCGGTGTGTTTGTTTAAGCCGTGCCAGCAGTCTACATCCCCACGCAGGGCCTGCGTCTGCTCTTCAACAAGCTCGCTCAGGACTTTCAGAACCTCCCTGCATTGCGCTGCCTGGTGCAGGTATGTTTGTGCAGGTGTGTTCTGTGTGCTGTGTTGGTATGTGTGCGCGCCTGTGGTTAAGGAGGCACCCATCCACCCACCCAGGGGCTGCGTCTGCTCTTCAACAAGCTCGCCCAGGACTTTCAGAACCTCCCTGCATTGATTCTGTATATTTCAACAAGCTGCAAGTATGTGTATTGGCGCTGGTTCGTGTGCGTGTGTGTTGCATGCATTATACATACATGCCTTTGGTACCGTTCCTTCCTCTTTTGACGCGCCTCAAGTGTGCGAGCAGGTGTTTGAGAATTCTCAAAAACCAGAAAGGAAGAGATGCAGGCATGGGAGCAGCGAGTATGTGGGCAGGAGAGAGGAGAGCAGGTATCTTTTGAGGAGAGGAGAGAGGAGAGCAGGTATCTTTTGAGGAGAGGAGAGAGGAGAGCAGGTATCTTTTGAGGAGAGGAGAGAGGAGAGCAGGTATCTTTTGAGGAGAGGAGAGAGGAGAGCAGGTATCTTTTGAGGAGAGGAGAGAGGAGAGCAGGTATCTTTTGAGGAGAGGAGAGAGGAGAGCAGGTATCTTTTGAGGAGAGGAGAGAGGAGAGCAGGTATCTTTTGAGGAGAGGAGAGAGGAGAGCAGGTATCTTTTGAGGAGAGGAGAGAGGAGAGCAGGTATCTTTTGAGGAGAGGAGAGAGGAGAGCAGGTATCTTTTGAGGAGAGGAGAGAGGAGAGCAGGTATCTTTTGAGGAGAGGAGAGAGGAGAGCAGGTATCTTTTGAGGAGAGGAGAGAGGAGAGCAGGTATCTTTTGAGGAGAGGAGAGAGGAGAGCAGGTATCTTTTGAGGAGAGGAGAGAGGAGAGCAGGTATCTTTTGAGGAGAGGAGAGAGGAGAGCAGGTATCTTTTGAGGAGAGGAGAGAGGAGAGCAGGTATCTTTTGAGGAGAGGAGAGAGGAGAGCAGGTATCTTTTGAGGAGAGGAGAGAGGAGAGCAGGTATCTTTTGAGGAGAGGAGAGAGGAGAGCAGGTATCTTTTGAGGAGAGGAGAGAGGAGAGCAGGTATCTTTTGAGGAGAGGAGAGAGGAGAGCAGGTATCTTTTGAGGAGAGGAGAGAGGAGAGCAGGTATCTTTTGAGGAGAGGAGAGAGGAGAGCAGGTATCTTTTGAGGAGAGGAGAGAGGAGAGCAGGTATCTTTTGAGGAGAGGAGAGAGGAGAGCAGGTATCTTTTGAGGAGAGGAGAGAGGAGAGCAGGTATCTTTTGAGGAGAGGAGAGAGGAGAGCAGGTATCTTTTGAGGAGAGGAGAGAGGAGAGCAGGTATCTTTTGAGGAGAGGAGAGAGGAGAGCAGGTATCTTTTGAGGAGAGGAGAGAGGAGAGCAGGTATCTTTTGAGGAGAGGAGAGAGGAGAGCAGGTATCTTTTGAGGAGAGGAGAGAGGAGAGCAGGTATCTTTTGAGGAGAGGAGAGAGGAGAGCAGGTATCTTTTGAGGAGAGGAGAGAGGAGAGCAGGTATCTTTTGAGGAGAGGAGAGAGGAGAGCAGGTATCTTTTGAGGAGAGGAGAGAGGAGAGCAGGTATCTTTTGAGGAGAGGAGAGAGGAGAGCAGGTATCTTTTGAGGAGAGGAGAGAGGAGAGCAGGTATCTTTTGAGGAGAGGAGAGAGGAGAGCAGGTATCTTTTGAGGAGAGGAGAGAGGAGAGCAGGTATCTTTTGAGGAGAGGAGAGAGGAGAGCAGGTATCTTTTGAGGAGAGGAGAGAGGAGAGCAGGTATCTTTTGAGGAGAGGAGAGAGGAGAGCAGGTATCTTTTGAGGAGAGGAGAGAGGAGAGCAGGTATCTTTTGAGGAGAGGAGAGAGGAGAGCAGGTATCTTTTGAGGAGAGGAGAGAGGAGAGCAGGTATCTTTTGAGGAGAGGAGAGAGGAGAGCAGGTATCTTTTGAGGAGAGGAGAGAGGAGAGCAGGTATCTTTTGAGGAGAGGAGAGAGGAGAGCAGGTATCTTTTGAGGAGAGGAGAGAGGAGAGCAGGTATCTTTTGAGGAGAGGAGAGAGGAGAGCAGGTATCTTTTGAGGAGAGGAGAGAGGAGAGCAGGTATCTTTTGAGGAGAGGAGAGAGGAGAGCAGGTATCTTTTGAGGAGAGGAGAGAGGAGAGCAGGTATCTTTTGAGGAGAGGAGAGAGGAGAGCAGGTATCTTTTGAGGAGAGGAGAGAGGAGAGCAGGTATCTTTTGAGGAGAGGAGAGAGGAGAGCAGGTATCTTTTGAGGAGAGGAGAGAGGAGAGCAGGTATCTTTTGAGGAGAGGAGAGAGGAGAGCAGGTATCTTTTGAGGAGAGGAGAGAGGAGAGCAGGTATCTTTTGAGGAGAGGAGAGAGGAGAGCAGGTATCTTTTGAGGAGAGGAGAGAGGAGAGCAGGTATCTTTTGAGGAGAGGAGAGAGGAGAGCAGGTATCTTTTGAGGAGAGGAGAGAGGAGAGCAGGTATCTTTTGAGGAGAGGAGAGAGGAGAGCAGGTATCTTTTGAGGAGAGGAGAGAGGAGAGCAGGTATCTTTTGAGGAGAGGAGAGAGGAGAGCAGGTATCTTTTGAGGAGAGGAGAGAGGAGAGCAGGTATCTTTTGAGGAGAGGAGAGAGGAGAGCAGGTATCTTTTGAGGAGAGGAGAGAGGAGAGCAGGTATCTTTTGAGGAGAGGAGAGAGGAGAGCAGGTATCTTTTGAGGAGAGGAGAGAGGAGAGCAGGTATCTTTTGAGGAGAGGAGAGAGGAGAGCAGGTATCTTTTGAGGAGAGGAGAGAGGAGAGCAGGTATCTTTTGAGGAGAGGAGAGAGGAGAGCAGGTATCTTTTGAGGAGAGGAGAGAGGAGAGCAGGTATCTTTTGAGGAGAGGAGAGAGGAGAGCAGGTATCTTTTGAGGAGAGGAGAGAGGAGAGCAGGTATCTTTTGAGGAGAGGAGAGAGGAGAGCAGGTATCTTTTGAGGAGAGGAGAGAGGAGAGCAGGTATCTTTTGAGGAGAGGAGAGAGGAGAGCAGGTATCTTTTGAGGAGAGGAGAGAGGAGAGCAGGTATCTTTTGAGGAGAGGAGAGAGGAGAGCAGGTATCTTTTGAGGAGAGGAGAGAGGAGAGCAGGTATCTTTTGAGGAGAGGAGAGAGGAGAGCAGGTATCTTTTGAGGAGAGGAGAGAGGAGAGCAGGTATCTTTTGAGGAGAGGAGAGAGGAGAGCAGGTATCTTTTGAGGAGAGGAGAGAGGAGAGCAGGTATCTTTTGAGGAGAGGAGAGAGGAGAGCAGGTATCTTTTGAGGAGAGGAGAGAGGAGAGCAGGTATCTTTTGAGGAGAGGAGAGAGGAGAGCAGGTATCTTTTGAGGAGAGGAGAGAGGAGAGCAGGTATCTTTTGAGGAGAGGAGAGAGGAGAGCAGGTATCTTTTGAGGAGAGGAGAGAGGAGAAGGTTCTCAAAAACCAGCTCGTATCTTTTGAGGCGCCTCAAGTGTGCGTGTGCCTCAAGTGTGCGTGTGTGTTGTTTTGAGAACACTTCTTCAAACCGTTCCTTCCTCTTTTGACGCGCCTCAAGTGTGCGTGTTTGTTGCATACATTATGCATGCGTGCCTTTGGTACCATTGCTTCCTCTCTCTCCTCTGCTCATTACTTGCCCACAGGTGCTCATCTCAAACATCATAGTGGGAGGAGATTCGTCCGACTGGGTGGGGGCCTTGAGGCAACCCCACTACAACATGTACAACATGCCTGGCATCGCATACAACGTCATGAAACACCTAGCTCTCACCAAGCGCGAGCGCCGATTCATCATGTTCGATTACGGCTCCCCCGCAGCAAACCTCGCAGCGTACGGCTCCCCAGAACCTGTCGACATCGGAGCGTTTTACCGTCTCATCGATATCCCCATTGATGTTGTCGCGGGGCGGCGCGACCGTCTTATTCCGCGCGAGATGGTCCACTGGCACTACAAGACGCTGAAGGCCGCTGGGCGGCAGGCCTCTTATAGAGAGTTTGAATATGCGCATCTAGACTTCACGTTTGCGCATAAAGAAGAGCTTTTGGCTTATGTGATGCGGAGGCTGAGGGTTGATCTGCCGAAGCTGCACCTCATGCCGAACCTGTCGCCGAACCGGTCGCCGAACCTGCGGGCCCGCGTGGCGGAGTTTGATAGGTCGAGAAGCTCGCCTGCCATGGCTGGTATGGCAGGTCTGGCTGTGGGGGAGGTGGATGCAAGGGAGGAGAAGAAGAGGGAAAGCGAGGAGAGGAGGAGGGGAGGAGGAGGGGCAGCAGGAGGTGGAAATGGAAGGGGAGGGGGAGGGGGGCGGGATAGGACAGGGAGGAGTAGAGGGCGGGGAGGTAGGGGAGGGAGGGTAGAGAGAGGAGTAGCTACAGCTGATGGCAATATTGCAGCTGATGGATCTGCTAGTGCTGCTGCTACTGCTGCTGTGGCTGCTGCTGCCACTGCTGCTGCCACTGCTGCTGCTGCTGCTGCTGGTGGCAGCGGCACTGCTGCTAGTTCTATGCGCAGGCCGGCAGTGCTTGCACCTGATGCGCTGGTAACATCTGATCCGTTGGTTCGGCGGTGTGAGTCGGCAATCTTCTCTCCGCTAGGAGCATCAATGGATGACTCTCCCACGCTTGAGGGGCAGCTGTCGTTTGCTGGATGGCGGAGTGGGGCCCCTGCTGTTGGGAATGATGTGGGCTCTGGTGCTGAAAATGATGTGAGTTGAGTACTGCAGAGTATAAATAATGGTCTTATTCAGTGGCGCTCTCTGAATGGTGCGGTGTAAAGTGGTCTAGTTTCTTAGGCTTTGTTGAGAATGCTGGTGCCAACACCATGGAGGTACCTATCTACCGTACTTGAATGTGCAATGCAAGATGTGACTTCAGTGCAAGCCTTTTGCGCTTTAATGGAGGCTGGCCCTTTCCTTTGTGTATGGTGGGCTCTTCCTTGTGTAACACTCCTAGATTCATGTTTTCTCGAAGTTGGCTTGTGACTAAGGCGCAGTAGAGCAAAGAGCCTTTCATGGCATCAATACAGTCACAGTCGTTGGAAAAACCCACAGGCATCGTGTGACACACCATTCCCTCTCTGACACCAAACGAAGCCTGCTCGCATTCCTTCCCCGTCTACTGTAACCACCATCTAGGTTAGCTGGTCCAAGCGCATCAAAACTTTAGTTACCTCCCTCCGCGGGTCTCGCGTCGGCCGTAATTTAGTATCTCCCGCACCCGCCTATCTCTAAATTTGAGATGCCGCGTTGTTGCGAGACGTCGTCAGACGAATTTTCGACCGTTGTTTCCGACTGTTTGCCTGACGATCTCCCGACATCTCCTGACGCGGCATCTCCGCCGGTCGACCGTTTATCGGACGACCTCCTGTGCTCCGTCCTCCGTCTGGCTTCCGTCGACGACTCTCCCCCGTTACGGCTCTCGCTTGTCTGCAAGCGATGGCTTCGCCTCGCTTGTCTCATTCAGACCTCCATTCCCTCCGCGTTCTTCGCCTCCCTTGGCGCTCAGAAGTCCTCTTCCCCGCGCAGAAGCGTCAGCCGCAATGTCAACGGAAGCAGCAGCAGCACCACCTCCATCGCTAGCACCAGTAGCAGCAGCACCACCACTATCACTAGCACCAGCAGCAGCGCCACCACTTGCACCTCTAACACCAGCATCAGCAGCACCAGCAGCAGCACGGTTACCGTTCACGACAATCTTAGAGGCAACGACAATTCAAGATTTAACTACAGCAGTCTAGAACGCCCCAATAGAGTCGCTTACCTCCTTAAATACCTCTCCAGGTTCCCTTATCTCACTCGCCTTACCACGTCACCCCACTGCTTTGAAGCCTACCAAGGAAGCTTCCTCAGCAACCTCCCTCACTCCTGCCCAGCCCTAACCTCCTTTTTATTCTCCCCGCTCACATATCCACATTTGTCCATTACCGAATCAGATCTTAGCGCGTTTTTTCAGGCGTTCAGGTCGCAACTGAGGGAGGTGTATTTGGACGGATGCATCAATAAAATCACAGCCATGCCAGCTTCCCTTACAGTCCTCTCTTCCCTTCGTTTACTGCACATTCAGTCCAGCTGTCTGCTCGAATTTCCTGAGGATATAAGCTCCCTGTCATGCTTGCAAGAGCTCTCTCTTTGGTGCTGGAAACTTTCCTTTCTGCCCGAATCTATTGGAAAGTTGTCGTCCCTGACAAAGTTGGAGCTAGTTTATTGTTCCAGTCTTCCTCAGCTGCCCGAATCTCTCACCCAACTGCCCGCTCTCACTACCCTCAACGTCTCCCACTGCTCCAATTTGTTCGACCTGCCCCACAATTTTGGGCAGTTGAAGGCTCTGCAAACGTTCACATTAGCTGGGGGATCTTTTTCAACGGACTTGCCTGATTCTTTTTGCAGGCTGCCCGATCTTAGCAAACTCACATTGCGGCATGCCTATTGGCTCGACACTTTCCCGTCGTCCATCTCATCTCTCCAAAACCTTCATTCCCTTGACCTGAGCATCTGCAATTGGCTCAAGAATCTGCCCGAAGAAATCGGGCAGCTGCAGAAACTAGAGGAGCTGAGACTGACTGACTGCCTGAAAATCAACCGCCTTCCAGACTCCATCTGCTCTCTACCCAACCTGAAACTCATCTCTCTCCAAAAATGCTTCAGCATAGAGTGTCTCCCTACAGCGTTAGGAAGCCTGTCCTCCTTGTCTCATCTAGAGCTCCTAAAACTTGCCAAGCTGACCGCCTTACCCTCCTCTGCACAGGATCTGCGAAACCTACAGGTGCTTATATTGAAGGGGTGCAAATCGCTTGCAAGTGTGCCAAGGCTGCTGTTGCAGCAGCAGCCTCGTTTGAAGCACCTCATGTTGGATCACTTTCCGTGCTTAGACCAACTGCTGCTGGATATGGGCGCTACAGCCGCCACAGCCACTGTAGTTGCTACATCCACTGCAACTCCTCCTGCTCCTACTGTTCCCCATTTCCCTCCTGCTGCTGCAACTGCTGCTCAGAACCCCCCACTGCCTGACACTCCCCAGTTCCTTACTGCTGGTCCAGATCCAACCCATCTGCCAGCAACAGCCCCATCGCTCCTCCTCCCACCGTCCCTCACTCACATTGAGCTCGCCCGCAGCAGCAGCATCTCAGCCCTCCCTCACTCCCTCTCCCGCCTCACCAGCCTCCAAACCCTGTCCATTCGCCGCTTCTCCTCCCTCCGCTCCCTCCCCTTCTCTGACTTAAACCACCACCCCCCCACAACAAACATCTCCATTGCCAGCTGTCCATCACTCACTCTCCCTTCCAGCTGCCTCTTGTGCCAGCTGGCGCCTTGCCAGGTGTCGGACCAAATGGCAGCGTGCCAGCTGGCGAAGCTCCAGGAATTGAGGATTGCGTTTTGCAAGAAGTTGACACAGCTCCCGGATTCGCTGCACCTCCTTCTTCCCTCGCTCTCTCGCCTAGTTTTGTTCAGCTGCACTGCCCTTTCTACGCTGCCCGAAGATATCGGTCAGCTTAAGAAACTTTCGTACCTGGAGCTGTCTCGCTGCACTGCGCTGAAAGAGCTTCCAAACTCTCTTTGCGCGTCAACATCATTGGAGCAACTCATAATTTCCTCCTGCCCATCAATATCCTCCCTGCCCGCAGATATCGGGCAGCTGTCATCTCTAAGGACACTTTCCTTAGAAAACTGCAAGGTTTTAACAGCCCTGCCCGAATCTCTGGCCCAAGCGCCAACTCTCTCCTACCTGCTGGTCTCGGGGTGTGCGGAATTGACTGGGTTGCCGGAGGATTTGGGTCTCCTCAAATCGCTAGAAGTTCTCATTGTAAGATCGTCCGATAAGATTCTTGAGCCACCTGCCTCGTTGGCGTATGCAACGAGGCTGAGAAAGGTTGAGTTTAGAGACTAAGTAGTTGCTCTCTTGTACCTAAATTACAGTAGTACGATTTCAAAAAATGGATACGGTATGTTTGATGGTGTGGTAATGCAGAACATATGCGGGACCAACTAGGATGTCCATCCATGTAAATACTCAACCGTTTTACATGTTTTTTTAACGCACTAAACCGCAACGAAACGAATGTCTGGTACGAATGTCCTCCTACAACTTAGCAGATTTAGAGAAGGATAACATACGTAGCGTCGGGGTGACGAGAATTTGACAGGATCGAGTTAGGCAAGCCACCGCATCCAACGGACTTCGCTTCAGTGATATTAAATCCTTCTGCACCTTCCTTAATGGCATCAAGTTCTTTCGAGCAACAACCTCCTGCAGCTTCGACGGAAACTCCAGTGCCACCACTGGCAGCTTCCGACGCGCCTCAGCAGGATCTGCTAGTGCCACCACTGGCGACCCTCACGGAAGCCTTGTTTAACGACCTCGCGAAGCAATTTGCTGCTACTAGAATCACTTCTAGCGAACCCAGTGAAAGGTGTACTGAATCAGACTTTGCCATGAGAGGCGCGGCGACGGAAGCGCGAGGCGCGTTCACGGAAGCAAGGGACAGAAGCATTGACGGAAGGGATGTGGATGCAATGACAGTCAAGGGCGCGAGAGACGCGTCGAGTGACAATGACGAAACCGAGTTCACTACCAGTGCAGCGACGGCGGCTAAGCTTGGTATGATAGTTTGGTGTAGCACTGAACTGATAGTGCTTTCCGTTGTACGTTCGTTGTAAAAGGAAAAAGAAAGAATGGAAAATAGAGGTTTTTGTTTACCTCTGAGCACTGGCACGTCTTGTACCCTTTTCTGGATGTGCGTTTCTGTTTCATTATTTTCTCTTCATCGGGTCCATTATAAGCCGTTCGTTAGTATTCCCTGTCTCTGTATTTTGAAACCTTGTTGTCCTCATTTTCCTCCTTTCTTCTTCCCATACTTCGCTCTGCCCATTGGCTTCGTATGTGCAGCTTCTGACAGCAGCCTCGGATCGTGAGTCATTAGCCCCTTCTTGAAAACACACACGCACGCACACACACGCACACACACGCACACACACGCACACACACACACACGCACGCACAATCTATGACACAAAACACTCAGGTCTCAACACGGTCACATGGTATGGGTTACACATGACGTCTCGCCTCTGGTTCAGAAGCTACAAAGCACATGTCGCGTTCTTTTTGTTACACTCTTTGATTAAGTTCTGTCGGATCCAGCCATGTCTGTTTTTCCTTTCTTTCTTCACTTTTTATGAGTTATTACGTCATTATTCCCAAAGGCTGTCTGCATGTCTTTTTTCCCTTCCCAATCATCCTGATTTGCTGCATTAGACATCGTTGTTTCCATTGCATTGCTCCCTTTCTCGTTCTCTTCTCCACACTCTCACACGCCCTTTTTGGTCAAATGTTTTTTCCTCAGTTTCCTGTCAATCTCTCAAACGAACACTTTGTCATTTAGTGTCTGTCGGTGGTCAAATCACCAGTTACTCCTTCAGTAATTAAGGCAACCAAAACTGTCCAAATGGTGGCTATAATTAAACCACGTTTTGGCTCTTTCCCTGCACGTCCACCACTTAAGCCTGAGGGTTCTGTTTCAGTCTCAGCTGGACCGAGCCATGGCCATTTTGGACCATGGCGGAGTGACCAAGCTAATAGCCCAACCCAGCGGCAGAAGTGCGTTTCAGGTGAGAACAAATAATGAAGGAATGGTTTCAGCCCTCTCGTGTGGTACTTGAAATAATAAATGGTTTTCAGTCTCTTTAGACGAATTTCTGTTTTCATGGTTGTAGGCTGCTGGGTTGGTACTTTGGACATTCTGCATTTGACATCCCTGCAGGTTCGTGGCAACCCCAGGAGCTCCGCCTTTCACATCTGCCTGCCACACCACTACTGCCCGTGCCAGTCATTCTTCTATGACGCAGTGTCTCGCGGCGAACAACTCATGGTGAGTATGACACTGTGCTGCAGCAGCCTATAGCGAAACTCTGCAAATTTTGTGACACTCGACAACTGACTCTCACACCATTGCTGCCTGAGCCAACCATGTACTCACATTTCTCCATTCTGCAGATATAGGAAAGTCATAGTCAGAAAATTTGAGCTGCGAAGTGACTTTTGAGTCAACTCAAAGGTCACCGAGCCAACCATGTACTTGCATTTCTCCATTTTGCAGATATAGGAAAGTCATAGTCAGAACATTTGAGCTGCGTGCAGCTGCAGTGTCATACTCACCATGAGTGCACAGGTGTTGTGCGCTACAGTGTCATACTCATCTATAAGAGCCATGAATTTCGGTTATCAGCCATTTTCTTCTCGTTTTCCAATGCCATTTTTCGTTTCCTCATCTGAGGTGCATTCCCTTATCCCCCCTCTCTTCCCCCTTATCCCCCCTCTCTTCCCCCTTAGCCCCCCTCGCTTCCCCCTTATCCCCCCTCTCTTCCTCCTTATCCCCACTCTCTTTCCTCTTATCCCCCCATTCTTTTCCCTTATCCCTTCTCTCTTCCCCCTTATTCCCACTATTTTCCCCGGTATTTCCCTCTCCCCCATCCTTATCCCCCCTCACTTCCCCTGCGGGATTTTCAGTGCAAGCATTTACTCGCCACTCGGCTAGCTGAGTCACTCAAGTGTTACAACGTGGCACATGTCAGCGATGGTGCTCTGTGCTTGGCCCTGTCACAGATGTAACAACAACCCTGCAGTGTGTACTGCGCGGTAGCACGCTGCGACGGTTAAATTTGAGAAGAGTGTCGTCGAAGTGTTACAACATTGCACATATCAGCGATGGGTGCTGTGTGCTTGGTTGGCCCTACTGGATTGGCACAGAAACGGCTCCTGTGAGGTGTTCCAAAATCCTAAAAAGCTAGCACCAATAGTGGATCACATTAGCTGAAACAACAAATGGCCTTCTGAAACAACCAACGGCCTAGTAGCACAAGGCCGTACGCTACAATCTGCCTTCACTTCGCGTCACATTCTCTTCTCTCCACTTCATACACCTCGTTCGCTCCCCCCGTTCTTCTCAAACTCCTCCAGCAATCGCCTCTGCTCCTTGGCCTCGCCCTCCATATCATCCATCGTGCGGGCTGGCCGACCAAGTGACCTTCTACTCGCCCCTCCCATCTCCCTTCCTCGTCTCTTCTCTCCCGTCTCTCCCCCTTCCAATTTCTTTTCAAACTCCTTCACCACGCGTCTCGGCTGCTTGGTTCTGCTTCCATGTCATCCATCGTGCATGCTGGCTTCTTACAGCGCCTTTCACTCCGCTTCCTCCTCTGCTTTCTTCTCCCTTCCCTCCTCTTTCTTTTCAAACTCCTCCAGCACCCATCTTAACTTCTTTGCTTCAGCTTCCATATCATCCATCGTGCGGGCTGGCCTCTTACAGTGCCTTCTCCTCTGCCATTCACTCCGCCTTCTCCTCTCCCTTCTTCTCAAACTCCTCCAGCACTCTCCTTAGCTCCTTGGCTTCAGCTTCCATGTCATCCATTGTACGGGCTGGTCGGTTCTCCTCCGCATCCATCCTCAGCTTCTTCGCCTCCTTCTCGTTCTCCTCTATCTGCATGTCATGACCAGGGGCAAGGGCAGGGGCAGGGATAGGGACAGGGACAGTCATGGGTGCGGGATGGGGACACTCATGGGTGCAGAACAGGGACAGCCATGCCATCCATGGTGCGGGCTGGTCGGTTCTCCTCCACATCCATCCTCAGCTTCTTCGCCTCCTTCTCATTCTCCTCAATCTGTACCTCGTCAACAGGGGTAGGGGCAGGGACAGGGACAGGCAAGGATAGGGACAGGCGGGGGTAGGGACAAGCAGGAATGGGGACAGGGACAGCCATGTCATCCATCATGCGCTCTGGTCGAATCTCCTCAGCATCCATCCGCAGCTTCTTTGCCTCCTTCTCGTTCTCCTCAATCTGTTTCTCGTGAACAAGGGCAGGGAGAGGGACAGCCAAACACCACTCAGGGAAGGCTTTTCTCCTCGAAATCCGTCCTCAGCTGCTTTGCCTCCTTCTCATTCTCCTCAAGCTGGCCTTGCTGAGGATAGAGAGGAATATACGGACAGGAACGGTCAAGCACAAAACAGGAAAAGAACAAAAAAAACTGTTCTTTTCTGGAATTCCCAAAAATACAGATCCTGTGTTTCACATCACTCGACTCAAGACGGTGCAGTGTGTGTGAGCATGATACACACATTTGAGGCGCCTAAAAAGGTTATGTGCGAGTACAACAGAAAACTTCTTGTGAGCATGAACACACCTCATTGTACACCTTATCATTGGGTACAAAGTCCCTTCCCTCCGTGGCATGAACAATACTCTCCCTTCTCTCAACAGTTGGCATGTGGGCACGAGCATGAGCACCAACACACCTCACTGTCGCCCCACCACAAATACACCTCGCAGCTGTTTCACCACAAACACACCTCATTGTAGATCTTATCATTGGGTACAAAGTCCCCTTCCCTCCGTGGCATGACGTGGACGTGCACATGTGCCACTGTCTGCCCCGCTGCTGGACCGTCCTGGGATGAGAGCAACCAGACACGGACACACAGGGAGAGGAGGGGTGAAAGAGGAGATACTTTCTAGAAGATACCTCACCATCACGTGCACATGCACATGCGCTTCCGTCTGCCCCGCTGCTGGCCCGTCCTGAACAAACCACAGAGGCAGAGAAAGAGGGAGGGGTGAGAGAGAGGAAGATGATACTTCGGATGACGCCTCAAAAGGCACATGCACGTGCACTAATGTCTGCCCCGCTGTTGGCCCGTCCTGGAAGGAGAACAAGGCATGGATGTAGAGAAAAAAGAGAGGCGAGAACGATTGAACTTTGGTATGATTCCTAAAAAATCATGTGGAGTGATTGCACCTCTGTCGGTCCTGCTGTCAACTTCTGAGGCGTGTGGACGGTCCAGCAGCATCTCATCCAGCAGCAGCAGCAGGACCGACAGAGGTGCATGTCAAAAGGCATGTGGGCATGCACCTCTGTCGGTCCTGCTGTTGGTCCGTCCAGCATGAGATGTGATAAAGGAAGGTAGAAGGAGGGGTGAGTGGGAGAGCAAGCGAGTCGTGTTTTGAGTCGAGTCAAGTGATTTGTGCTTTAAATCGAGTTGAAACAAAACAGGACTCATTTCCTGCTGCTGGACCGTCCAGCATGAGATGTGATAAAGGCAGATAGAGGGAGGAGTGAGAGAGCGAGTAAGTATACTTTCAGATGATGCCTCAAACGCATGTGCAAATGCAGGGCTGCCCTTTCCTCTGTCTGAGGAATGTCAAATCAGCATGCACCTCACCCATATAGACATCCCACATGCCACCATACCACATACCCACATGTGCATGCACATGCAGGTGGGCTGCTGCCCTCTATAATTCACTGCCCTCTATCCACATTCTACCACCGCAGCTGAATGGTGTATGTGGATGAGGTATAGCCGTGGTGAGGCTCAACGGCCACACTCTATCAAGGCAAACCAGAAAACCAAGCCCACATGCTAACACAGAACCGCACCTGGATGACTTTTGAGAATTCTCAAAAGTGATTCCCACATGCTAACACAGAACCGCACCTGGATGGTGTAAGTGGACAAGGAGCGCCCGTGGTGGGATTCAAGCGCCTGCTGGTGCAATCACAGACACAGGCAGACATGTGCATGGGCACATGCTACCATCGCTACCACCACACTGCCGCACCTGGATGGTGTAAGTGGAAGAGGTGCAGCCGTGGTGATATTCAAGCACCTGTCCGATCCTCTGTGCCAGGAGCCACATGTCTGCGAATGTCCCATCGACATGCAACCACCAACATGCCATAATATGAACTGCACCCACATGCCATTGCCCTACCTGGATGGTGTAAGTGGAGGAGGTGCAGCCGTGGTGGGATTCAAATGCCTGTCCGATCCTCTGCGCCAGCAGCAGCCACATGTCATGTTATGACCTGCGCCCACCGCCATGCACCACCGCCATGCACCACCGCCATGCACCACCGCCATGCACCACCGCCATGCACCACCGCCATGCACCACCGCCATGCACCACCGCCATGCACCACCGCCATGCACCACCGCCATGCACCACCGCCATGCACCACCGCCATGCACCACCGCCATGCACCACCGCCATGCACCACCGCCATGCACCACCGCCATGCACCACCGCCATGCACCACCGCCATGCACCACCGCCATGCACCACCGCCATGCACCACCGCCATGCACCACCGCCATGCACCACCGCCATGCACCACCGCCATGCACCACCGCCATGCACCACCGCCATGCACCACCGCCATGCACCACCGCCATGCACCACCGCCATGCACCACCGCCATGCACCACCGCCATGCACCACCGCCATGCACCACCGCCATGCACCACCGCCATGCACCACCGCCATGCACCACCGCCATGCACCACCGCCATGCACCACCGCCATGCACCACCGCCATGCACCACCGCCATGCCATTACCCTACCTGGATGGTGCAGCCGCAGTGGGATTCGAGCGCCTGTCCTATCCTCTGTGCTAAGAGCCACGTAACTGTGACCTCGTGAGGAGTCAAGCCATTACCACACCTGAATGCCCCACCCCACCCACATGCCTTTGCCCTACCTGGATGGTGTAGCTGAAGGAGGTGCAGCCGTGGTGAGATTCGAGCGCCTGTCCAATCCTCTGCGCCAGCAGCAGCCACATGTCTGTGACCTGCGCCCACCGCCATGCAACCACCGCCATGCCATTACCCTACCTGGATGGTGTATGTGCAGCCGTGGTGAGTTTCAAGCGCTTGTCCAATCCTCTGAGCTAAGAGCCACATATCTGTGACATGCACCCACTGATGTGCCATTGCCATACCTGAATGAATGTTCCACTGACATGCCATTGCCATACCTGGATAGTATACGTAGATGATGTGCACCCGTGGTGGGATTCGAGCGCTTGCTGCTGCTGTCACGACAGACGCAGAACGAGATAGGCATACGTGACGCACCCCATCACCCTACCTGGATAGTATACGTAGATGAAGTGCACCCATGGTGGGATTCGAGCGCCTGTCCAATTCTCTGCGCCAGCAGCCACATGTCTGTGACCTCGTGGGGAGTCATGTCCTGGAATCGTGGCACCACACGCCGAGGAAGCACCAGCACGTGACCTGCAAGCCAAAAGTGTATAGCCACAGCGGTAACGAGGAGAAGAGGGGGGCATTTGAGTCCACTCAGCAGCCACATGTCTGTGAGCTCATGAGGAGTCATGTCCTTGAATCGTGGCACCACGCGCCGAGGGAGCACGAGCACATGACCTGCAAGAGCATATGAGTGGCAAACATATGCGGTTCAGAAAGTCCGAAGAAAGACTTTTGAGGCGCCTCAAAAGACGAGCACGTGACCTGCAAGAGTATATGAGCGGCAGACACATGGGGTTCAGAAAGTCCGAAGCAAGAAGAGCCACATGTCTGTGACCTCGTGAGTAGTCGTGTCCTTTAATCGTGGCACCACGCGCTGAGGAAGGACAAGCACGTGACCTGCGAGGAGTGGGAGCGGCAGCAAGTAGAGGTGTTAGTCTGTTAGAGTTTGAGGGCTGGGAGCAACGTAGCAGCCGCATGTTGGTGACCTCGTGGGGACTCATGTGCTTGAAACGAGGCACACCACGCGCCGAGGGAGCACGAGCACATGACCTGCGAGGGAGTGGCAGCTGGGGCTTAAGTTTGAGCGCTGTGTGCAACGTAGCAGCCAGCCACATGTTGGTAGCCTCGTGGGGACTCATGTGCACGGAACGAGGCACCACGCACCGAGGGAGCACGAGCTCATGACCTGCGAGGTAGTGGCAGCCGGGGTTAGGGTTTGAGCGCTTTGTGCAACGTAACAGCCAGCCATATGTTGGTGGCCTCGTGGGGACTCATGTGCTTGAAACGTGGGCTCCTTGAGTTGAATTGACTTTTGAGTCGACTCAAAAGTCAAGTGTGTGCAACGTAGCAGCCAGCCACATGTTGGTGGCCTCGTGGGGACTCGTGTGTCTGGAAAGTGAGCTCCGTGACGGGGCATCACGAGCACAAGCCCTGCTAGTTGAGGAACGTGAGCTCCTTGAATCGTGCCTTCCTTGTAGCGGGGCAGCATGCGACGGGGCATCACGAGCACATGCCCTGCTAAAGGCAACACCAGCGGATTTGAGACCAATGTAAAAAAACCCCGCCCATTCACTATTGGTTTAAAGATGACTATAAGCGAGGGATGGTTTAGCAAGCTGATTGATTTATACAGTGACATTCTACTCACCCTTCACGACGGGTTTGAGGTTGACTATAGCGAGGGAAAGCTCAGTCTCAGCAAACACCTCTCTAGAGTCCAAATCCCACCGCCCGAATTTCAGCTTCGTCGCTGACGTGTCAGCCGGCGCGGCTGACGTGGCTGGTGGCGCGTCTGACGTGGACGCCATCGATCTCGTCCCGCGGGGATACCGCTGATTCTGGCTAAAAAGCCGAGCGTAAAAAACAAGTTTGCGTGGAAGGAGGAGGGATGCCGTGAAAGGAGCGGCAGTGGGAGGACGGGCTGAACCAATGAGGAGACGACTGAGCCGACTGGCGCCTAATTGGAAAGGCAACGAATTAGCCGTGGTGGCAAACAGAGGGGGAACACTATGGACGGGGAATGGAGTCTAGCGCTACCGTGGTCGACGCACGAGTGAAGGGGCGAGCGAGGTGGCTAGATCGCGGGCTGAGCGGATATATCGCGAATGAGAGGCTAGATCGCGGGCTGAGTGGCTATATCGCGAAATGAACGGCTAGATCGCAGGTTGAGTGGTTGTACGCGAAATGAGAGGCTTGATCGCGGGCGCTGGTAAGGGCGTGTTCGTTTTTCCCTACAATGTTCGAACTTTTGTGGTAACCATCTGTCGCGAATGTCGCATAAAGTGTTCGCCAAGACCTCGTTTTGAGAGTATCCGCTTTGGGACACGCTCTGGGTTCGAATCCAGTGCCAACGCATCTGTTGCCAACGTTCGAACTAGGCACGATTGCACGAATTCGAATCCTGGCTATGTGCGACGCCACAACTTTGGTGTGCGACTCTGCGACCTTTGCGACATGCAATCCAGAATTGGAGGGAAACCAAATGTGTACGGTCAATCTTGACATGTGCGGCGCGGCTGAAACAGGCATTGCGAAATTGTCTAGGCCAGCCCACACGTCACCCTCGTACAAATACAGCTGCAAACCTCGTCGATAGTTGTGCCAGTTCAGTCCGCTCGATAGTTGATTTTTCCTAGCACAGCCATGGCTACCAATCAGCCCACTGACGCTACAGACGACTCCAACAACTCACCCCCTCAGCCGCCATCTGCGCCACCCCTTGCTCGTGCCACCGGCACTGCCCCAAGCACTGCTATTAATCCTCGACATGCCAGCCTATAGTAACGACCTAGGTGATCAAGACGCGGCGTTTGCTGCTAGTGACTACGGCGACGTTGATGACGACCTAGACGACCTCGACGACGTCGACTTGTCTGACGACGAGGCTCCGGATGGGACTGCTGCGGCTAACACTCTGGCGCGCCGTGGCGATAATGGCAAACGTCCGGTCGCCACTGGTGCGCGCTGGGTGCCGGTAGAAGAGCATCAGCTCGCAATCGTGCGCCACGATCTCCACACCCAAGTGGAGGCGCAGAATAGGCTTCAGGGGCAGAACATCTACACTACTGTCACCGAGGAGCTTAAGAAGCGGCATCCGGAGTGGCGTCACACATGGCAGGCGGTCAAAGCCAAGCTTCTCCGCATGGAGGCTCGCTACCGCAAAATCCGTGACAAGATTCTCAAGAAGAGCGGTCGCGGTCGCCCGTTGAAGCTCCCGCCCTGGTATGAGCTGTTTGATGTCATTTTTGGCGAACGGGAGAACGTAAACCCCACCCATCTTGCGGCCAGCACGACTGCCCCTCCGCGGGCTGCTACAAACGAGCAAACCCCAAGGCGTGGCGGCCAGATCATCAGCGGTAAGGGCTGCGTTTCTGTATATTTGTAGTTTAAGATATCATGTTTCCTAACCCGGGATCATGAGAGGACCACGTATGCAATACATTCTGCCCTTGCAGGCATTCCGCCTCTGCATGCTGCAAATCGTACTGCATTGACGAATGCCATGGCTGGGGAAGGGTCTTCCCGTGCACCGCGCGTCAATTATCCCGGTGAGAATTATCACTAGAACTTTAGAAATACTCACATCAATTATCATTCCACCACCACATACACCTTACACTAACATACTGCCCCCCATGTCAACTACCCCCTTGCCCGTGGCAGCACCAGTGGCAGCTCCTACGGCTGCCAATCCTACTCGCCCTCAGGGTCATGTGAACCTGCAGGCGTCGCCTACTCCCGGGACCCGCTCGTCAGTTGCTCCCGCCGCGGCGACGGGTGTTGCGATCCGTGGCGGTAGCGTCGTCCGCCGGACGGGGACGCCTCCTGTGGGAGAGGGGAATGCGGACCCGCGTGACTATGGGATGCATCGCGAGCGTGGCAAGGCTGAAAGGTAGGGGATGATTGATGAAATGGCAGAGCGTATGGCTCGAACGGTCAAGGGCGTACTTGCAGAACAGTGGGTGGAGTTTGAACGTCTTACCCGAGAATTGGCCGGCTCAAGGAGGGATGACCGAGCCTCCAGGAAGCGTAAAAGTACCCCGCCAGTCGACTCCGACGACGATTCGGAGTGAAGCCGGGCGTGGAGGGGCGGTAATGCGGTGCGTTCGCCACCGGACCCGCAAGCCACCAGAGGTTGCGCTCGCGGGGGACACCGAGGCGAGGGCGTTCGCCGAGCACAAGCTCGATGTTGTGAATCACCACGGCTGCTGAAACCGTGGCCACAACCCGCCCGATGTGACTCTCCATGCGGCCGTCCAACACCCTCCATTTGCCTTTGAGTCGGCCAAAGACCTGCTCCACTACCATTCTGGTCCGAGACTGTTGCAAGTTCCAAACATGCATAGCACTAGGTAGGGGCCTGCCGGGAGTAGCACGAAATGGAGTGTATGTGTAGGAATGTAGACCATATGCGGCATCGGACACAATAACGTAGTCATGTAGGTCTCCCGCTTCGATCCTAGCATGTGCAGGACTATTGTTGAACACACGGGCATCATTGACGGAGCCCGGCCATCCTGCAAAAAAGTCCCAAATGTAGCCGGCAGAGTCGCATATGATTTGTAAAATGATGGAGAAAAGGCCTTTTCGATTGCGGAAGTCCTCTCGGTGAATGCCCCAGCCCCGCGTTCGGATGTAGGTTCCATCAATGGCGCCCACGACTCCGGGGATGCCTCCTCTCATGCGAAATTCCGCCGCCATACGCCCCAAGTCGTCGGGCGTTGGCCACTTAACCCACTTCGGAACCAGCCAGGTCGTCACAAACACGATGAAGATGTCGTAGACTTTTTTGGCGTAGGAGACACTGAATCCAAAGTGAAGGCCGAGCTCCCTGTAGCTCCATCCATGTCCCATCCGAGTGAGTGCCAACGCCACTTTCACAAAGTTGCCGTCGGGCTGGTTCGGTCGCCCGAATCCACTGACCTCGTAATGCCGTACGAGGTAGACGTAAACGCGACGGTCAACGCGCAGGTAATCGTAAAAGCGGGCGTCGGGAAGCTGTTGCAGCAGTCGCATCCAACGCCATCGGGCGTCTAAACGGTCCCCACGGACGAAGACTCGAGTCGTCATCATGGTGGCCACGACAACCATGTCGGCGATGGCGTTGGGCAGCGCCACTACGAGGGGGAGCACGAACGAATGCACGTAGCCCTGCCACATGATGGCAAGCAGCTGGAGAAGGCGGCGGAGAGACATGGCGTGAGAAGTGGTCCCTCTAGTGCCACTAGAGATGTGTTGTGCATTGTCGAGTGAGTTTGTGCATGCTTTGTACTTGAGCAATGTTGCTAGCACTCTGCATGTCAAGAATGTTTTGTCTGGGCGCTTCGATGTTTGTGCGGTTCGATGTTGGTGAGTTGTTTGGTGCATGGCTTTCATTGGCTGGTCACATGTTTGCTGGAAATGTGCGACTTTGCTGACTTGGCTGCGACACTTTGCAATTCTGCTCATCGGCCCGCTGAAATCCGAATATCGAGGTGTGACATATTTGGGACCAGATTGTTGGTCAAGGTTTCCAGCTCGGGTGACATAATAGGGGACCATGTTCGAATAGTACAATTCGATTTTTGCAAACCCTTAAAATTCGAATTCGAATTTCTGACCCCCTCGACAAAACGAACACGCCCTAAGGGGCGCGACGGACGAGTGCTGGAGAAATGGCGTGGAACATGTGTGAGGCAAATTCTAGGTAATGAATCTCGTAACATAAGCTGTGAGAATTGGGCGTGTTTTTTTTGTGCAGATAGTTGTTATCCTCATTACAAGTTTCGCTGAATCTGATGTTATCTACCATCGTCGAAATTCGCGAATCATCAATCGCGAATAACAAATCTTCAATCGCGAATAACAAATCTCACCATTCCGTGGTGGGCGCTCTGGTGCCTGTCAGTCCGCGACACGGACCCAATCATTCAACTTTCCCGCGCAGCAAAGTTTTCCAAAGCCGATTGCCAATTGGCTAAGGGCGGGGGCAGCGCGTTCATTTTCTTGGCTTAGCCCGAAACAGTTACCAGATTCAGCGGTTTGTAACCCTGATTTAGAGTAACGAGTGGACACGATGGAGTATACAGTGGATGAACGGTGGCTGTTTTCCGTGCCGTCAACCGAACAGAGCCCGTTCCCACGACGGCCGCGAACAACACGCGCATCATTCGAGAATGCCTGTGTGCAGGTCAGCGAAACCG
The DNA here is from genome assembly GCA_947470075.1 of Closterium sp. Yama58-4. Classification (NCBI taxonomy): domain Eukaryota; kingdom Viridiplantae; phylum Streptophyta; class Zygnematophyceae; order Desmidiales; family Closteriaceae; genus Closterium; species Closterium sp. Yama58-4. The sequence continues at coordinate 248,251 of CANIUD010000208.1, forward strand.
CACCACGAGTTCGTCAAGCGCGTACGACCCTCGCAAATTCATGGGTTCACAAATACAGCTTCGTACTGCTCCCCGTCACCAGATCCACTAGCACAGGGTTACCTCATTGGGTGGGCGGTTGGGCAAAAGTGTGGCGGGACCTGTGCCTAATTCTGGACGCGCGTGTCCCACCTGGGACACAAACTAAGCGCGGTGCAAAAATGCTACAGTATTTTCCTGATTCGACGGGCGTCAAAATTTTGGAAAAGTGGAGAAAATGAACGCGCTGCCCACGCCCTAATTGGCATGCCAGGATAAATCATACCATCACACAAATGCCGTCCTAGGGACTGTCGAAGCGCGCAAAACCCAGATGCCCAATGGAGTGGAACCGTCTCGCAATGAGATGAAGGACATCGTCGTTTCACAACATACCCATGATGGCGACGTTCGCGGATCTGAACAGCAGGCCGGCCATCCGTGTCGCGCCAGCTGCCATGTCGCAATCAATCGCCAAGCCTCCCGCTCGAAACGTGCTCGCGAAAGCTGCGAGTCTGCGACGGAAAACGAGTTCTTTCTTTGGTTCCTTTGGGGCATCTTTTAGGACGGGAGACGGCACTACTACGGGTTGATACTTCGAGGAACCCTGACTGAATCCCGCGCGCGCACAGCGGTTTATCGGGTGGAATACATTTCAAGTGAATGGCTAGCAGCAGGCTCGTCATCAAAGAGCAAACTTCCGCGCAGAACAGACTTTCGTCATCAAAAGTCACCTGGCTAGCAGTAGGCTCGTCATCAAAAGCAAACTGCGGCGCAGAGCAGACTCAATTGCCAAGTGCAGTTCGACTGGCTGTTCGAGTAGCAAACTCCTACTGCCGTCGCTCCTTGTGAGGCGCCTTTAAAATCAAACTCATACTGTTGTTGTCGCTTCAGGCGACGAGAACTTCTCAGTCATGGCGCAGACGCGGCGTCCAACGGTGCTACTATCAGTGTCGGTGCGCTATAGCGAGGTTGCGCACACGCGACTCGCGTACGTTTCGCACACGCGACTCGCGTACGTTTCGCACACGCGACGGCCGCCAGGTACGGCGAGTGCGGCGCTCCGCGATCATCGTTTCTTCCTCCTTCGGGGTCGAGTGGAAGCCTTATCACTGGAAAGCCCTGCTCCTCGCTCCGTATCCTCAAAATCCATTCGTAAACCCTATTTTATGCTCCACATCCTCATCGTCCATCTAATTCGCTCGATCGTTGGTCTTCGTTCCTTTACTGAAAAGCCTCAGGCTGCTTCTACTGAATATTCCTGCTTCTCGTTCCTTTACCCCCTGCTTGCCCATTCCTCGTTTGCTCTATTGTCCGTTCCTGCTTGCTCCGTGTGATGCGCTCTCCCTGCTGCAGCCACCCGGAATGTTCTCGGCTCACCTCTCAGCACCCTTTCCAACCGTTTCCAATCTCTCTCCTTCGCGTCTCTGGCGGCGGTCATGGGCGGTGGGAAGGCAGGCGGTGCCGGGATTTACGGAGGAGCTCGGTGGGTTGCGACCTGTTCGGCGGCGCTGGTGCTTCTAACGATGGTGCTTGTAACGATACTGGGCTTTGTGGCGCGGGATTTGACATACGCCAACCATCGGACGAAATTATGTGAGTTTATTATCTTATATATATTTTTTTATGTTTCATCTTCCATGTGCTCACGCAATGGGTTTCTGGAACAAAGGAATACGCTGTGATTCAGTTTGTTCGCTTTGAGGTTTGTTTTCATTACTAAAATCCACGCCTCTGCTTTCCTCTCCCTCCACACACTCTCGCTCGCCATCTTCCTGAGAATGTTCCTTCTTGCTTCTCTCTCCCTCATCCCTCTCCTTCCTCCCTCTCCTTCCTTCCTCTCCCTCATCCCCCTCCCCTATCCCTCTGTCCCCTCCCCCTCTTCTTTCCTTTCTCCTGTCCCTCTCCCCTATTCCTTTCCCTCATCTTTCTCAACTGTCCCTATGCTTCCGCGTTATCTTTTCTACCTCTCCCTTTTCCCTCCCCCCCTCCCCTTGCCGTCCTCGCTATAGGGTGGATGAGAAGCCAATTCGCCAACCCAGGAAGCGCATCCGTTTCCTCACCCTCTTATGGTCACAGTTCGTTCTCATACAATCACGGAATCTCCCTGCCTAGCCAAGAAGGGGACTTGGGTATCCAGGTTGGAGCGGTGCAGTCGGAATCCCCTCTAAGAGCTGACTCTGTAGTGGTACTAGCGAGCGGTTTGTGGAAAGGGCTAGTCTAGGGCAGAATTTAACGCAAACGACAGTGACGGCGACAGTAACGGCAGTGACAGTGGCAGAAGCGGTGGGAATGGCAGTGGGAATCATACTGAAGGCAGTGATCCTGAATGTGTTTACGCCGCCCCCCCGCGCCTCGCCTTCCCTGCCGCCGCGCTCGCCGTCCCCGCCGCCCCTGCCACCACCGCCGCCCCCGCTGCCCCCGCCGGCCCTGCCGGCCCTGCCGCCCCTGACACCCCTGCCGTCCCCGCCTTCTCTGCCGTCCCCGCCTTCTCTGCCATCCCCGCCTTCTCTGCCGTCCCCGCCTTCTCTGCCGTCCCCGCCTTCTCTGCCGTTCCTGCCGCTCCGCTGTGCGACCTGTACGAGGGGCGGTGGGTGCGCACGCAGCAGCCACCACTATACTCGGGGGAGAAGTGCGCGTGGATCTCTACCAGCTTTGCGTGCGCGCGCAGCAACCGCCCGCTTGAGATGCGCCAGTACGAGCGCCTGCGCTGGCAGCCCAACGGGTGCAGCATGGAGAGATTCAGTGCTGAGGGTTTTTTAAAGAGGTGAGGGGGAATGGGGGAAGAACTGGGGTTGGTAGAGTTGAAAGGGCAAATACGAGCGCCTGCGCTGGCAGCCCAACGGGTGCGACATGAAGCGGTTCAGCCCAACAGTTGCTTCGTGCTCCCCAGTTACTCCCCTTGCCTGCCCCATTCCCTCGCCTCCTCTTCCCCCCTCCTCCCCCACCCCTCTCCCTTCTCCTCCCAGGATGCGCAATAAGATCATAGCCTTTGTGGGGGACTCGCTAGGACAGGAACCGTTTCAGTCGCTGCTCTGCATGCTCGCCCCTGAAGGCCCTCCCAAAAACATGTCCGACCCCTCATCCCCCATCCAAGACGTGGGCACTGATTACGGTTTTTTTCCGCTGCCCGGGGCCCGCCGCCCGACTGGGTGGGCGTACAGATTCGTTAAGTCCAACACTACAGTGATTTTCCACTGGAATTCGTTCTTATGCGAAATCGAGCCATTCAATAAGGAGGACAGGAAGCAGGGCCAGGCAATGCACTTAGACCGGCCCGACACTTTCCTAAGAGACTTTCTTAGGGAGCTGGACGTGGTCGTTCTAAACACGGGGCATCACTGGCACCGGGAGGAGATAAACGAGAACAAGTTGGAGTTTTTTCTGAATGGAACCTGGGCGCCGAAGCCCATGTCTATGTCTATGGGCTTGGCACTGAAAAAACGGCACATGTCTATGGGCTTGGCACTGAAAATCGCGGTCCGGTCACTGTCCCTGTGGCAGCTGAAGCAGACGAGGAGGGAACATCTGCCGGTGAAGCAGGGAGAGGGAGAGGGAGAGGGAGGAGGAGAGGGAGAAGGGGGAGGGGTAGGCAGAGAGGGAGTGAGGGGGGGGTTGGGTTCGGCTGGGGTGCTTCCGGCTTTTGCGGCAGCTGGGGGTGTGAAGCTGAAGACGGCGATATTTGGGACGCCTGACACGAGACCGATGGTGTTTCTGCGATCGATTTCGCCGAGGCATGGCATGGGCAGGCAGTCGGGCTCGAAAGGCGGTTGCGCCCATCTCAAGGTACGTGGAGGCGTGTAACATCTTGGGAAAATCGATTTGTACATGCTAACTTCTGTTACACTCGATATGGTACCTCACATCTGTGACATTCTACCGTGCAGCTTTGTAATATTTGCTGTGCTCTTTCAAATCTATAATTTTACTTTCATGTTTTGTAACGTATATCTTTGCGTGGCAGCATGCATTTGGGGATGCTGAGGTGGCCAATATTTCAACAAGGGATGCTGCAAAGGAAGACGCAGTGTTCGAAACCTCAATACACCTTTTAAACATCACACACCTTACCGCTTACCGTGGTGATGCCCACCCAGCCATCTGGGATCCCCGATCTGATACGCCCAAGGTATATCAAGATTGCCTACATTGGTGCTTACCGGGCATTCCAGACACGTGGAATGAACTGGTTTACACACATATTGTGGCAAGATATGGATAGGAGAAGCAGCACTTGTGTGCTAAGTGCGAGCGAATTTGTCCCTCACGGAGTGCTCTACACTTGTCTAGCTAGCCCTTATATTTCCGATATCAAATCCCTATTATCCACAAACGAATAGGCGTCTGGTATAGTTTTGGTACGGTAATGATCACAAGCCAAACTGTGCCAGGTGATTTGAAGGAGAAGCAAGCACCAGGTGATGAATTTAGTAGCGCAACAGAAATTACAGTACTTGTAACATAAGCTGTGAGAATTACTTGATTTTTATCTTTGTACTAATAGTTATCCTCCTTACAGGTTTCACCAGTTCTGAGCTTTCCGTACATAATGTTCCGCGTCGTGGGGTGTAACGCATCGTGGTTTCGCGAGACATCATTCGTCGCGACGACAAATTCCAGATTCTGGTGAATGCTCTGGCCTGCTGCGTGTCAGTCACAGCCCGCGACACGGACTCTGTTCGTGGCTTTCCCGCGCGCATCGAGGTTCGCCAGAACCGATTGCCGATTGGCTAATTGGCATGCTATGGGAGAATCTCACCATCAGACACATGCCGTCTGAATGTCGAAGCGCGCAAAAGCCGACTCTGGAATCCGAATCCAGCTGTCTGTCAATAAGATGAATGACATAGTCGCTTGACAAAATACCCACGACGACGCTCGCGAACAGAAGGCCGGCCACGTGTGTCGCACCGCCTTGTCCCTATCTTCCGTTCTTTCCAGAAACGTGCAGCCGAGCGATCGCCATTCTTCCCGCCCGAAACGAGTTCGCTAGTGCCACGAAAAACGGCAGATCTGCCGTTAGCGAGTGCAGTTGAAGGACTCGTGATTTTGTTTGTTCCTACGAAATTCTCAGACGGCACGCGTCGGCCTAGTACAGTCAGATCTGTGACGTCCAGGGAAGTAGACGGAATCCGGCGCGCGCACTGCGGTTTTGTCCAGTGAAACGACGTTTCAGAACGGTAGAATGGGAGAGCCGATATTGACCTTGTGGCACGAGCATGCTCGTCGGAATCACGAGCAAACTCTTAAAAAGCAAACATGTTCCAAAACAGGCGCATTTGCCGACCGCAGTTCAGTTTCAGAGCAAACGCACACTGGCGTCGCTTCAGGCGACAACTCATCCTTCTCGGAGTGACTTTTGAGTCGACTCAAAAGTCACACCGTTGAAGCCTCAGGCGACGTCGCCCGTTGTCGCTAGGCGACGCCACCCGTTGTCGCTTCAGGCGACGCCACCCGTTGTCGCTTCAGGCGACAACTCATAGAGCTTCTCGGAGAAGATCATGGGTGAGTCGGAGGCAGTCTCGGGCTCAGGCGCGTCGGCGCCAATGCCGGCGCTAACGTCGGCGCAAACGACGGCGCAAACGACGGCGCAAACGTCGGAGAAGATCATGTCGGTGGCGTCAGCTCCTAGAGGGGATGTTGCCGGCTCTCCTCTCAGCACCTCTTCCACATCTCGCTCCCTCGCGGCTCTGGCGGTGGCCATGGGCGGTGGGAAGGCAGGCGGCGCCGGGTTTTGCGGCGGAGCTCGGTGGCGCGCGACCTGTTCGGCGGCGCTGTTGCTTGTAACGATGGTGCTTCTAACGAGCTCTGGGAAAAGATGTGAGTTTCTTGAAGTTTTTTCTTCCGTATGCATGTCTTTGTGCTTATGAAATGGGTTTCAGGAACAAAGTGATTAGTTGTGAAGTATCAATTATGTTTGAGTAGTTTAGCTTCAATTTGGATTACTCAGTTCTCTCCTCAGGACCATTAGCCTCCACTTCCTCCGCCATCTCCTACCTTCCTCCATGCCCCCCCCTTCTCGGCCACTCTTCTTCTCGCCTCTGCTTCCCTCACCCTCCACACTCGCTCGCTCCTTCTTCCTTCCTCCCTCCCCCTCATCCAACTCCTTCCTTCCCTCATCCCTCCGTCTCCCTCATCCCCCTCCCCTATCCCTTTGCTCCCTTCCTCACTTTCTTTTCTCCCTCCTGTCACTCTCCCCTATCCCATTCCCTCATCTTTCTCAACCATCCATATGCCTCCTCCTTATCTTTTCTTCCTCTCCCTCTTCCCTCTCCCTCGTCCCTCTCCCCCATCCCTCTATCCCGTCCCTCTCCCCCACCCCTTTCCGTCCTCGTTACAGGGAACGCTAGCTTGGGTGATGCTATTAGAAGTGTTCGGCGGGGACTCCTCGCCTTCCCTGCGGCCAGCTCGCCCCCCCAATGCGACCTATACCACGGGCAGTGGGTGCCGACGCAGCAGCCGCCGTACTACTCGGGGGACAAGTGCGCGTGGATCTCCTCCAGCTTTGCGTGCGCGCGCAGCAACCGCCCGCTCGACATGCGCCAGTACGAGCGCCTGCGCTGGCAGCCCAACGGGTGCAATGTGACGCGATTCAGCGCAGACGGGTTCTTCAGCAGGTGAGGGTCTGGCTTCTTCATCAGGTGAGGGGATATGGAGGCAGAGCTGGGATGGCCTGAGGGGTCTATAAGCGCCAGTCCGAGCGCCTGCGCTGGCAGCCCAACGGGTGCAACGTGACGCGCTTCGGCGCGGACGGCTTTTTCAGCAGGTGAGGGGTTGAGGGATGGCTTGAGAGCTGGCAGCCGAAAGGGGGGTAATATGACGCGCTTCAGCGCAGACGGGTTCTTCAGCAGGTGAGGGAGAATGGAGGCAGAGCTGGGGTGGCAGTTGAGGGGTGGATTGAGGGGTGGCTTGAGGAATGGCTTGAGAGCTGGCAGCCCAACGGGTGTAATGTGACGCGCTTCAGTGCAGACGGGTTCTTCAGCAGGTGAGAGTCCGGGTTCTCCTGGTGGTGAGGAGGGATGGAATGGGGGCCGAGCTGGGGTGGTTTGCAGGGTGTACGAGCGCACAAGCACACGAGGTACAGAGCTGTTCCTTTTCCAAGGGAGGTCAGAAGTTTAGTGATTGAGTTATTGCTGCCACCTACAACTCATGCCAGCTACCGTTCCTATTCCTGCTCCCGCACACTCCCCCTTACTTCCTCTTCCCCGCTCCTACCCCCTCACTTTCCCTTCCTGGCAGAATGTGCAACAAGTTCCTTGCTTGCCTTTGTGGCTGACCCTCTATGCCAGCAGCGGTTGCTTCATGTTCCACAGTTACTCATCTACTCCCTTCCTGCTTCCTTACCTCATCTACCCCCCCCCCCCTCTCCTTCCCCTCCTTCGCCCGTCAGAATGCGCAACAAGCGCTTTGCCTTAATGGGGGACTCTCTAGAACAGAAACAGTTCCAGTTGCTGCTCTGTTTTCCAGTTGCTCTCCCCTGAACGGTTTTTCCTGCCCCCCTTTCACCCCTATGCACTGTCAGGATGCAAAACAAGAGCATTGCTTTTGTGGGAGACTCGCTAGGACAGGAGCCGTTCCAGTCGCTGCTCTGCATGCTCGCCCCTGAAGGCCCGCCCAAAAACATGTCCGACCCCGCATCTCCCATTCAAGACGCGCGCAAGGATTACGGCCTTCTCCCGACGCCCCAAGACAGCCACCGGCCTGATAGAGCGTACAGATTCGTTAAGTCCAACACTACAGTGATTTTCCGCTGGTCAACGACCTTATGCGAAGTCGAGCCGCTCAATAAGGGGAACGGGTCGCAGGACAAGGCTCTGCACTTAGACCGGCCCGACACTTTCCTAAGAGATAATCTTAATAAGCTGGATGTGGTGGTACTCAACACGGGGCATCACTGGGACCGGGTGGAGATGAACCAGAACGGGCTCAAGTTCTACCTGAACGGAACCATGGCGCCGCTGGTGAATCGAAGGCCGATGCTCATGTGGTTCGCGCTCAAGACGGCGATGCGGTCCCTGTCTCTGTGGATTGATGCTCAGCTGAAGCAGACAAAGCTGGGTTCAAATGCGACGCTTCCGGGCTTAGCAACAGGTGGGGGTGCGAAGCTGGCGACAGCAATGTTTGGGACGCCCGACACGAAGCCGATGGTGTTCCTGCGATCGATTTCGCCGAGGCATTCCAAGGGGGACAAGAACGGCACAGGCGGATGCGCCCAGCTCAAGGTACGTAGTAATACAGTGTACATGCAAACTTCTGTAAGATTGTTGTTTCTATTATTTGATGTGCTCATGCTATCTTCTGCAGCGCTCAATATGATCCCTCATACCTGTGGGATCGTGCGGTTTTGTAAAATTTGCTGTGCATCTTTTTCCTCCCTGTTTTGTTTCTTTTTCCCCCTTTATTGTAACGTATCTTTGCATGGCAGTATCCGTTTGGGGATGCTGAGGTGGCCAATATGACAACAAGGGATGATATTAAGGAGGCTGCAGTGCTCGGAACATCAGTACACCTTTTGAACATCACAAACCTGTCTGCTTACCGTGGTGATGCACACCCAGCCGGTTGGGATCCCCGATACGTTTCTGCCCAGGGACAAGATTGCCTGCATTGGTGCTTACCGGGCGTTCCTGACACGTGGAATGAGCTGGTTTACACACATATTGTGGCAAGGGAAGGATAGCAGAAGCAGAGCTTGGGTAACGTACAAGTGTAGATCCACTGACACTGACTAAGCCCCTAGAATGGTTGTGGGCTGGGCTGAAATAGCAGAGTTGTGTCAGAAGAGCTCTAGGGGCTTGAGTACGTTTTAGGAGATTGGAGAGTATCGAAAGAAAAGGAGGGTATCACTAGAAAGGGGAGAGAAGAAGTACCAGCAAGAGGCAAGGGTAGGCAAGGTGCACCACCAATAGGGTAAGCAAGCAAATAGCTGAACTTTCATATCGTAAGCAATCATATACAGTATAATCTATTGAATAATTTTGTTACATTGAGATATGAGCTATTTGATATCCACAAAAGGTAGCGGCTTGCGAAGGTCAATTCCGTTAGTGTTCATGATGCGATGGAGAAGCAAGCTGCTGGCGATAAATGTCAAATCATTGCAGAAGATGACAATGCTTGTAACATGAAAGGAACATAACATAAGCTGTGAGAAGCAGTAGTGTTTTTTTTACAATGTTGTTATCGTCATTACAGATTTCGCTGAATATGCTTATATAGGATGTTCCACATCGTGGATGTTCGCGAACAAATCCTACCCTTCGGTAGTCTTTGGCGTCTGTCAGAGTCTGCGACACGGACTCTGTCGCAGCTTTCCCGCGCACCCAAAATTCCCAAACCCAATTGCCGATTGGCTTACTGGCATGCCATCGTAAATCATACCCTCACACACTTGCCGTCCTTGGGACTGCCGATGCGCGGAATACCCGACGCTGGATGAAACTGTCTGTCAATGAGATATGAACGACATCGTCGCTTGAAAAAGAATTCCATGGCGACGTTTGCGAACGTGAACAGAGAAGACCAGCCATCGTGTCGCGCCAGCTGCCATGTCCCTACCATCGCCACCGCCATTCTTGTAGCCTCCAGCTGAAGGTTTCGTGATTTCGCCAGGCCCTCCCTCCCGAAGCGCACTCGCAGATCTGCGACGAAAAGCGTAGTTTTTTCCATTTTTTTTTCCTCCGTGGGCTCCTACACGGCATAGGTCGGGCCACTAGGGGCAGATTTGCGACTTTCCAGGGATCTAGACGAAATCCCGCGCGCGCACTGCGCTTTTATCGGGTGGAATATGCTTGAAAACGGTAGAATGGGCGAACCGATGTGCACCTCCAACAGCCTTCGTCGTCATGGGAGAGCCCGATGTCAGAAAGTGGGAGAGACGGCAGTGAGCCGTGACCGCCCACGGCTGACGGGCACAAAACGGCCGGCAACCGATGATGTTGGCCTCCACAAAACGGCAGCAGCCTTTGTCGTCGTCATAGTAGGAGAAGCGATAGTAAACTCCTTTCAAAGGCATTTTCTAGTTGCCAACTGCCGCAGGTGGTTCCGTTTTTTGAGAGAACAGATTCCCCTTGTTTGCGAGGACAGATTCCCATTGTTTGAAACGTGCAGTTCCAGGCGGCGCCTCAGCGAGCCTCGCTGAGCAACAGAAGAGTATGTTCCATCTTCAGAAGGCAAACTTTGCCTCACGGTTTAGTAGCGAAGAGTCATCACCCACCATCCCAGAGGATTCCACCACCATCCCACCATCATCACGGTGTCACTTGAGTCGACGAGAAGATGATGATCGCCTTCATCCCCAAAATTGCATTCGAGAGGGGTTGGGTTTCGAAAATGATGATCGCCTTCAGGCTGCCTTCAACGGCAGCCCAGCGTCGGCGAAGACGCGACCGAGGGCGCTGCTATCAGTGTCGGTGTGCTATAGCGCGGTTGCGCACACGCGACGGCCGCCAGGTACGGTCGCACAGTGTAATTCAGCTACGGTATGGTCACAAGTACGGTATTGCGGCAGTAACGGGAAGAGCAGGTAGTACCGGGAAGAGCAGGTAGTACCGGGAAGAGCAGGTAGTACCGGGAAGAGCAGGTAGTACCGGGAAGAGCAGGTAGTACCGGGAAGAGCAGGTAGTACCGGGAAGAGCAGGTAGTACCGGGAAGAGCAGGTAGAACCGGGAAGAGCAGGTAGTACGGGGAAGAGCAGGTAGTACGGGGAAGAGCAGGTAGTACGGGGAAGAGCAGGTAGTACGGGAAAGAGCAGGTAGTACGGGGAAGAGCAGGTAGTACGGGAAAGAGCAGGTAGTACGGGGAAGAGCAGGTAGTACGGGAAAGAGCAGGTAGTACGGGGAAGAGCAGGTAGTACCGGGAAGAGCAGGTAGTACCGGGAAGAGCAGGTAGCACCGGGAAGAGCAGGTAGTACCGGGAAGAGCAAGTAGTGCCCTCAAAATTAATTCCTGATCTCCGAGTGCTTGTTCCATGCGCTCGCCCTGCTTTTGAGACGTCTCAAAAGTCGCACAGTGTGATTCACGTACACTGATATCTACTAGATAAAATCAATTCCTGATTTCCGAGTGCTTGTTCCATGCGCTCGCCCTGCTGCAGCCAGCGGGAGTATTCTCAGCACCCCTTTCAACCGAATCCAATCTCGCTCCCTCGCAGCTCTGGCGGCGGCCATTGGCAGTGGGAAGGCAGGAGGCGCCGGGATTTGCGGAGGAGCTCCTTGGCACGCGGCATGCTCGGCAGCGCTGGTGCTTCTAACGATGGTGCTTCTAACGATACTGGCCCTTGCGACCAGCACCAGCCATTGGACGAACTGGGAGTTTTCTGGACGAATTGTGAGTTTTTTTTCTTCTTTCTTTCCTTTCTACGTTTCTTTTCTTCCGTATGCATGTCATTGTGCTCACGGAATGGCTTTCTGGAACAAAGTAGCTGTGAAGTATCGAACTAAGTTTACGAGTTGACTTTTGAGTCGAGTTGACTTTTGAGTCGACTCAAAAGTCAGCTCACGGAATGGCTTTCTGGAACAAAGTAGCTGTTAAGTATCGAACTAAGTTTAAGTTGTTAGCTCTATTCTAGATTCAATTCTCTCCTACGATCATTAATCTCCACTTTCCTCCGCCATTTCGTTCCATCCTCCATAGCACCCCCTTCTTTTGAGTCGACTCAAAAGTCACCCCGTCCTCCATAGCACCCCCTTCTCAGCCACTCTCCTTCGCTCGCTCTGCCTCGCTCTGCCTCCCTCTCCCTGCACACCCACCCGCTCCCTTTTCCTCGCCTCTGCTTCCCTCTCCCCTGTCCCTTTCCCCTATCCCTTCCCCTCATCTTTCTCACGTATTCCTATGCTTTCTCCTTAAAAATTTCTTCCTCTCCCTTTTCCCTCAACCTCATTTCTCCTTCCCATCCATCCCCTCCATCCCTCGCCGTCCTCGTTATAGGGTGGATGGGAAGCCAATTCGCAATTCTAGAAAGCGCATCCGTCTCCTCATCCTCTTATAGTCACAGTTCGCTCGCGTACAATCACGGAATCTCCCTGCATAGCCAAGAAGGGGACTTGGGTATCCAGGTTGGAGCGGTTCAGTCGCCTCAATCTCCTCTAAGGTCTGACTCGGTACTGGCACTAGCGAGCGGTTTGAGAAAAGTGCTAGTTAATCCGCTTATGTCAGAATGTGATAGAAGCCAAGCCAGTGATTCTTGCGGTGGTGACAGTAATGGCAGTGCCGAAAGCGGTAGGAACGCCAGTGGGGGTGATACTCAAGGCAGTGATAGTATTCGAAGTGTCCTTGTGGCCCCCCCGCGCCCTTCCTCCCCTGCCGCCTCCACTTCCCCGCGCCCCGCCATCCCTGCCGCCGCCGTCCCCCCGCGCCTCGCCCTCCCTGCCGCTGGCCCGGGCCCGCTGTGCGACCTGTACCAGGGACGATGGGTGCATACGCGGCAGGCGGCACTGTATTCGGGGGAGAAGTGCGGGTGGATGTTTGAGTACTACGCGTGCGCGCGCAGCAACCGCCCGCTCGACATGCGCCAGTACGAGCGCCTGCGCTGGCAGCCCAACGGGTGCAACACGACCCGCTTCAGCGCGGAGGGGTTCTTTGAGAGGTGAGGGGGGACGGGGGAAGAGTTGAGGCTGGTTTGGTGCGTTCCAAAAAGTGAGTACGAGTGCAGCACGTAAGAGCGCCTGCGAGGAGGGGTTCTGTGAGAGGTGAGGGGGGACGGGGGAAGAGTTGGGGGTGGTCTGATGCGTCCCAAAGGGCCAGTACGAGCGCCTGCGATGGCGGCCCAAAGGGTGCAACACGACCCCTTCAGCGCGGAGGGCTTTTGTCTGCAGGTGAGGGGGAATGGGGGCAGAGCTGGGGTGGCTTGGGGGGGGATAGGGACGTCTCTCTAGCGCAAGCGCGAATGCTTCAGTGAGGATGGCTTTTTTCTGCAGGTGAGGGCAGAGCTGTGGGTGGCTTGATGGTTTGGGTTTTGCGGGAGGTGAGGAGGGATGGAATGGGGGCAGATCTGGGGTGGTTTGAGGGGTAATCAAGCGGGCAAGCACGAGCTCCCGAGGTGTGTTTTTGCGAAGGTGAAGGCGTCGGGTGGGTTATGCAGGTTGTTGAGAGGGGTTGGAGTGGGTTAGGTAGAGTATGGTGTGAAATATGGAGTCCGCGGTTATCTATAACGGCTTGACAACGTATGGGTGCAGAGGGTGTTTTTTGGTGAGAGGAAATGGGAATGGAGGTGTGTGGGAGAGGGGGTTCGGGATTGAGTGTGATGTGTGTGAGGGGAAGGTAAAAGGGGTATGGGTGTGTATCGTGTGAGAGGAAAGTGAGAAGGGGGCCGGGATAGAGCGTGGTCTGTGTGCGGGGAAGGTGAGAGGGGTAGGGAGAGTGTGATCTGTGGAGGATGGTGAGAGGGAAGGTGAGAGGGGAGGTGAGAGATAGAAGGTGAGAGGGGAGGCGAGAGGGAAGGCGAGAGGGAAGGTGAGAGAGAAGGTGAGGAAAGGTGAGAGGGGAGTTATTTGTGTGGGTGTCAACTCATGCCAGCTACAGTTCCTCTTCATGCACACACTCCCCCTTCCCCTTCCCCCCTCCTACCCCCAACTCTCCTCCTTTCCTCTCAGAATGCGCAACCAGCACATTGCTTGCCTTCACAGCTGACCGTTTAGGGTAGCAGCAGTTGCTTCATGTTCCTCAGTGACCCCCCTTCCCTCCTCCCTTCTCTCCCCTCTATGCCAGCAGTAGTTGCTTTATGTTCCCCAGTTTCCCCTTCGCTCCCACCTTCTCTCTCTCTCCTCCTGGCAGGATGCGCAACAAGAGCATCGCTTTTGTGGGGGACTCGCTAGGCCAGCAGCGGTTCCAGTCGCTGCTCTGCCTGTATCTCTCACCCTGAACCGTTTCCCCTGTCCCACTTTCACCCCCGTGCACTGTCAGAATGCGCAACAAGCGCATTGCGTTTGTGGGGGACTCCCTAGGCCAGCAGCAGTTCCAGTCGCTGCTCTGCGTGCTCGCCCCTGAAGGCCCGCCCAAAAACATGTCCGACCCCTCATCCCCCATACAAGACGTGAGCAAGGAATATAGCAGAAAGGCTACCGGACCAGGAGGCCGCCAACCTATCGACAAGGCGTTTAGATTCGTCGCATCCAACACTACAGTGATCTTCCGCTGGTCGGCGCTCTTATGCGATGTCGAGCCGTTTAATAAGAGGAACTGGATGCAGGGCCAGGCGCTGCACTTAGACCAACCCGACGTTTTCCTAAAGGACTTTCTTAAGCAGCTGGATGTGGTGGTTCTAAACACGGGGCATCACTGGTACCGGGACGAGATGACTTGGAATGTGTTAGAGTTTTACGTGAATGGAAGCAGAGCACCGCTCGTGAAAGGTCAACCAATTGGGCCGTGGCCAGCGCTTAAAATCGCGACGCGGTCGCTGTCTCTGTGGATTGATGAGCAGCTGAAGAATACGAGTAAGGAGCATCTGCTGAGGAAGCCGGGAGAGGGAGAGGGGAGGGAGGGAGGAGGAGAGGGAGGAGGAGAGGGAGCGAGGCGGAAGCTGGGTTCGGCGGGTGTGGAGATTCCGGCTTTTGCAGCAGGAGGGGGTTCGAAGATGAGCACGGCGATTTTTGGGACGCCCGAGACGAAGCCGATGGTGTTGTTGCGATCGGTTTCGCCGAGGCATTTCATTGGGGAGAAGCCGGGCACGAGCGGCACATGCACTCATCTCAAGGTACGTTTATAGTACAGTGTACATGCCAACTTCTGTAACATCATGTAAATATAGGTTCGAAATGCACATACTAACTTCTACAACACTCATTTTGAAACCTTATATATGTGATATGGATTGTGCAGCTTTGCCATATCTGCATGGCATCATGACTTTGTACCGTATCTTTGCATGGCATCATGCTTTTGTTCCGTATCTTTGCATGGCAGCATCCATTTGGAGATGCAGAGGTGGCCGTTATGCTAACAACGGATGCTATGAAGGAGGATGGAGTGTTGGGGACATCTGTACACCTTTTAAACATCACGCACTTGTCCGCTTACCGTGGTGATGCACACCCATCCGTCTGGGATCCCCGATACGATACGCCCAAGGGCGAAGATTGCCTGCATTGATGCTTACCGGGCGTTCCAGACACGTGGAACGAGTTGCTTTACACACATATGTCAGAGGTCCACTGGAGATCCCCGATGATCCTAGGGAAGGGTTACAGGCACGTCGGCCTGGGGGGTTATGGGCGCACTCACCCGCTACTTAAAAAAAGCCCTTTTATCCCAGTGGTTAGTGACTGGGATTCTGACATGGTATCAGAGCGAAGGTCTCGGGTTCGATTCCCGGTGTGTGCACTTCGGGCATCCCAGTGCGGGGGGGTGTCAGAGGTCCACTGGAGATCCCCGATGATCCTAGGGAAGGGTTACAGGCACGTCGGCCTGGGGGGTTATGGGCGCACTCACCCGCTACTTAAAAAAAAGCCCTTTTATCCCAGTGGTTAGTGACTGGGATTCTGACAACGTATTGCTGGAAGGGAACGACTGGAGTAGCAGAACCTGAGTAGCATATTGCTTAGATTCACTTGCGGTAATCCTTCGCATATTGCATCCCCCAAACTAAGCGGCCGTGGGTGATTCCTTGATCTGTTTAAACTAAGCGACCCTATGTTGCTACACCTTGTTCTCGATAATTTCACGGCCCCGAATCCCGAACCGCGATTTCTTTTGCCCGAGAGGGTGTGATTAAGCGGGCAAATATTGTCCCTGATCATTTCACCATCGAGGCGCGGTACAGCTGTGCTGGCAGGGAATGGAAAATGACTTGAACAGACCCAGAGAGTGTTGACGATCTTGAAAAATCTTTGCATCCAATGAAAAACAGTCACGTCAGGATTGCGTTTATCGTAATTGAAGACCTTCATTCTACTCTCTCTCAGTCTCTCTCTCGATCTCTCTCTCTCTCTCTCTCTCTCTCTCTCTCTCTCTCTCTCTCTCTCTCTCTCTCTCTCTCTCTCTCTCTCTCTCTCTCTCTCTCTCTCTCTCTCTCTCTCTCTCTCTCTCTCTCTCTCTCTCTCTCTCTCTCTCTCTCTCTCTCTCTCTCTCTCTCTCTCTCTCTCTCTCTCTCTCTCTCTCTCTCTCTCTCTCTCTAAAATCTTGCGTTTTTCAAATTCAAATTAAACAGACCTATTGTAATCCTGACCACAAATTCCAATATAATTTTGGGCTCCCGAAATTGAAGACCTATTCACAACTGGGTTCGATTTCGACACATGCGCGACTTTCCCAAAGTATTAAGCGTTGTAGCAAATCTAGTCCAATCGTACAAACTTCAAGAATTGCAACAAACATTCAAACCGTCATGTTTCACACTTCTGAACGCGCCACGAACAGACCCAGGCTTCCCCACTTCTCTGGCTTGCTGACAGTATAACAAGACTCGACGATGAACGTCGTAAGGGTTGCGTAGAAGTTGAATACAGTACTAAAGATCAACGCAGCACCAGTATATATATAATAAAGTCATTTTGTCCGTTTGTTTTTCCTTCCTCTTAGGTATATCTGTATTCTTCTCCCACCCTGTACAGTCGTGTCGCATTGTAATTTTTGCATTCGGTTCTCTTATCTCACACATAATGCTCAATTATTTGAATTTACGACTAAATAATATCAGCATGTATTATGTGGTTACTTATGTTATAGATCTGTGTTTTACTGACTCTGCTTTTATGGGAAACGCTCGTTTCGTTTTTCGCTTTCGTCTCGTTTTCTGGAGCTGACGCAAACTACACATGAAATGTACAGTTGTGCATCAGCTGAGTCAGCTGAATTCACGTGCTCACACATAAGAAACCACCTCGATAGCCCAACCCAGCCCAAGAACAAGAAACTAGTTTTTTCCACTCACACTAGTCCATCACGCTAGTACCATCACGCTAGTACCTCATGCTACCGCTAGTACCTCCCGGATTACCCCGTACTACCTCACGCTAATACCTCACGCTAGTACGAACATCAGCTCCTTATTCTGTGACAAGCGCCCGTGACCATGAAACCGCTCGTGGAAAACGCCCGTGACAAGCGCCCGTGACAAACGACATGTTTCGTGAGTACGAAAGTGATAGGCGCGTTAAGTGCTAGGTGGTCATTGTTAAACCTTGGCGCCCTAAACGCTGGCGCCTTGGCGCCTTAAACGCAGGCGCCTTGGCGCCTTCAACACTGGCGCCTTGGCGCCTTAAATGCAGGCGCCTTGGTGCCTTAAACGCAGGCGCCTTGGCGCCTTAAACGCTGGCGCCTTGGCGCCTTAAACGCTGGCGCCTTGGCGCCTTAAACGCTGGCGCCTTGGCGCCTTAAACGCTGGCGCCTTGGCGCCTTAAACGCAGGCGCCTTGGCGCCTTAAACGCTAGCGCCTTGGCGCCTTAAACGCTGGCGCCTTGGCGCCTTAAACGCTGGCGCCTTGGCGCCTTAAACGCTGGCGCCTTGGCGCCTTAATCGCTGGCGCCTTGGCGCCTTAATCTGTTAGGATCTTAGGATCGAGCTCAGAAAAGAGAATGTAAATTGAATTATGCACCTGGGTACAAGGCGAGACTACATATAGGCTCGACACAAAGCAGGTAACCCAGGTGTTACGCGAAGGTTCCGAGGGTCGCGAAGCGTCCCGAACAGACCCTTCCCGAATTCGGTAGAAGGCAATTCGGTGGCAACCGAAAAGCCTAGAATTCGGTGCACTCAACCTAGTTCGGTGCCTATAACTATAATAAATATAGTAAAAGCAACGAACCTAGGAAATCTAGCAAAAGCAAGCAAAATCAAGCAAAGCTAAGCTAGATAATGCATAATAAAGTAAAGGCAAGCTAGCAAAGCCAGCATAAGCCGTCGTACTCTCACATAATCGCTGGCGCCTTGGCGCCTTAAACGCTGGCGCCTTGGCGCCTTAAATGCAGGCGCCGTGGCGCCTTAATCGCTGGCGCCGTGGCGCCTTCAACGCAGGCGCCGTGGCGCCTTGATCGCTGGCGCCTTGGCGCCTTAAACGCTGGCGCCTTGGCGCCTTAAACGCAGGCGCCTTGGCGCCTTAAACGCTGGCGCCTTGGCGCCTTAATCGCTGGCGCCTTGGCGCCTTAATCGCTGGCGCCTTGGCGCCTTAACGCAGGCGCTGTGGCGTGTTAATCGCTGGCGCCTTGGCACCTTAAACGCTGGCGCCTTGGCGCCTTAAACGCTGGCGCCTTGGTACCTTAAACGCTGGCGCCTTGGCGCCTTAATCGCTGGCGCCTTGGCGCCTTAAACGCTGGCGCCTTGGCGCCTTAATCGCTGGCGCCTTGGCGCCTTAAGCGCTGGCGCATTGGCACCTTAAACGCTGGCGCCTTGGCGTGTTAACCGCTGGCGCCTTGGCGCCTTAAACGCTGGCGCCTTGGCGCCTTAAACGCTCATTGCGCCTTGGCGCCTTAAACGCAGGCGCCTTGGCGCCTTAAACGCTGGCGCCTTGGCGCCTTAATCGCTGGCGCCTTGGCGCCTTAAACGCTGGCGCCTTGGCGCCTTAAACGCTTGCGCCTCGGCGCCTTAAACGCTGGTGCCTTAATCGCTGGCGCCTTGGCATCTTAAACGCAGGCGCCTTGATGCCTTGATCGCTGGCGCCTTAACGCGCTTGCGCCTTGCAGCCCGCTGGCGGCTTGTGCGCCGCTGCTGCCTTGTTGCGGCAATGCGCTGGCAAATTATTGTGCACGCTGACCCGTTGCTGCAGTGAGCTCACGCGTGTCAGAGGTCCACTGGAGATCCCCGATGATCCTAGGGAAGGGTTACAGGCATGTTGGCCTGGGGGGTTATGGGCGCACTCACCCGCTACACAAAAAAAGCCCTTTTATCCCAGTGGTTAGTGACTGGGATTCTGACAACGCGTTGCTGCAGTGAGCTCACGCGTTGCTGCAGTGAGCTCACGCGTTGCTGCAGTGAGCTCACGCCTTGCTGCAGTGAGCTCACGCCTTGCTGCAGTGAGCTCACGCCTTGCTGCAGTGAGCTCACGCCTTGCTGCAGTGAGCTCACGCCTTGCTGCAGTGAGCTCACGCCTTGCTGCAGTGAGCTCACGCCTTGCTGCAGTGAGCTCACGCCTTGCTGCCGTGTGCTCACGCCTTGCTACGGCAGCCCTCTTTCTCTTCTCAGCCTGCCGGTGCCTTGCTGCAACTCTCTGACGCCTTGTAGCATGGCGATGCCCAGCTCGTTGCTCGCTGGAGCCTCGTTGCGCACCAGCGTGGTGTGCGTGACCTCAGGGGATCTATGTTTCAATCCACGCATGTGAGTCGTCAAACCCGGTGTTTTTCGTTGCAAGACTTGCCTTTCATTTCTGTTTTGTATCAATGTTCATCGGTACTTTCATTTTGTACTTGCTAGATTTCAACACACATGTGCTTATTGAGTTCCGTTTCACAATCTAGTATGTGCTCGTCATTGAAAAATTCACAGCGTTCTCCGACAACAATTCATTTTTACTTAAACCTTTTTGTTTTGCAAGTTGTACAAGACGCATTCTGGGGAGCAAGGAGGGGAACGCAAGAGAGAAGACAATGTGGAAAAGGGTGGGAGGAGATTTTGATGGTACAGGGAGAGGAGGGAAGGCGGAAAGAGGGAGGAAGGGGGGTCAAGCTAGCAGTGATCGATACATAATAAATTGATTGCAACTCTTCGTTATGCTTGTCTGGTCTCAATCCTATTTGTGTATGCATGTATGTGCGGGTGTGTTTGTGCGGGTCGGTTTGTGCGGTTGTGTTCATGTCAGTTGGTTGTTTCACGGGGGGTTGTTGTGCTGATATGCACCGTGTTTGTGATTTGAGGTTGTCATCGTCGTTGGGGCAGCGTGTTTTCGCTGTTTCAACGACCCCATCAATCTCAGTTGCAGCATTGGTGTATATTGAGCACCCACTTCGATCCGTTCACAATCGTTACGTGGTGTTGCACCCTTTTACGAGCGCTTGCATTTGTGTTTGTGGGATGTGTGCTTCAAAGTGTGGTGTTACTTTGTGTCATGTATGTAATTAGAGGTTGTTAATCGTCTTTGGGGCAGCGTGTTTTCGCTGTTTCAACGACCCCATCAACCTCTATTGCTACATGGTGCATCTTAACATTCATTTTGAAGTAACCACTCCACCTCATACCTTGTTGTTCATCTGTACAGCTGCATTCGTGCATGTTGATACCAGAATATTATGTTCGACCGTACCATCCGCCGTATTTATCGACGATGCTGGGACAGTTGAGCAAGTTCATGGTTTCAACATGATGTCAGAAATAACTGAGCAGGAATGGATTGAACTAGCACATAGTTTGGTACAAGTAGGAAACCCTAACTTTCAGTACCCCCTAAGGTGTAACCCACTACAGCCTACATAATATAAGCATGCAATGTTTGACACACCCCCATAGGCGCAGTGGGAGACAACCACAGGGTCACAAGACCAGTCAAAGCAAAGCAAAGCAAGCTCAGGGTGGATCTCAAGGATTCCACACAAATTCCGAGCACAAGCAAGCGGTCACAAGACCAGTTCACATGCAGGTTTATAACAAAGCAAGAGATACAGTGATCACAACCTAGCAAAAGTAAACAAGAGGTAAGCAAGTGAGGCCCAGTAGGTACAAGGCCTAGCAGAGTGCAAAAGCGCTGATGGTCACAAGGCTGAAGTGCCTTGGTGAACACATCAGCAGTGTTGGCCTCCGTGGCCACGTAACGCAGACAAAGCTGACCACGCTGCTGCAGCTCTCGAGCAAGGAAGTACCGCAGAGCGATGTGCTTCGTTCTGTGCTCCAGTCTGTGCTCCTCACACAAGGCAATGGCAGCCTTGTTGTCGACGTACAGCACTGGAGGAGAACGAGGCCGCTCTCCGAGGTCGGTCAGCAGGTAGGTCAGCCAGCGTAGCTCCTGAGCAGCCATGGCTGTGGCGTAGATCTCAGCCTCACAACTGGAGCTGAGAACAGAAGAAGAGCGAGTAGAACGCCAAGAAACTGAGCCAGAGCCAAGGCTGAAGGTGTAACCCTGGGACGACCGCTGAGTAGCCTGGTCGTCTGCCCAAGAAGCGTCTGAATGCCCTGTGAGAACAACCCGGTCTCGCCCTCCAAGCACAAGCCCCATGCCCGACGTACTGCACAAGTAGCGCAACACCCTCTTAGCAGCATCCATGTGCTCCTTCCGGTGACGGCCAGGAGCGACATAGCGTGCTAGGATGCTAAGAGGGTATGCAAGGTCAGGTCGAGTGCAGGTCATCAGGTACATGAGGCAGCCCACAAGCTCTGGATACGGGCCACTCGGCTCTACGGACTCATCCGAAGGCAGAGCTGAGAGCGAGTGACCGGTAGGCAGAGGAGTGGACTGAGGCGAGGAGTACGTGAAGCGGAAGCGCTGGAGAACCTGCTGCACCATGTGTGACTGAGTCAGGGTGATGGTGCGCCGTGCTCTGTCCCGGGTGATCCGCAAGCCAAGATAGCTCGTCAGCTCACCCAGGTCTGTGCACGTGTGTCTCCTCTGCAGCTCCGACTTCACGTGAGCGAGTGCCGCGGTGTCAGCAGTGGCAAAGACCAAGTCGTCGACGTACACGAGGATGTAGAACGGCGGCAGCGAGGTGTCGGTGCGTAGAAACAGCGACGGGTCAGCAGTAGAGGGAGCGAACCCAAGAGCCGCAAGTGTCGTCCTCAGTGTGTCGTGCCACTCACGTGGCGCCTGGCGGAGACCGTAGACCGGCCGCTGAAGCCTCCACTGGGTGCCAGGAGGAACTGACCCAGTGAAGCCAGGGGGGCGACGCAGCCAGATCTCCTCGTGCAGGCTGCCCTGCAAGAAAGCAGTGCTGAAGTCAAGAGAGTGAAGCTCGTAGTCGCGGTGAGCGGCTATGTGCAGCAGCACCCGAAGAGTAGTCATCTTCGGGGTGGGGGAGAAGGTCTGAAAGAAGTCTACTCCCTCTCGCTGACTGAAGCCTCGAGCCACGTAGCGCGCCTTGAAAACAGGCGGAGAACCCGGCGGCCGCTTCACCCTGAAAATCCACATGCCACTGACAATGTTCGCCCCAGGAGGGGGAACCTCGTCTACGTAGGTGCCTGTGGACTTCCAGGAGGCCATCTCTGCGTCCATGGCTGTCTGCCACTGAGAGGAGTAGGGACCCGCCATCGCCTCAGCGTAAGAGCGTGGGGTCGGGATGTCTGGTGCATCCGGGTCTCCCTCAGGGGCAACTAGCAAGGACACGAGACGGGGCAAAGCAGCAGCAAGGCAGTGGAACTCCTCCTGTCTGTCCTCAAGGACGTCCGTGCCGAGGGCACACTCACCCCCGACGGACGGAGGACAGGCAGACGCAGACTCAGACCTAGCGACAAGGCTGGCAGCGTAGTCTAGGCGACAGCGAGCAGCAAAGTCAACCAACTCAGCGACCAGAGCAGACGCAGCAGAGGACTCAAAGGTCGGGTCAGTGACAACTGTAGCGAGGAGACGCGTAACAGTGGGACTGGCAGCACGACGGGAGTCAGACTCCGGGTCAGGAAGAGTAGGAAGAGAGGACGCAGGAGGAGACGGCAGCGGGACACGCTGCGGAGCAGTGGAGGGACGCAGAGTCATGTAGTGAGTGCCAGGGACAGGAGGAGGACGCTCACGTGGGACACGACGACCAGTGCGAGCAGTACGAATAGGCGACGCAGGACGAGACTCAGGCTCACGACGCTCTGTAAGACCTCCTGTGGGACCAGCGTAAGGAGAGGGAGCAGGGAGAGGCGAGGCAGGCGGTAACTGTGACTGCGGCTGGACAGGCGGAGGACACTCTACGGAGGGAGGAGGACAAGGAGGAGGAGCCTGCCCAAGAACCTGCTGAAGGAGCGGTACGAAGTACGGTCGCGGCCGCGCAGCGTCTCCAGAAGCAGCAGGGACACCAGTGGCAGCCCCAACGCCCGAGTCCTCAGCACCAGCAGCAGCTCCAACGCCCGGGTCCTCAGCACCAGTAGGAGCTCCAACGCCCGAGTCCTCAGCACCAGCAGCAGCGCCACCGGTCGGGTCCTCAGCACCAGCAGCAGCTCCAACGCCCGGGTCCTCAGCACTAGCAGCAGCGCCACCGCTCAGGTCCTCAGCACCAGCAGCAGCGCCACCGGTCGGGTCCTCAGCACCAGCAGCAGCTCCAACGCCCGGGTCCTCAGCACCAGCAGTAGCTCCAGCGTCCGGGTCCTCAGCACCAGCAACAGCACCACCGCTCGGGTCCGCAGCACCAGGAGCACCACTACGAAGACTGCAGCGCCGCGTGTACCACTCGCGGATCACCTGAATGGGGGGGAGCTCCTGGGTAGGAGGGGAAGTACCGGGACGAGCTCCAGAAGCACCTCTCCGGAGGCGGCAGTACTCGAGGTACCTCTCCTGCAGCTGCTGGGAGGAGAGGGCTCCTCCAGGTGGAGCACGCTCAGGCTCAGCACCCCCAGACTCAGCACCCCCAGGCTCAGTACCTCCAGGCTCCGCACCTCCAGGCTCCGCACCTCCAGGCTCCGCACCTCCAGGCTCCGCACCTCCAGGCTCCGCACCTCCAGGCTCAGCACCCCCAGGCTCCGCACCTCCAGGCTCAGCACCCCCAGGCTCAGCACCCCCAGACGCAGGACGCGAGTCAACAGCTACCTCGACAGGCTCACCCGGGTCTACCTGGGACACACCTGAGGGAGCGGCACCCTGAGGGGGGAGGGGGTCTGGTACCTCAGCACCTGGAGCGAGGAAGAGAGGCGGGGGGGGGAGCGGGGCAGTGCGGTAGGGGAAGAGGCGGTAGAAGGGGACGGACTCGTCAAAAGTGACGTCCTGAGAGGCCAGAACCCGGCGCGAGGTGACGTGGTAAAACTGCCATCCAGGCGCGTCGGGAACAAAGCCAAGGAAGACACAGGGAAGAGCGCGACGGGAGAGCTTGTCCACAGACGTGTCGCGGACAAAAGCTCGGGATCCCCACACCCGGAAACGCGACGCATCGCCAACCTCTCCCGTCCACCGCAGAGTCGGGGAAGTCTCCGGCAAGGAGACACGGGGCCAGAGGTTGAGCTGATGCGCAGCGTACCGGACCGCAAACGGCCACAGAAAGTGGGGAGCAGCCGCATGGGTCAGGGAGGTACGAGCGACCTCCATGACTAAGCCAATGCAGCGCTCAGCAACCCCATTCTGCTGTGGAGAGGCCGGAAGCGTGTACGACTGCTCAATGCCGTGCTCAGCACAGTAGGCTGCCAGGAGGTCGGAGGCAAACTCACCACCTCTGTCAGAGTGCAAGCGCAGGACAGGAAAGTCCGAGTGAAAGCGCTCGCCTAGCTGGAGACGGGCTCGGCTGATCCAGGGGATCAAAACACCAGGGACGTCACCCTTGGCGCGCAAGGGGAAGACCGTGGTGTAGCGCGAGTAGTCGTCAACAACTATCAGGAAGTACCTCTCCTGACCCTGACCACGGACGCGGGCTGGGCCCCACACGTCCATGTGGAGCGTCTGCAGGGGAGCGGTCGTCGGGGGAAAGGAGGAGGAGTGAGGAGCGGCGCGCTGCCGCCCCTCGACACAGGGAATGCAGTCAGGAGCAGGGGAGTCAGGAAGGGGAGGGAGCACCCTGGGAAGACCAGCAACAAGGTCCCGTTTGTGCATGGCCCGCAGGCGCTGCACAGACGGGTGACCAAGGCGGTGGTGCCAGAGGACGGTGTCGTTCGCCAGAGAGCGACACGAGCAGGGGGCGGACAGCTGACCTGACGCTGACGCAGACGCAGCTACCTGAGGGGACTCAGTGGTCAGTGTGTACAGGTCAGACCCCGGCTCTCGAGTGAAAGTAGCTAGGTGACGGCCCGTCCGAGCACATGTGCAGTGAGTCACACGCTCGTAGGCAGGGGTGAACTGGTGAACACCCCCGTCCTGGAGCGCACTACCTGCCACCAAGTTCGTGGAGAACGAGGGGAGGTAGAGACCTGAGAGCGTGCCGGACGGAACCGCTGGACACGGAAGGGTGGTGGAGGAGGTCGCAAGGACCGGACCCCCAGAGGGGTCAGCAAGAGAGACAGCAACCGGCCGAGCTAGAGGCTCAAGGACAGTGCGGTCACGAAAGAAAGAGCGAGAAGCACCTGAGTCCAGTGTGAAGGTGTGCAGTGCTGCAGTCAACTCAGTACCAGGGGGCACAGACGCACAAGTACCTAGAGCAGCAGCTGCAGTAGTACCTGTGGGAGCAGACACACTAGCACCTAGAGCAGCAGCGGGGCTGGCCTGAATGCCCGGGTCGGGCGGAACACGCAAGTACTGAGCACCCTCTCCACTAATAGACATCGCATACATGGCAGTGAGAATAGCATCAAAGTCTAGTGCCCAAATATCAACACCCTTCCTGAGCAGCTCAGCCCAGCGCGGCAGCTCACCCCCACCAGGAAACTGGGTGCGCCACGCGTCGTTGAGGCGGGCGAAGCAGCGCTCCGTCTGGTGCGGCCCCCCACACGTCTGGCCAGTGCGGTCACCTGTGCGAATAACGTACTGGCAGGTGACGCTGCGCCGCGCATACCACTCACGGGCGGCCTGAAGTGTCGGGGCGGGCTGCTGACTCTGACCGCCCCCCGGGCCTCCACGACCACCACCCCCGCCGCCTCCGCCCCGGCCACCTCCACCCCTGCCGCTGCCACGACCACCTCCGCCTCCGATGCCACCTCCGCCCCTGTCACCACTCCCACCGCCGCTGTCACCTCCACCACTGCCGCCACTAGCCTCTCCAGTCGCACCTCCACCGCCACCACCTCCACTCCCGCCTCCTCCGCCACCACCCCCACTCCTGCCACTCCTGCCCCTGCGTCGTCCGCCTGAAGCAGACGCAGCCCCGACCTTCTCAGTACCAAGGAGGTCGACAGCAGCAGCAGAGGCGACAGAGGGGAGGAGGGGGGAAGGGGAGCACCCCTCGAAGAAGGGGCCGCGGGGGTCGCCACGAGAGGTGCCTACAGCGACGATACTAGCCTCGGCTGCAAGCAGTTCCTTCTCGAGGAGGGCTATGGTGAGCTCAGTGGGGGAGCGAGAGAGGAACTGGTCCCTGACAGGGCGCAGAGAGTCAGGGAGGCGGGTGACAACGTGGTAGAGAGTGATCCAGAGCGGGGGGGGGTTGCTAGCGAGGAACTCATCAGGCATGGCAGCGCGAAAGCGAGCCTCACTAGTCTTAAGGTGGGTGATGAGGTCTGCGACAGTGTGAAAGGAGGCTAGGTCGGGGAACAGGTAGGGGAGAGTGAGGCGGCCTAGCGTGGCAGAAGCGGGTGAGGAGTAGCGGGCCACTACAGCTGTGTAGAGGTCCTTAGCAGTCTTGCACTGGCCGAAGTGCTCGCGCTCATCTAGTGGCAGGGAGTTGCGAATAGCAAAGCGAGCGTGCGCGTCACGGGTCTGCCACTGTGAGCGCTCAGCTGGGGGGGCAGTAGTGAGTGGGGCGGTCGCATGGCCGAGAGCGTGGTCGTACAGAGTAATATCTTCCTTGGCAGTGAGCTGTAGGAAAAGGTGCAGGTCATCTAGCCAGGTTTCGAATTTGACCGGACGGCCCTCGGCGTCGAAAGCTAGAACAGGAGGACTAGCCATAGCGACAGCGGCAGTAGTAGAAGCAGTAAAGTCACTGAAAAGGCGTGCGCAGGGTCAGCGGGGCCGGTGGGGCCTACGGACTGTAGTGGCGCACAAGCAGCAGTAGTAGGATCTGCAGTAGTAGCAGGATCTGCAGTGGTGCACAGGCGCAGCAGGCGGCAGCGAGAGCCGGCGCAGCAGGGGCGGGCTCAGCAGCGGTGATACGCGGGCGGCGGCGGGCGCAGCAGCGGCGGTGCGCGGGCGGCGGCGGGCTCAGCAGCGGCGGTGCGCGGGCGGCTGCGGGCTCAGCAGCGGCGGGCCGGTAGCAGGCAGTGCGCGGGCCGCGCGGGCCGTATGTGAGCTGTGCGGGCAGCGTGCGGGCCGGCGGCGGTCAGCGCACGAGCCGCGCAGGCTCAGCGCGGGCTGCGCGGGCTGCTCGCGGGCTGCGTAAGCGGGTCGCGGGCGGCTCGCGGGGGTTCGCGGGCAGGTCGCGGGCTGCTCGCGGGCAGTTCGCGGGCTGGTCGCGGGCTGCGCAGGCGGTTCGCGGGCTGTGCGTGGGCGGTTCGCGGGCTGTGAGCGCGGCGCGCTGTGCGGTTCGCGGGCGGCGTGACGGGGCCGATCGGGGCGCTAAGGGGCGACGCGACGGGGGCCGTGAGAGGCCGCTAGGAAAAAAAAAAAAAAAAAGTTCGACGGGGCCGCAGGGCCGCTAGATCGTGCTAGATCGACGGGGCCAGCGGGGCCGGAAACAAGTGAAGGTAAGCAGGTAGGTAAGTCGGTGGGCCCTAAGAACAGTCCTAGCGAAGGACCTGCTCTGAAACCATGTCAGAAATAACTGAGCAGGAATGGATTGAACTAGCACATAGTTTGGTACAAGTAGGAAACCCTAACTTTCAGTACCCCCTAAGGTGTAACCCACTACAGCCTACATAATATAAGCATGCAATGTTTGACACATGATACGTACGGTATTTGGTTTTACATATGGGAATCTCATTTGAGAGTGCTTTTATTCACTATTTGAGGCATCCGTTTGAACCCAATTTCAAACATTCAAACGTGTGCTCCAAAAAGTGTGTAAAGTATCACTTTCCAAATGATATCCCCAAAATGTCAAACCAAATATAAAGGGTTGCTACGCAACCCAAAAAGCCGATCATTTCTGCACATCTCACTTCAATGATCCCTCACGGTTCGCCAGCTAGGCAGCCCAAAGCCTTTGCTGGTGATCCCGAGTCGGGGTGCGAAATTAAGGGGTGTGAAAAAATCGAGAACAAGGTGTATGTCACACTTCTGAAACCCGAAGTATGGTTGAGATAACACCTCTTGTGCGTACTAGTTTGATCCTCGTTACAAGTCGCCTTTTAGAATGACATGACTTCGAATTCATTCGCTTCCCCTTTCGCGGATTATACTTGCAGGGCGCACTGCCCAGTCACAGCCGGCGACACGGGATCTGACACGGGTTCCCGCGCACCCAGGCGTTTCCGCGCATCGACTACCGAAGCGCGCAACACCCCTGCCTGCAGCTATCTGTCAAATAGGTGACCGACACCCTTGCGACGTTCGCAAACCTGAAGGAGGAGGGCCGCGATTGTGACCTGTGAGGCTGCCATGTCGCTAACAACAGTGACTTCCGTACTTGCAGCCTTTGGCAGAAGGTTTCGCGAATTCGCCAGAGCTCCTTTCCTGAAGAAGTTCGCTAGAGTAGCGAATTTTGAATGTCGAACCTGCAAAGCGAAGCGCGTCCCCCCCTTAGGTTCCACCACACCACAAACCCCGGAGACAGGACAGGTCAGGCAGGACTGAGAATGGGCTTTGCATGACTTGAACCCGGACGGAATTTGGTTGTGTGTATCTGGGGATTACTTCTCGAGCGGGAAATCCCTTTTTAAACCGTTTTATTAATCTAATAAACCGTCTGGTACCAAATTACACCATCCATTTGTAGCAGCCGAGACATCCAAGAGCACTCGAGCTAAGTTCGTCGGGAATTCTCCAGCCTCAGCTGCGTGGCTGGAAGGTGAAAACAGCCAGTGGATCTTGCAGACACCCAACGGAAGCTTGTAAGAAGTACTGGTTAGCGGTAACTTTTGGAGAGCAAGTGTAGGGAAACGGCGAAGAACGGCTGACCTACTTCCGATTTGTGATAGTCAGCGAGATTCGGAACCTACATATGATCCACGGTTGCACGCGGACAGCCAGCCCGCTGTACCAGCTAAATCTTGGTCTTATACAGTATTAATAGATTCGCCTAAGCATATTCGCTGGTATCTAGTGGTCATTACAACCCGAGACATTCAATCAGCATACATCAGGCCGTCGAGCCGCTCGCCTTCAGCAGCTCGTTGTTTGGCATCTTGAGAGTGGCGTTAGCTTTAGGAGAAAAGTTTTCGAGGTGTATTTGAGGATTATTGGTGCCTTGTAGGTGGTTTCGGCTAAATCAGCATCCGTTTCGCACAAACTCGTGGTTACCAGCAAAGTGGACGTCGCCAACTCCGATCCAGAGCAAATTCGCCTTGTTGTCACTTCGCGAGACGATAAATAATTTTGAGCCGTTTTAGAGTTCCAGAGCAAGCTTATCGTGAAGTCGCGTTAGATGGAGGTAGCCTCGTCGGCGCGATCGCGACCGACGGCGCTATCACTGTCGGTGGCGTCAGCTCCTAACGAGGCTTCGGGAGTTGCGCACACGCGACGGCCATCAGGTACGTTCGCACACGCGACGGTGTCAAGAGACGAGAAGATGGAGGTAGGCTCGTCGGCGCGATCGCGACCGACGGCGCTATCAGTGTCGGTGGCGTCGGCTCCTAGCGAGGCTTCGGGAGTTGCGCACACGCGACGGCCGTCAGGTACGTTCGCACACGCGACGGCCGTCAGGTCCGATCGCACACGCGACGGTGTCAGGTACGATCGCACAGTGTGACTCAGTTGGATCTTTGCCTTCTCGTTTATTGGTTGAATTTTCTCGACCGGAAATCCCTGCTTCCTTGATCATTGCTTCTCACTCCGTATCCTCATCGTCCATTCCCTTATTTCCTTGTTTGTTATCTTAAGATCTTCTCGCTCCGTATCCTCATCGTCAATACCTGCTTTCTCCGTGTAATCCACTCGCCCTGCTGCTGCAGGCGGGAATGTTCCCGGCTCACCTCCCAGCACCATTTCCAACCGATCTCGATCTCGCTCCCTCTCAAATCTGGCGGCGGTCATGGGCGGGGGGAAGGCAGGCGGGTGCTGGATTTGCGGCGGAGCTCGGTGGCACGCGACATGCTCGGCGGCGCTGGTGCTGCTGACGATAATCGGCTTCATGTCGTGGAATTCGTTTCACGCCAGCCATTGGACGAGATGTGAGTTCCGCAGCAGCATTTCTAATAATAAAATTGGAAGATAAAATCAATAATAGCCAGAATACTATCTGCCTGCTTGTCTGCGTGCTTACCAAAGCACGCTTATGGGCTTATGGAGTCGAGTAATCCGCTGTAAGTATCAGCTAGTATTGACACGTTTCAGAACTTAATCCTCATAAGCTTGATATTGAGACGTGTCAAATTCTTCTGGTGCCGTGAACCGCTATGAAGTATCAACTGTATGCGTTATAGGCTTCGAGTAGCTATGCTTGAATGCCAGTAGCTTCAAGTAATTGTGGTTTCTCCTCACGATTAGCCTCCACTGTTTTCAGCCTTCTCTTCCCGTCGTCCAAACCTCTCCCTTCACGCCCACTCCCCTTTGCGCGCCTCTTCGTCCCTCTCCCTCCACACACGCCCGCTCTCCTTCGCTCGAAAAATGCTCCTTCCTTCTTCACTTTCCCTCATCCCTCATGCCTCGTCCCTCTGCCTCATCCGACTCCCGCATCAATTTCCTTCCTTCATCGCTCTCATCCCTCCCACTCACCCTTCCTTCTCCTTCATCCCTCTCCCCCGTCCCTCTCCATAGGGTGGAGGAGAAGTGAACTTGTGATTCTACACAACGCATCCGCCTCCTCATCCTCTTTTAGTCACACTTCGCCTTTACACAATCACGAAATCTTCCCGCGTAGCCAAGAAGCCGATCAGACTAGTCAGGCGCATTCGGCTCCATCTCCTCTAAGAGCTGACTCGGTATTGGTTCTAGCTAGCGGTTTGAGAAAAGGGTTATCGAATCCGCCTAGGAAAGAATCTGGCGGAAGTGAAGCTGGTGATGCTAGCGGTGGGGACAGTAACGGTAGTGATGCAAGCGGTGGTGACGCTGGTGGGGGTGATACTGAAGGCAGTGATAGTAGCGAAAGTGCAGCGGAATTAGCCAGCAGCATTAGCACCAGCAGCACCGGAAGCAGCAGCGACAATAGCAGCAGCAGCAGCAGCGAGCCCTCTTCTTCCTCCGCCTCTTCGGATTCTACTCAAATTCCCACTTCCTCCTTCCCCTCCTCCGCCTCCTCTCCCTCCGCCTCCTTTCCCTCCTCCGCCGGTTCTTCCGCTGCCCCCGCCGTCCCCACTATTCCCGCCCCCCCGCTGTGCGACCTGTACCACGGGCGGTGGGTGCGCACGCGGCAGCGGCCGCTGTATACGGGGGAGAAGTGCGGGTGGATTTCGACCAACTGGGCGTGCGCGCGCAGCAACCGCCCGCGCGAGATGCGCCAGTACGAGCGCCTGCGCTGGCGGCCGCGCGGGTGCAACGTGAAGCGGTTCAACGCGGAGGGCTTTTTCCGCAGGTGAGGGGGTAGATTGCGGGGTGGGTGGGGCGGGGAAGAAATGGGGACCGGAGTTGGGGTGGTGTGAGTTGTTCTTGAGGTGGTGAGGGGGAGTGGAATGGGAGTGGACTTGCATGCTCCAAAAGGCATGGGGAGGAATCAGGTATTTTCTTGACAGGTGAGAGCAAGGGGAAGGAAACAGGTGTTTTTCTTACAGATGAGAGAAAGCGAGAGGATAGGGGAGAGAGAGGGGTGTGGGAGGGGAAGGAAGGGGGAGGGGGAGGGGTGGGGAAGGGGAAGAAGGGGGGAGTCAGGACGGGGGAGGAGGAAGGGAGGAAAAGGCAAGGACATGGGAGTAATTGGGGAACAGGACGCAACTGCAAGCCGCTTATTGCGCATTTTCACAGAATCGGAGGGTTGGGGTAGGAGAGAAGGGAATGAAGAAGCGGGGGTGTGTGGGGAACAGGAGAGCGTTGCCTTTGGGGGGGACTCGTTAGGCCAGAAGCAGTTCCAGTCGCTTCTCTGCCTGTTGCACTTACCCGAAACCATGTTCTCTGTCCTTCCTGCTCCTTTTTCCCAACCACCTGCCAACAACCCCATTTGCAGAATGCGCAACAAGCGCATTGCCTTTGTGGGGGACTCGCTAGGCCAGCAGCAGTTCCAGTCGCTGCTCTGCCTTCTCGCCCCAAAAGGCCCGCCCAAAAACATGTCGAAGCCCTCATCCCCCATCCAAGACGTCGGCACGGATTACGGTTTTTTCAGCTGCCCGGGGCCCGCCGCCCGACCGGATGGGCATACAGATTCGTTAAGTCTAACACTACAGTGATTTTCCGCTGGACGACGTGTTTGTGCGAAATCGAGCCGTTCAATAAGGAGGACTGGACGCAGGGCCAGGCGATGCACTTAGACCGGCCTGACACTTTCCTAAGAGACTTTCTTAAGGACCTGGATGTGGTCGTTCTGAACACGGGGCATCACTGGAACCGGGGGAAAATGAAAGAATATGCACTGGAGTTTTTCCTGAATGGGAGCAAGGCACCACCTGTGAAAAGGAGGCCAATGGTCATGGCGCTGGCGCTGAAAACTGCGATCCGGTCGGTGTCTGTGTGGATCGATGAGCAGCTGAAGGGGAGCGGAGGGGAGGGTGGTTTGCTGGTGAAGCTAGGAGAACGAAAGAGAGAGGGAGAAGGGAAGGGCGAAGGAGAGGGAGAGCTAGGGGGGGAAGATGGAGGAGGGGATGGAGTGAGGCGGCAGTTGGGTTCCGGTGTGGAACTTCCAGCTTTTGTGGCGGGTGGGGGTGTGAAGTTGGAGACCGCGATTTTTGCGACGCCAGACACGAAGCCGATGGTGTTTCTGCGATCGATTACGCCGAGACATTTCATGGAGGGGGAGTGGGACTCTGGAGGGCGATGCGACCATCTCAAGGTACGTATTATAGTTAGGGTACATTCCTGTATGGACACAAGTGTCTCGATCCCGTCACAAAACCTATGTATCGTTTTGCAACGCATTACACCGAAGAGACAAACATTTGCACCGCACTGTATCTCTTCGTTTGAGACGCGAGGCCTTTGTGACGCGCTTCAGGAATGTACCCTTATAGATATTCGTGCATATATAATATTTGGTTTTTTTATGATTTGGTCATCCGTATGTTGCCTCACCAGTCCCTGATGAGTATGTTGTATGTGTTTTCTTTTCTGTGGCTCTTGTGCATGCAGCATCCCTTTGGGGAAGTGGAGGTGGCCAATATGACGTTAAGGGATCCTGAAAAGGAGGATGGAGTGTTGGGAACTTCAGTACACCTGTTGAACATCACGCACCTGTCGGCTTACCGTGGTGATGCACACCCAGCCATATGGGATCCTCGATCCGATACTCCCAAGGGTCAAGACTGCCTACACTGGTGCTTACCGGGCGTTCCCGACACGTGGAATGAGCTGGTTTACACACATATTGTGGAAAGGGGAAGGCTGGAGAAGCAGAGTGTCATGTAAGCACTAGATCCGTTGTCTTATGTGGGCTTGTGCTATACAGTAATGCATAAATTAGTGCATTGTAAGGTGATGTCTGTAGAAGTATGTAGGTTAACAAAGGTGTATTCATCAGATGGCATAACTACAGTAAGTTGCACTTTTGATTGACTGGGGTTGTTGCCTTGCCTGTAACGGTGCACTTTCCCGCCTTTTGAAGTGATAAACATCCATAATTGGAATACACGGTCAGGATTACAGTGTCGGTTCTGACCGAGCCTACATGTCATGGTTCGGCATTCTACTGTTCATGAGGACGTCTGGTTTGTTCTGCTTTTTGGCCAGTGAACAGTTTTGCAAAGAGGGTGGTGGCTCAAATCACACCTGTTCGTTTCTGCTCCACTCGGGCCTGACCTGAAATGGGTGGTGTGAATTGATCGAAAGAATCTTAGATCGGCTTGTTCTGACCGTAGCTTAGAAAGGGACCGTACCTTATTATGGACGTACGATATTCTCTAAATAGGCTTGACAGGCTCTTCACAAGACAATATTTGACTTTTAGATACAGTAAAGGTACAGTGAAGCGAGATAGATGGACCTGTACAAAAAGAAATCGGCGAATTTGCAAAATGGTTGAGATCACACCTAGCTCCCACCAAGCGAACGGACGGCTGTCCTTGCTTGCCGTTTCATTTCCTTACCTCCTTTCCCTGCCAGCCTCCTTTTCCAGCCTCATCTGATCCGTTCACTTGCACTCCCTCCCGTTTCGTTCCGTTTCGGCGTGAGTGTGTGAGTTCAGCCAATGAGGGACGTAGGACCATCACTGTTGTTGATTAGATGATTGGCTAGACTGTGCGCACGCATGGGTTGGGGTGAGGAGAAGCGTGGAAGTAAATTCACACAGGCTGATTTGGGGTTTCACGTTTTTGTGTCGTCGTGTTGTCATCGCTACTAGAGTAGCTTCTATTAGAGGGAAATGTTTTTGTGAGCAGCATTTTCTTTAGAACGATTGAGATGCTGTGGGAACCGCTTCTTTCCTAAGCTGCTGCTTGCGCCGACTCAAGAATTGTACAGTTCCATAATTGCAGCGTGATTTCCGCTCGTTCTTCTTTCTGGCGTGTTAGGCTGGGTAGCATTCATCGACGAATTTCCAGCGATTGACAACCCTCATATCGACTTAGAATCTTGAGGAAATTGAACGCGGAAAGAAATGGACCTTTTACTCTTACCGACGGATGTGATTGTTCAGATTCTTCACGAGCTAGAGTATCAGGATCTCCTATCTGCTGCTGCCACGTGTCGCACGCTGCATTCATTGGCTAATCGACCCCAAGTCTGGCTGAAATTGTGCAAGCGGTGGGAATCCGATGTGGCAATTTCCGATTGGCTCGTCGAGACGAGTTCCCCGAAATGCCTCTTCCGTCTCTTGAACGCTCTCGATCCCTTGGCTGGTGTCTGGGCTGCTGATGACTTGGCTCCACGTGGCGGCCTGCTGTTTGCTTGTTGGGTGAGACAACTTCATATATATTTTTATTCTTTCACAATCCCCTGCATTATCTTATGATTTTTTGTTTGCTTCTGTATTTTTTCGTAATTGAATTTGTATGTCCAAAGCATAGGTCGAAGCATGACCGGAGGCATTCCGCAGCAGTAACGACGGCTGGGTAGTCGCGTGTTCAACACGAAACCCTCGCGTCGCCTTAACGCATTCTCTACCTCGTTAAATTCTTCACAGCCCCCTAAGAAGCTTCAGTTTTCGTGACGTATTTGAGTCTATAACCCTTTCTGCCCCCCTTCTCTCTTCGGTTTCTGCTTGTCCTGTCAGGAAAAGATGTCGATGGTCGCGTATCGCATCATTCCCGATTGGCTTGGTAAGTAACTTGCAAAACAATTCCTCCCTTCCCCTCTCCCACCCCTCCACCCCTCCCTCGACCTCCCCCTCTTCCCACCCCTCAACTCTCTCCGTCGATTCTAGCTGCTAATCTTCCTCACCCACTTCCCCCTCCCCCCCGCCCCCCCCCCCCCCCCCCTTCCCCCCCCCCCTCCCTCCCCCCCCTTTATCTCTCTCACCATCCAGACGGGTCTCTGCTGTGCGCGCGTCTCTTCCTCATCTCAGCCCTCCCCGACGGAACGACACAGCTGCGTCTCCTGGTTGGGCGCGGGCTGGAGGAGCAGCACACTGTGGAGTTACCGGGTGTGCTTGTATGGGAGACAGCCGAGCGGCAGACGTTCCACCTGCAAACCCTCTCCCTGCCGCCCGCCCTGCGTCTCGGGGTGATTCAGCCGGCCTGTTTGCTTTCCCCTCTTCTCCCCTCCCCTCCCGTTTCCCACCTGTCACCTCCAGATGGGTCACTGCTGTGCGCGCGTCTCTTCCTCATCTCAGCCCTCCCCGACGGAACAACACAGCTGCGCCTCCTAGCTGGGCGCGGGCTGGAGGAGCAGCACACTGTGGAGTTACCGGGTGTGCTTGTATGGGAGACAGCTGAGCGGCAAAGGTTCCACTTGCAAACCCTCCTCCCTGCCGCCCGCCCCGCGTCTCGGGGGAATGCGGCTGGTTTGTTTGGGTCGTCTGCTCGTCTTGCTGCACCGAATGCTCCCTTCTCTTCCCCCGCGTCTTCATCTTCCGTCACAGCTGTAACCCTTGCTGCTGCTCCCTCTGCTGCTACCGCTGCTGGTCCTGTTTCCCCTGCCGCTGCTGCACGGTTGAATCCCCTGCTGGCGCGATACATGGTAAACCCGCCTTCCAATCCCAGCAGCACACTTGCTTCAGCCGGAGCTGCTGCTGCTGGTAGTGCCAGTGCTTCTGCCGCTGCTGGAAATGCAACGGGAGCAGTTGATAATGAGGAACAGCAGCGGCGGCAGCAGGAGGTTGGAGATGCTCTGTTGGGCCGCCAGGTGTCGCGATCCATGTGGCTGGGAGCGGAGGCTCGGGATCGCCCCGGCTTCAGGGAAGCGTCAGCAGGATGGACTGCCGCTGCTGCTGCTCCCAATGCTGCCGCTGCTCCTGCTGGTGTCGCTGCTCCTGCTCCTGGTGCAGCTGCGATTGCTGCACCTGCTGCTCCTCCAGTGGCTGCTGCTGGTGCTGCTGCTGCTGGTGGAGTAGGAAGAGGCGAAGCGAGGCTGCAGATGCGAGCGTTGCAGTACCTGTCGGGAATAGCAGGGGCTGGCAGAGGGCTGGGCCGCGGCAACGCAGCTAGCAGCAATGCTGGTAGGGGAGGAAGAGAGCATGGGAGAGAGCACGGAAGAGCCGGGGGGAGAGGAATTGGGGGAGGGAGAGGAGGAGGAACAGAAGCAGGAGGCAGTAGGGGAGGTGAGGTTGGGAGGGGTGGTGGTGGGATGGCGGATGCACTTGCAGGAGTGGGGACTGGTGGGTCCCGAGCACAGCTATCCGCGCACATGGCGTCACTGCAGCCATTGCAGCAGCAGCAGCCATTGCAGCAGCAGCAGCCGCTACAGCAGCCGCCACATCAGCATCAGCATCAGCAGCAGCAGCAGCAGCAGCAGCAGCCGAGGCTCCCGAGCGCGTTTCTGGTAGCAGGAGGACTAGCATCCGGCAGTGGCGGCAGCAGCGGCAGCAGCGGCAGCAGCAGCCAGGGCCCAGGCGGCAGCAGCAGCAACAGCTCCACTGGCGCAGGCGGAACTGGCGCAGGGGGAACTGGGGCGGGCGGAACTGGGGCGGGCGGGGCTGGGGCGGGCGGAACTGGGGCGGGTAGTTCTGGGGGCCACGGGTGGTCCTGGATAGGCGGAGCAGGGGGAGGCGGAGGGGGAGGGTTCCAGGGAGGCGGATTCGAGGGAGGTGGGTTCGGGGGAGGGTGGAAGCGCGGAGGGGATGGGGGGATGGTTGATGAGGTGAGCGGGCAGGTGAGGAGGTTGCCTGTACCTAAGTCAAGTTACAGCCGGGTGCCGTTGACCCGTGGAGAGAAGGAGAGGGAGAGGCGGAGGGGCGCGGGGAAGAGGGGGAAGGTTGATGTGCGAGGGGGGGTCGGGGGAGGGATGGAGAGGGGGAAGGCGGGAGGGGGGGATGGGGGGAGCTTTGGCGGAGCGGGTATTGGCGCAGGTATAGGGGCGGATGGGATGGAGGAGGATGGGACGAAGGAGGAGGTTCTAGGAGGGGAAGGCGGAGGCGAGGGGACGGAAGGGCACGAAGGGTGGATGATGGATGGGGATGGGTGCGCGGAGGAGCGCGGGGGAGGGAGCGCAGGAGAGGGGAGTGGTGGAGAAAAGGGCAGCGGAGGAGGGGAAAGAGGAGAGGAGAGAGGAGGGGGGAGAGGAGGGGGGAAAGGAGGGAAAAGGGGAGGGGCAGCAGAGGAGGTGCCTGAGTGGGCGTATGGGTTGGAGGGGCTGTGGACGGGCGAGTATGGGCCGCATGGCGTGGAGATTCTGAACGTGCTTGTACAGGGGGGAGAGATTGTTGCGACGAAGATCACAGGTACGCTGGAAGGGGAAGAGGAGGGGGGAGAGAAGGTGTAATGGGAGGTGCAGGTGCAGCAGAGGAGGTGCCTGAGTGGGCGTATGGGTTGGAGGGGCTGTGGACGGGCGAGTATGGGCCGCATGGGGTTGAGATTTTGAACGTGCTTGTACAGGGGGGAGAGATCGTTGCCACTAAAATCACAGGTACGCTGGAGCAGGGTGTGCTTGTACAGGGGGGATATTGTAAGGGTGTTTGGAAGAAGAAAGAAAAGGAGGAAAAATAAAGGAGTTGGAATGGGAGGTGAAGCAGAGGAGGTGCCTGAGTGGGCGTATGGGTCTAGTTTTGAGGCGCCTCAGAACTTATCGGGAGGGGCAGGGGAGGAGGTGCCTGAGTGGGCGTATGGGGTGGAGGGGCTGTGGACGGGCGAGTATGGGCCGCATGGGGTGGAGATCCTAAATGTGCTTGTACAGGGGGAGAAATCGTTGCCACTGAAATCACAGGTGCGCTGGAGAGGGGGGGAGGGGGGGCATTGGGAGGTGCAGATGCAGCAGAGGAGGTACCTTGGGGTGTGCTTGTAACAGGTAAAGATTCTGAATGTGCCTGTACAGGTAGAGAGGTATTCGCCACTATGGTCACAGCTCGTATGATGTCTGGGTGTTTGATAGGGGTTTAAGTCCTGCGCATGCTGATTGTGACACGGCTCATTTCACCCACCTGACCCATCAGATCTTCCATCCACCACCGACTCCCTCCTTCCCCAGGGGCCAGAGAGAGTCCCCGTGCCGCTGCCAACCCGTGCTGACCATTTTTAAGACGTCTCAAAATTCACTGTCTACACGTGGTTCCTGCACCGGGAGCCAGAGGGAGTCCCCGTGCCTTTTGAGTTGACTCAAAAGTCACCTCGCTGCCAACCCGTGCTGACCACTAACTAACCCCTTCGTTTTCTCCTGTCCCCCCGTCCTCCCCTTGCAGGCGACCCGAACGTGCCCTGTGGACAAGTGACCTTTAAAGCCCGCCTCGCCACAGCTCAAGGCCCGCCTGACCCATCAGACCTCCCACCCACTGACTCGCTCCTGCCCCGTGGGCCTGTGTGGGGGGGTGGCATGCCAGTGCCCCAGCTGACCCACTTTAAGCCCCTTGTTCGCCTTGTTTCCCCTTTCACCACAGGCGATCCGAACGTGCCCTGTGGCCAGGTGACCTTCAAAGCCCGCCTGCCACAGCGCAAGGCCTACCCGACCCCTCAGACCTTCCACCCACTGAAGGCCTCCTGCCCCATGGGCCCGGGGGAACGCCCGTACCCCTGCTGACTGTCCCTTGCTGACCTGCTTGTTTCCTCCCTCCTTCCCTCCCTTGAAGGCGATCCGAACGTGCCCTGCGGCCAAGTGACCTTCAAAGCCTGCCTCGCCACAGCACAAGGCCCGCCCGACCCATCAGACCTTCCACCCACTGACGGCCTCCTGTCCCGTGGACCAGGAGGGCTGCCCGTGCCGCTGCTAACCCGTGCTGACCACTAACTAACTAACCCCTTCGTTTTCTCTTGTCTCCCCCTCATCCCCTTGCAGGCGATCCCAACGTGCCCTGCGGCCAAGTGACCTTCAAGGCCCGCCTCGCCACAGCCCAAGGCCCCCCCGACCTGTCAGATCTTCCACCCACCGACTCCGTCCTGCCTAGAGGTCCTGGGGGAGCGGCTGTGCTGCCCACTCCCACTCGCAGCATCGTCATCCCCCCTCCTGACAATGCTGGTGATGGGTCCGCTGGGAGGGATGAGGGCAGCAGCAGGGGTGAGGGCAGCAGCAGGGGTGACGGCAGCAGCAGAAGGGCAGGAAGCAGTGCTACTGATGGGAGTGATATTACAATGGGGGGTGATGATGATTGTGATGGTGATAATGACGGGGAAAGAGCAGCAGAGAGGGAGAGGGAGCGAGCAGCGGAGGTGCGGAGGGAGAGGGGAGAGAGGTGGCAGAGGGCGACGGTTCTGGCGCGTGCTGTGATGCACACGGATCATGACGCAGGGGATGAAGGATCGGAAGTGCAATTCGTGTGGATGTAAGTCAGTTGACTGCTTGGCTGTTAAATTTGAAACTTCTCAGAGGAAATCCTGAGACGTGTGAAAAACTCAAGGCTGAGACTTCTCAGAGCGAGAGGGGAGGGAGGTGGCACAGAGTCATGGCTCTGGCCCGAGCTGTGATGCGCACAGATCATGACGCGGGAGGAGGTGAGGGCACAGAACCACAGTTTGTGTGGGTGTGAGTGGACTGGCTGCTTGGTCCTGAGTTTTGAGACGTTTTAGAAGAAATGCTGAGATGCGTCAGAACAAATGCTGTGC
Organism: Closterium sp. Yama58-4; assembly: GCA_947470075.1. Classification (NCBI taxonomy): domain Eukaryota; kingdom Viridiplantae; phylum Streptophyta; class Zygnematophyceae; order Desmidiales; family Closteriaceae; genus Closterium; species Closterium sp. Yama58-4. Next base: position 288,126 of record CANIUD010000208.1, read on the forward strand.
TGAGACGTCTCAACACGGAAAGGGCTATGGCGACTCTCTGCTTTGATGCACAGAGATGAAGGGGGAGGGGCAAATGAGGACACAGAGCTGCAATTTGAGTGGTTAGTCAGTTGAGTGATTTATCTTACAGTGTGCACTTTAACGTGTTTCATGTCACCAACTCACAATGCCACTGCCATGGGCCTATTAGCCTTTGTTGGATATGCATGGTTGCCTGGTGCTTGCCTCTCCCTGATTCTCACCGCACCTACTCACACCGCTCCCCACTCCTGCTGATCCTTCCCCATCCGCGGTCCACCCCAACAGGTGCCAGGGCCAAGGCCGGGTGGCACACTATAACTTGCCTGGTGCTTGCCTCTCCCTGATTCTCACCGCACCTACTCACACCGCTCCCCACTCCTGCTGATCCTTCCCCATCCGCGGTCCACCCCAACAGGTGCCAGGGCCAAGGCCGGGTGGCACACTATAACTTGCCTGGTGCTTGCAACACCCTAATTCTCACCGCACCTACTCACACCGCTCCCCACTCCTGCTGATCCTTCCCCATCCGCGGTCCACCCCAACAGGTGCCAGGGCCAAGGCCGGGTGGCACACTATAACTTGCCTGGTGCTTGCAACACCCTAATTCTCACCGCACCTACTCACACCGCTCCCCACTCCTGCTGATCCTTCCCCATCCGCGGTCCACCCCAACAGGTGCCAGGGCCAAGGCCGGGTGGCACACTATAACTTGCCTGGTGCTTGCAACACCCTAATTCTCACTGCACCTACTCACACCGCTCCCCACTCCTGCTGATCCCGTTCCCGTCCGCCGTCCACTCCAACAGGTGCCAGGGCCAGGGCCGGGTGGCAGACTACAACTTCCGGCGCCCGCAGTGGGTGAACGGTTGCCTGCTAGTGGACTCTGCCGCACGCATCACCTTCCTCTGGCAGGACGTGCACTTTGCCATCCGCTTCCGCCGTCTCGACCTGCCCAAGCTAGTTCACAGCAGCGCTTAGTCACCAGCGCTGCGTTTTTCCTGCATCTCGAGAATCACAAGTGCCTTTCTCCCTCTCTGACTTTCACAAGCTGGTCCACAGTGCTTACTGAACCATGGCGCTGCTTTCTTCGCAGTACTTTCTTTCGCCTTCTTCTATCTTTTTTTGTTTTTGCTCCTCCCTTTTTTTTCCGGAGAGTTTTTGCCAGTGCGCACCACACTCTCTTTAACAGCTGACAGTCGCTCTGGCCGGCTCCGTCTAATTTAAAAGAAGCAGAAGCAGCAGCAGGGGCAGTAGCAGGAGCAGCAGGGGCAGCAGCAGAGCTTCAGGGGCAGCAGCAGGAGCAGCAGGGGCAGTGGCAGTAGCAACAGCAGGGGGAGCAGGGACAGCATCAGCATCAGCAGAAGCAATAGGGGCAGCAGGAGCAGCAGCCGGAGCAGCAGCAGGGGCAGCAGGAGCAGCAGGAGCAGCAGCAGGAGCAGCAGGAGCAGCAGCAGGAGCAGGAGGTGACCAGAGAATAAACAACAAAATGCAGGAGAAATCAGCCGCAGCTTCTCTTTGATGGTTGCTCACTTTCTGGGTGAACCATCTGTTCCCTTCCTGTAAACTCCAGAAGGACTTTTGAGAACCTTTACGAATGCCCCGGGCCATCTCAGTCCTATGACCTGCCTCAAGTCAAGGATCAAGGTTTCCGTTTCCGGACAATGCACACGAATTCGAAGACCGAAGAGCAGGGCTGAATTGAGTTTTGAGACGTCTCAAAACTGCAGGGCTAAATTGCATGGCGACTGGTGTGCTCTCTGCTTCTCAAAGGGTGTTTCTGATGCTGGTGGTGCCACCTCCAGGTTTTTGTTACCACTACCTCCAATTTTGCCTGATGATGCAACTTTTGAGGTGTCTGACAAAGGGCTAACTCTATGTGTTGATGAAAGTAAGTAACTCTGCCTTTTGAAGTGGGCCTCTGATATTGGTGGGTAGGGTTACTAGGGTACCATCCAACTATTTAGTAGGTACCTCCAGTTTTGCCGGCTAAACAATTCAATGCAACTTGAACCACGAGTGCTGCTGCTTCCAAGTGACAAATATAAACAATATGGCACACCTTCTTTACTAGTATACAGACAATGTTGAAAATTATCCACAGCATGCTTATCAGGAAGCACCCTTATCAGGAGCGTTACCAAAACATGAGGATCCCACCCACCCCTGACAACAGCTGGGCCTTTTCAGTCTTCTGTGGTCTTGAATTAGCAATTCACTTTTGTGCAAACCGCACACACGTTCCCCACCCGCCCCTTGTGTTCCACCTCCGCACCAGAAGAACCCTCCTGCTCATGCCTACTTTCCTAAGCCATTGTCCACACATCCCTCGGCTCAGTCTTCGGTAATTTTGAGCCGCCGAATCCGCTTCTGTGCCCCCCCTCCCCCACCACCAGCACCCCCACCTCCGGCACCCCCACCCCCACCCGAACCCCCAGCAGAGCCAGCCCCAGAAGCAACAGGTGCAGCAGAGCCCTCTCAATCTTCGGTGATTTTGAGCCGTCGGATTCGCTTCTGTGCCCCCCCTCCCCCACCACCAGCACCCCCACCTGCAGCACCCCCACCACCACCCGTACCACCAGCAGAGCCAGCCCCAGAAGCAGCAGACAGAGCGGTGCTGCTGGGTTCAGATGCTCTCCACCCTGCCTGGCGCTGATTGCGTGGGGGTAAAGAGAGGGAGGAGGAAGGGGAGTGTGAGATGTGAAGGGTTGAAGGGAAGGGGGTGGAGTGGTTTGGAAGAGGGGGGGGGGGGGGGGGGGGGGGGAGGTTGTGCATGTGAAAGGCAAAAGGCACTGAGAACAAAGGAGAAACAAGTTTTGAGGCGCCTCAGAACTAGGTTGTGCATGTGAAGGACACAAGGCACTGAGAACAAAGGAGAATGAGGAAAGAACCCAGTGACGAAACACAAGCTAATGTTTTATTCCCATCAGCCCACCACTTGGAAACGAACCATAACTTGATCTTAACTCACCTTTCTCCCGACTTCAGGCCGCGGTATAGAAGCAGTGCCTGTGAAGAGATGCAAAGAGGGGTGGAGTGTGGTGGAAGGGGGTTAGAGACGGGTGATGAGGGGTGAAGAGGTGTGAATGAGGGGTGGAGAGAGCAGGAAGTGTGTTGACGGGCGGGTTGTGAGCAACAGGCATCAGTTGTCTCCAAAAGTACACCTGAAGCAGCAATCAAAGTGACTTTGGAGTTGACTCGAAAGTCACCCCATAAGTAAACCTGAAGCAGCACCTAGTTCGTGATAGGTGTTGCATGTTGAATGGCATGGGACAGATTTTGTGGGTCATATTAAACATGATTGATATAGCACGTTGAATAGATGCCGATCAACTACCATAGTAGCTAGTTGGCATGGCATGGCGTGAGCATACCATGCCAACCTGCCAACCTGCCAACCTGCCTATCATAGAAACTAGCTGGCATGGCATGGCCATTACCGGATGCCGGGCAACTATCATAGTAGCTAGTTGGCATGGCATGGGCATACCGGATGCCAAACCTGATGCAACAGCAGACGATGACGCAGGCAGCGCCGAAGCTGATTCCGAACCTGAGCCTCGGTAGGCCTGGCCAGGGAAGATAGGCAGGTACAAACGCAAGGGAGGGGGGTAGGTTCGAATATGGGGTGGAGGGATAGGTTTGGCATTCGTGCAAAGTGGCAGAAGAATGTTTTGACTGTGGGCACGTGATAAAAGTTGTATTTTGAGGAGTCTCAAAATACAAACTGGCAGAAGAATGCTTTCGCTGTGGGAGAGAGTGCGCGAAGGGTTGAATGATGCATGTTATAGATGCAAAAGGTATGGTGGGATAGGAGAGAGTTGACTAGGAGAGTTGACAGGAGAGTTGACAGGAGATAGCGTGCTGACAATGCCGGGCAACCGAGGCTGCCGAGGAAGCAGGAGAGGCACAGCTAGCACGAAGGTTGGTTGATGTAACAGATTTGTTACATGAATCAAGTCATACCCCTTTGGTTGGAAGGCATGAGGCATGAGCTCTCTCTGAAAAGGACTTTCAATGCGCCTCGAAAGTAGTTTCTTGTTACATGGGTTACCCGCAATTGTTACATGAATCGGTTTAGACCCCTTTGGTAGGAAGGCATGAGGCATGAGCTCACTCTGGAAAGGGGTGCAAGGTTGGAAGACTCATGGTGCTTTTGGTGGGGTGTTGCTGCTCCTGCTGCTGGCACTCCTGCTGCTGCTGGAGCAGCAGTAGGTACACCTCCTCCCCCCTTCTCTGTTCCCCCTCCCCCCACCCCTCCTCCTCCTCCTCCTCCTCCTCCTCCTCCTCCTCCTCCTCCTCCTCCTCCTCCTCCTCCTCCTCCTCCTCCTCCTCCTCCTCCTCCTCCCCCCTTCACTGTTCCTCCTCCCCCTCCCCCCTTCCCTCCCCCTTTGCTTGCCCCTGTTGCCCCTCCTGCGCCCTTAGCCCCCCCAGACACCCCCTTCCCCCCACCAGCCACTCCCTTCCCCCCCCCTGCAACACCCTTTCCTCCCCCTCCGCCTGCCCCTCCCCCTGTCTCCTTTTGAAGGCTCTCCTTTAAGAGAGTAAGCTCGTTTTCCTTCCAGTGTACCTGCAAAGAGACGTATAGATCGGAGAGGAGTGAGTGTGAGTGTGGGTATGTGAGTGTGGGTGTATGAGTGAGTGTGTGAGTGAGTATGCAATGGGACGTTTGGATGGGAGGAGTGGATGTACGTGGTCAAGTGGAAGTGTGCGAGTGTGCGAGTGTGCGATTGTGTGTGTGTGTGTGTGTGTGTGTGTGTGATTGTGAGTGTGTGTGTGTGTGTGTGTGTGCGCGCTCGCATGCACATGTGTTTCTGAGAGCGGAAATACAAGTGAGCGAGAGAGTCTGACATGATAATAACATTCCACTTTGAATCAATCATATAATAATAATAATCACCTTCTTCTGCAGGTTTACCAAAACAACGACCTCTTTCCTCAGCGCAACATATTCTGATCATATCATATCACAATATAAGACATCAACTCCCATCACCCCTTCTTTTCCCTCACCTTCTTCTGCAGGTTCAGCAGCGCAACCACTTCTTTCCTCAGCGCAACGTATTCCGCACACACCTCCCGCGTGGGCACGCGGGGTGCTAGGGACACCTGGGGTGTGGAGAGAGCGAGGAGCAGAGGGAGAAGATGGGCAGAGGGAGAGTATGGGCAGAGGGAGAGTATGGGCAGAGGGGCTGTTTACTCTAGTCCTCAGCGCCACGTATTCTGCACACACCTCCCGCGTGGGCACACGGGGTGCAAGGGGCACCTGGATATGGAGGGGAAGGACGGCATGAGAAGAGGTGGAGCAGGAGGAGAGGATTGGACAGAGGGGCTGTTTGAAGATAGCACACTCCTTTCCTCAGCGCCACGTACTCTGCACACACCTCCCTCGTGGGCACACGGGGTGCGAGGGGCACCTGGGGTGTGGAGAGAGCGAGGAGCAGAGGGAGAAGATGGGCAGAGGGAGAGTATGGGCAGAGGGAGAGTATGGGCAGAGGGAGAAGATGGGCAGAGGGAGAGTATGGGCAGAGGGAGAGGATGGGCAGAGGGAGAGGATGGGCAGAGGGAGAGTATGGGCAGAGGGAGAGTATGGGCAGAGGGAGAGTATGGGCAGAGGGAGAGGATGGGCAGAGGGAGAGGATGGGCAGAGGGAGAGCATGGGCAGAGGGAGAGGATGGGCAGAGGGAGAGGATGGGCAGAGGGAGAGGATGGGCAGAGGGAGAGGATGGGCAGAGGGAGAGCATGGGCAGAGGGAGAGTATGGGCAGAGGGAGAGGATGGGCAGAGGGAGAGGATGGGCAGAGGGAGAGCATGGGCAGAGGGAGAGTATGGGCAGAGGGAGAGGATGGGCAGAGGGAGAGGATGGGCAGAGGGAGAGGATGGGCAGAGGGAGAGGATGGGCAGAGGGAGAGGATGGGCAGAGGGAGAGTATGGGCAGAGGGAGAGGATGGGCAGAGGGAGAGGATGGGCAGAGGGAGAGTATGGGCAGAGGGAGAGTATGGGCAGAGGGAGAGTATGGGCAGAGGGAGAGTATGGGCAGAGGGAGAGTATGGGCAGAGGGAGAGTAAGGAACGGGGGGCGGTGTGTCAGTATTTCGGATACACCTCCCGCGTGGGCACGCGTGGGGCCAAGGGCACCTGGGGAGTGGGGCCAGCGGAAATCAGTACAAGGGGTAGAGTGAGGGACAAAGGAGGGGCGGAAGAGTAGGAGGGTAGTGGATGGTGGAGGGCGGGGCTATTGGAAGACAAAGGTCCTTTTATTCAACATTTTTTTAAGGCGCCTCACAAAACTACTTTGGAGTCACCTCTCTTGGAAACCAGCACATAATTATTCCTCAATTCAAGCTGGCTCTCTAGAAACGGCTCTTTAAGAAACGCTAAAGCTCTCACCTTACGAGGCCCCTTCTCTACTTGAAAGACATCTCACTCACCACCGGCTCGTGCCGCATGTGATGTGATGTGGGTCTAGTCCCTATACATCTCACTCACACCCAGTTCTTGAAGTGTGCGTGAATTGATGCGCTTGGCCTCACCAACCAATCTAACTCCTACACATCCCACTCACCCCCAGCTCTTGAAGAGTGTTTTCGATGCGTTTGGCCATTCTAGCGCCCGCAGTAGTGGTGGAGGCGAGGAGGGTGGTGAGGTGGCCTTTGACTCGACTCAAAACGCACCTCATTACAATGTAACACGACTCGCTCACCCCCAGGTCTTGAAGAGTGTTTTCGATGCGTTTGGCCATTCTAACGCCAGCAGTGGTGGTGGAGGCGAGGAGGGTGGAGGCCAGACCCCTGCCCTCTTTCCCCAACGTCCCCCTCCCCCTTCCTGGCCCAACCCAACACACCCCACTCACCCCCAGCTCTTGAAGAGTGTTCTCGATGCGCTTGGCCATTCGAGCGCCAGCAGTGGTGGTGGAGGCGAGGAGGGTGGAGGCCAGACGAGGACCCCGCACAAACACACGTGGCTGGCGGGTGGAGGGCAGGGGGGAGGATGGGGGGAGGATGGCGGGAGGATGGGGGGAGCATGAGGGAGGATGGGGGAGGATGGGGAATGTGGAGCAAAGGAGACGGCAGTGACATAAGGAGGGTAGACGCCAGGAGAGGACGCCGCACAAAGACACGTGGCTGGTGGGAAGAGGGAAGGAGGGAGAGGGTGGAAGGAGCAGAGGGAATGTGGAGGACACAGGCACAGTGAATGGGACAAGGAGGGTGGGCCACACTCACACACACATGCACTTTTTGAGTCGACTGAAAAGTCACATGCATATCGTAAACATACCCGTTCCAACTCACCACTCTAGTATTGCTAGCCTGAGCCGACACCGGAGCAGCAAGGGCGCCCCTATTGCATTTACACACTGAGTCACATGCACACACCGCTATCCCAACTCACCACTCTTGCATTGCCAGCCTGGGCTGACACCGGAGCAGCAAGGAAGGACCTACCTACCCGTTTCCACTCAGAAGTCGCATGCAAACACACTAATTCCAACTCATCACTCTTCCATTCCCAACTCACCACTCTCGCGTTGCTAGCCTGGGCTGACACCGGAGCAGCAAGGACCTATCTACCCACTGACTGATCACCAGCACCTATCCCATCCAGCTCACCACTCTGGTGTTGCCAGCCTGGGCTGACACCGGAGCAGCAAGAGCGCCCCGAGACCCTCCTGCTGACACCGCGTGCTGACGTGTCCGCTCGGGCGCATGAGCTGGCGCCACGTCAGCATGGACAACTGCTGACGTGGATGCAGATGCGGGCACAGTTGGGGCTGCCACGTGGGCGTCTTGCAGAGGAGTGACTGGTGTTGCGGGTGGTGCCCGGGAGGAGAGGGTTGGGGATGGGGGAATGGCGGCCTGTGGGAAAAAGTGGAGAGGAATGAGGGAGAGGGGGAGGGTGGGGTGAGGTGAAACTTAGAGCGCGCATTCAGTTTTTGAATAGCTGTGTATAGACTTTCTCAGAAACCACTACTTCTCAGCAGTATCAGCATGGCAACGAAGCTGGAAAGATTGTAACAACGGCGTTACAATTAGTGGTGGTGTAAAACGTTACCAGCTTTCCCCTGCTCCTCACCAGCTTCACAGTTTGCTGCTTTGCCTTTCGAGTCGACTCAAAAGTAAAACGTTACCATCTTTTCCCTGCTCCTCACCAGCTAGTTTTGAGGCGCCTCAAAACTCAACGTTACCATCTTTCCCCTGCTCCTCACCAGCTTCACAGTTTGCTGCTTTGCCTGCCGCCTCCTCGCCTCCACCTCCCTCTCCCCCGTCTCCCTTTCCCTCTCCCTCTCCTTCTCCCTCTCCTTCTCCCTCTCTTCCCTCTCCTCCCTCTCCCTCTCCTCCCGCTCTCTTTCCTCCCTCTCCCTTTCCTCCCTTTCCCTCTCCCTCGACTGCAATCTCTCCTTGTGTTCTTTCAACTGCTCGTCACTCCACCCCCGGGCTTTAAGAATCCTCTCCGCTTCTGCCAGCACCTGTTAAACCACAGGGGGAAACGGAAACACACAGCATGGTTATGACACATCTAAAAAGCTCTCCCTCTCTCTCTCCCTTTCCCATCTCCCTCTCCCTCCACTGCAATCGCTCCTTGTGTTCCTTCAGCTGCTTGTCAGTATTCTCTCTGCTTCGGCCAGCACCTGCACCCAACAAGTGAAAACAGAAACATGCACCGTGGCTGTGACACGTCTCAAAACCCTCTCCCTCTCCCCTCTCTCCTCTCCCTCTCCCTTTCCCTCACCCTCTCCCTCTCCCCTCTCCCCTCTCCCTCTCCCCTCTCCCTCTCCCCTCTCCCTCTCCCTCTCCCTCTCCCTCTCCCTCACGCTCTCTCTCTCCCTCTCCCTCTCCCTGTCCCTCTCCCTCTCCCCTCTCCCTCTCCCTCTCCCCTCTCCCTCTCCCTCTCCCTCTCCCTCTCCCTCTCCTCTCCCTCGACTGCAATCTCTCCTTGTGTTCCTTCAACTGCTCATTTGTCCACCCTCGGGCTTTAAGAATCCTCTCCGCTTCTGCCAGCACCTGTAGAACCACACTGAAAAATGGCAACACGCAACATGCCTTTGACACAACTCAAACAAGCCCTGGTCACTTGTGTTCTTTCAACTGCTGATCTGTCCACACCTCACCTCGGCCCTTGAACATCCCTTCTGCTTCTGCCAGCAGACTTTTGAGTCGACTCAAAAGTCAACACACCTCACCTCGGGCCTTAAACATCCTTTCTGCCAGAAGCACCTGTCTAAACCAAGTCAGGGAAAGGGTCTTGGGTAAGACCACACTGGGTATTCTACTCTGATCTTGTTGAGAATCGATTGGTTTCAAACCGCTGCAAGCCTTCTAAGAGATTAAAATTGATCTGTAGAACTAAGTCTACCGGTACTAATCTTGGGTAAGACCACACTGGGTATTCTTTCTACTCTGATCTAATGTGTTGGTTTTACTGCTCCTCCCTCCCCTCTCTCTTTTCTCTCCCCTTTGCCCCTCCCCTCTCCCCTCTCCCTCTCTCCCCTTTCCACTTTCTCTCCGCCCATCCACCAACCTCCCACCCCTACCCTCTTGTCCACCTCACCTTCTCCTCCTCTGCCAGCTGGCGCCTAGTCAGCGCCAGCTGTGCGGCCAGCAGGGTCTTGCGTTCCACCTCAGCACGCATGTTGTAGCCGTCCTGAGAAGGTGGGTAGAGGGGAGTAAGAGGGGGAAGGAGAGAGGAGGAAGGGGAGAGGAGAGAGGGAAGTGTGTAAGGAGAAGGGAAAGAATGGAAACAGCAGGGTATTGCGCTCCACCTCAGCACGCATGTTGTAGCCGTCCTCAATGAGTAGGAAATGGAGAGCGGGCGAGGAGAGGAGAGGGGGAAGTGTGTGGGGGAAAGTGTGGAGAATGGGGGGAAACAGCAGGGTATTGCGCTCCACCTCAGCACACATGTTGTACTCGTCCTGAACAAGTAAGAGAGGGAGAGCGGGCGAGGAGAAGAGAGGGGAAAATGTGTGAGGGAAAGTGTGGAGAATGGGGAAACAGCAGGGTCTTGCATTCCACCTCAGCACGCATGTTGTAGCCGTGCTGAATAAGTAGGAGAGGGAGAGCGGGCGAGGAGAGGAGAGGGGAAAATGTGTGAGGGAAAGTGTGGAGAATGGGGAAACAGCAGGGTCTTGCATTCCACCTCAGCACGCATGTTGTAGCCGTGCTGAATAAGTAGGAGAGGGAGAGCGGGCGAGGAGAGGAGAGTGGGAAGTGTGTGGGGGAAGGGCGAACAGTGGGGAAACAGCAGGGTCTTGCGCTCCACCTCAGCCGTCCTGAGAGGGTGGGCGGGGAGAGGAGAGTAAGAGGAGGAAGGGGAGAGGAGAACGGGAAATGTGTGAGGAGAAGGGAAAGAATGGGGAAACAGCAGGGTCTTGCGCTCCACCTCAGCACGCATGTTGTAGCCGTCCTGAATGAGAGGTTTGCAGTTGAGGGTAGGGTTACGCAGGGAGGGGAGTAAGAGGAGGAAGGAGAGAGGAGAGCAAAAAACGTGGGGAGTAAGGCAGCAGCACGGACGTGCGTTTCACCTCAGCACGCATGTTATAGCCGTCCTTAATGAGAGGTTTGCAGGGGGAGGCGAAGCGGAGTAAGCAGGGGAAGGGGAAGTGGGAAGTCTGGCGATGAGATGTTAGGGGATGTGATGTTGAAAGCACTTTTGAGAATTCTCACAAGTGATTTCAATGAGGCGGAGTAAGCAGGGGAAGGGGAAGCGAGAAGTCTGGCGATGAGATGTTAAGGGATGGGATGTTGCGAATCTTCCTCTGTGCGAATGAGTGTTGTAGCGCAGACCACATGATTTGCAACGCAGGCTCATTTACCCACACTAGGCAATCAACCAATGGCATCTCCTCACACGATAATTTTAATTGATTATTTATATATTTATTTATTTATTTTTTTTATTCATTTATAGACGCCTTAAAACCACTCTCAACCAGCATAGGCAATGATTGCTATTGCCATCTCCTTGCCTGTTGCCAATCCGTTTTAATAAAACGAATTTCTCGACTCAAAGAATCCCTCACCCACCTTAAGCAATCACCAATTGCTGCCTCCTTGCCTGATGCAACTCCTCCTAGCTTTTGAGTCGACCCAAAAGTCACCTTTTCAGTCGACTCAAAAGTCACCTTTTCAGTCGACTCAGAACCCACCTTAGGCAATCACCAATTGCTGCCTCCTTGCCTGATGCAACTCCTTCGTACGTATAGCCGCCTCAAAATTCATCTCTCACTCCCACCCACCCACCTTATATAAACCCATTGGCACTTCTTCGCCTGCTGCGCCTTTCTATTTGCACCTCGAAATTCATCTCTCACCCCCACCCACCCACCTTAGGTAATAAACCCATTGGCACTTCTTCGCCTGCTGCTGCTCGTGATGCAAGAAGCTTCTTGGTAACTGCACAGAACAGCGTGAGTGATGAGGGGATAAAGAGGGAATAGTATAGAAATTTGTTTGCGTCTCAACCAGTTGTACCTCCATCAGTTGTGCCTCCGTCAGTTGTACCTCCATCAGTTGTACCTCCATCAGTTTCCATCCGTTGTGCCTCCATCAGTTTCCATCCATTGTACCTCCATCAGTTTCCATCAGTTGTACCTCCATCAGTTGTACCTTCATCAGTTGAACCTCCATCAGTTGTACCTCCATCAGTTGTACCTCCATCAGTTGTACCTCCATCAGTTGTACCTCCATCAGTTGTACCTCCATCAGTTGTACCTGTTGCATCAGAACCACTAGACCCATGAAGAACAGCGCTACACCAACCCCCCACGAATCTTGAAAAATTGCTCTCTAATCCAAATGTGACTTGCATGCAGCAAGACATCAATTGAGGCGCCCAGAAAAAAGGATTCCCATCACTCACCATCGTAGTACCGCTCTTTAATCTCCTCCACCGTTCTTTCTTTCCTCTTCACCGCACTTGATCTTGGTTCGCCAGCCTTTGCTGCAGAAGCTCCAACCCCTGCCGCCCCACCTGCCGCCCCTCTTGCCGCCCCACCTGTCCCCCCTGCTCCTGCCTCTCCTGCACCGGCAGTGGTTTCCCTAGGCTCGTCTTTCATAGCCCCAGCTCCCCCAAATGACTCTTCCTTGCAAATACGACCATCTGTATCCACACCAGCAGCTGCACCATCAGTAGACGCAGCATCAGCACCACCATTCCCAGCAGCACCAACAGCAACACCACCATAAATTACCAGCACCAGGACCAGCACCACCACCAGCAGCAGCAGCAGCAGCAGCACGCCCCTGTCGATGCACTGACATGGCCTGGAGCAGCGGGCTGATCAATGCTCGCATTGTAACGCTCGGCGTCCGTGTTGTAACGGTCGGCAACGACGATGAAACGCGGCCCGAACCGGGCACAGATATCCATGAGCAAGTCTGTTTCCTCACGGGTCCAGCGCTGGAATGAATAGGGTTGAATAGGGTTGTATAGGGGGCGAGGGCGGGGGAGATGGTCAATGCTGGTGTTGTAACGGTCGGCAACGACGATAAAGCGCGGCCCAAATCGTGCGCAGAGATCCATCAGCGAGTCTGTTTCTTCACGGGTCCAGCGCTGGAATGAAGTTGCATAAGGGGCGAGGGTGGGGCGGGGGAGGGGGAAAGGGGGGGGGGGGGAAAAGTGGGGGTGGGGAGGGTCGACGTCCGTGTTGTAACGGTCGGCAACGACGATGAAACGCGGGCCGAATCGGGCGAAGAGATCCATGAGCGCGTCTGTTTCTTCCCAGGTCCAGCGCTGGAAGGAATAGAGTTGCATAAGGGACGAGGGTGGTTTGGGGGGCTGAGGTCAACGTTGGAGTTACAACGGTCGGCAACGACGATGAAACGCGGCCCGAAGCGTGCGCAGATGTCCATAAGTGCGTCTGTCTCTTTCCTGGTCTAACGCTGGTGGCATGTGGGGTTATGGAATTGCAGCAGGAAGGAGGAAGGAGGAAAGGGACGAGAGACATGGGACCAGTGGATTTGTATGGTACGAAACACAGAGCTGAGATCCATGAGCAAGTCTGTCTCTTCCCTGGTCCAGCACTGCACTGCAATGGAACTGAAGGAAGAAAAAGGATAAAGGAGAGATACCAGAGAACACGAGAGAATTGGTGACTGATGCACAGAGATCTATGAGGGAGGGAGGGAGGAAGGGAGGCAGGGAGGGAGGGAGGGAGGGAGGGAGGGAGGGAGGGAGGGAGGGAGGGAGGGAGGGAGGGAGGGAGGGAGGGAGGGAGGGAGGGAGGGAGGGAGGGAGGGAGGGAGGGAGGGAGGGAGGGAGGGAGGGAGGGAGGGAGGGAGGGAGGGAGGGTAGGAAGGAAGGGAGGGAGGGAGGGAGGGAGGGAGGGAGGGAGGGGGGAGGGAGGGAGGGAGGGAGGGAGGGAGGGGAGGGAGGGAGGGAGGGAGGGAGGGAGGGAGGGAGGGAGGGAGGGAGGGAGGGAGGGAGGGAGGGAGGGAGGGAGGGAGGGAGGGAGGGAGGGAGGGAGGGAGGGAGGGAGGGAGGGAGGGAGGGAGGGAGGGAGGGAGGGAGGGAGGGAGGGAGGGAGGGAGGGAGGGAGGGAGGGAGGGAGGGAGGGAGGGAGGGAGGGAGGGAGGGAGGGAGGGAGGGAGGGAGGGAGGGAGGGAAGGAGGGAGGGATATCAGGTACGGTTTTGTGACGATTCATTAAGCACGGGTGTTACCGGGTGGTAGAGCAGACGCTTGTACTCTTCGTCAGTATACCGTAGCACTTGAGGCGGCTGCCACGGAAAAAGGATGCGGGGAAGTGAGAGTAGTGGGCGAAGTAGGAGTGGGAGGGAGTGAGAAAGCGGGATGGAGTGGGCCGGGAGGAGGCGAGAATCACAAGAGGTGGGTCAAGTGGGAATCGATGGATGCCACAGTTGATTTTTTTTTTTTTTCCCCGCATTACGCGATGCGGTGCATCTTGAGTGCCGCAACACATGTGCCTAAGACGGTGCCATCGATTGTAACAGACCTTGTTGTATTTGGCAAAAGAATAGTCTTCTGTTGGAACTTTGCCGTCCACCACTTTGATCTGTTTGTGGCCAAATATGCATTGCCATCGGCAAAGCAACGCACACCAAAGGGAAACATGCCGAAGCAAAGCAAAGAAAACACATTAGACAACATTTGAGGCGTCTCAAACACTTTGCCGACCACCACTTAAACCTGTTGGCACCCAAATATGCATCGCCATCGCCAAAGCAATGCAACGGAAACCATGTTGAAGCGAAGCAAAGAAAACACGTCAAACCAGGGTCTCACAGATACACACGCAAACGCATGGACGGACATATACACACCATACCGAGAAAACACACATGCTAACTACACTCGCCGCTTATAATAAGGTTAAACTTCCACTGTTTCCCCCTCCGTCATTTCTTTTGAATACTTTCAGTTGTTCAGAAAAGCTTTTCCCCTTACCCAGTGGTAGATTTTCAGGTCGTCTGGCCGGGCGGATGATGAAACAATTGGCTTCCACTGCCACGTCACCTGACAGGAACAGGAAAGAGACGTTGGACGGTTAGGGAAAGGGGGAGTGCTAATTTTTGAACGAGGTGTGAGAAAGAGTGAGGGATCAACCAAGGAACCACCAGTGGAAGATACAGACTCTTTCCCTATACAGGCTCCAGTAAATTAATACATATCCCAATATACACAAAAACACTAGCACTGTATGGAAACTGATTCATATCACACATTTTATTCCGGTATAGTATAGACGGGTCAATGGCTGCCAAACCTTTTGTGAAGGAGTACTTCTTTTCTTGAGCAGGAGCATAGGGTCGAAAGTCGGCATTATTGGGGGTAAACCACCCGTGAGAGCATAGACCTGGTGGGGGAGGAGCAGGCATTAAACAGACAAGAGGAGGAAAGGAAGTTCTTAACAAACACGCACTGGTCAAATTGCCTGAAACCCTAATGAATGACCATCACCATTGCACGTTGACTAGAGGAAGTAAAATCCTCCTCAATCACCACTGTAATTTTCCTCCTCCTCCCCCCTTATCCAATTCTCCTTCCACCCATCCCGTCCACATTCCCTCTTCCCCCTGTCGTTCTCCGCAACTTCATTTTCACTCTTCATCCCCCCAGGAACCCTCACTCGGTCGCTCCCTGTCCGCTCCCTACCTCTCGGCTGATCCCCTCGGGAATCGCCCGCCCTCCGCCATCCCGCTCCCGCTTCTTCCCCTTCCCCGCACTCCCTGGCACCCCAGCGGCCCCACCCAATCCCGCTCCGCCAGGCGTGCCCGGTAGCGATTTTTTCGGCAATCCCAATATATCCTTCGCATCAGCCATGGGACGTGCGTGCTCGTAGAGAAGAAGAGGTCTCTGTGAATATCGCGACGCGATTCGAAAATGAATAATTTGCAGAACAAAGACAGTGAAATGTGTATAACCAGATTTCCGTCAGGGGTCAGAAGTCGCGTAAGAAAATGGATGGATGGTTTAGCAATCGAACCGCGAATGTATGTACAGAAATACTCCTGCTTCTGAAGATCCTAGAATCCCCGACCTAGCTTAGTGAATACCGAAGTTGAGTACGCGAGAGTAGCTCCAAGTCGGGATTCACATGGCGAGGTGAATGAACCACACAAGCAATATGCAAGCAAAATAACAAAGCTACACTTGCATTTTCTTATACACACAAAAGACGAACAAATGCATTCAAGGACGCTCAAGATAGAGCTGTAGTGACAGCATTCCAGTGTTCATGGACTTGATAGGAAACAACCTAGGCACCTTTACAGACGCCCCACTCGATGTGTACAAGCGTGCACCATCAAGACCTGCATTCAGATCCAGAGGCTGAGCACAACCATTAGAAGAGCGAGTTTCACCAGGAGCACCACCAGTTGTGGCACCACGGGAATTCATGCACCCTGCTCCATCAGGCACACGGCCTTCTGAGGAAGAATCAGCTGGAATCCAGAACTGGCCGCTGGAGCTTCGGCCTGAAGGAAGGTTCTTGGAGTGAGCAACGAGCTCCCATACACAGTCTGAGAAGGAAATTAAAATACGAAGGTAGAGAAGGAACGATTTGGGGAAGGCCAATGACTTGGTAAACTATTCCACATTGCACACAGGCTGATGCGGATGCAGCAGATGAAAGAGCGTTTCAAATGTAATGTGGAACGCTTGAAACGGAAAAGTGGTCCATTTACTATGCGCAGACACACCTTGAGGCAGGGGTCGTTGGAGGCACTCTGAAACGGACGCTTTGACGAGAAACGAGCGCAGGCAATATTCAATTGGCTCCACGCTGTCCTGCTGAGCTGCAGAAATGCCAGAAGGCGCTGGCTGGAAAATGGAAAAGTCAAAGACTATTCTCTCGTATACTTTTCTTCCATCTGATGAGAAAACGGCCAGGTCAATTCGTTCCACAACCCCCTGCAAGCCACGCATGATAAAGAAAGAAGATAGGAGAGATGACGAGGGAGGGACACGAAACAGATGGAAACAACGGGCTGACGGGAAGACGGCCATGCTGGCACGAAGACATGGTGTGCAGATGCTTATACCTTGTCGATGTATGGAGAAAGGTCATTGATGGCGTCTCGTATGTAGCAGCGAAGGCCGGGGTGCCTGCTGGAGTACACAGGCACCGATGCGAAACGGCTGCGATGAAATATTTCTGAGAACATAATTGGATAATTCACAAAGAAGGGAGCAAGACAAGATACGAATGTTAACGATTAACGAAACTGCAGCAGTCGGCGTGCAACAGTGGCTCTGTGGATAAGTTAGCAGACAGAAAAACACCACTAATGCAGAGCAACGTGCATTACCTGGAGGATATATGGAGCGCAGGTAGAGAAGATGGTTCACTGCGACCTCTAGAAAATCACAGAGGATCTTCGTGACCTCTGCACGAAAGTAACATGGAAAGGAAGAAAGACATATTGAAGGAAATCAATGCCCATGTTGAAAACACAGAAGGCACGGAGATACGGTGTTGCAAGGTAAGACAAAGAACTGTGAGCCCGAACCACATTGACAATGACATTCACGACCACCACGACTATGAATCTGGTGTGAACTCACACTGACCAGGTCTCAAGATGCTTCCCGTTGTCTTCGGATGCTTATTTTGTCCCTGAAAACAAAATTGGTTCCGAAGATGTAAATCCACGGATTACCAACTTTCGTGCAGCAAGCAGCAGACTGAAACAAGAGCGTTCACCCATCCCGATCTCATGCGCACCTCTCTAACGGCCGGCTCGGATAATCCTTGACCCGCTTCATCAATCTCCCGCTTCATACCCTTTAAAATCAACTCTTCTTTTAGTGGCTGCTTCTGCAACGACGCAAATGGCGATCAAGGTACCCGGGTGTCACGGCGAGTGACTGAGAATATGGTAACGGAGCAAAAACGTCGTCTCGACTTCTAAGAACGGATCAGTAGAGAGCAGACAAGTAGATGACTGTCCAAGGTGCTGGTACATCTGGCCAAGATGCGAAAAGTGTGCACGATGAAGTTCTCAAGGGAAGCGTAAGGGAGTGTCCAGTGCGTACATTTACAGTTCATAAACCCTGTCAGTTACCACATTTAGGGTTGTAACACTGCATTTTACAGAAAGGCTGGACAGGATCAGCTTTCGTTCATTTTTTGGGTTGCTAAGCAACCTATTACAATCGTTATGTACAATTTTTTTTCATCATCTAAAAAAACAATGAAAAAAAAACCTAGTGAATGAGAGCTAAGTGTTTGACTCCTGTATTTGCCATGGCATTTTAGCACATGCCATACTAAATTCTTTCTCGTTTCCTAGTTTGCCCTGACTGTATGGATTGCCAAAATGATATTACCGGTAACGAGTGAATTTTTATTCCATAATGCATATGCTATGCGGAATGATGTTATGCATAGATGAAATATAATGATGGATATGATGAATTAAATATTAAACAGAAGTGCATAAATGCAATGCATATGCTCCTGTTGTGAATATAATATATATCTGGGTATACGTCCAGTGTAGTGAAATGAATGTATACCATGATCGAAATGCGCAACAGTTAATTAACCCAGACCCTATGCTACCGCATCCCCTGCCTAGCATGGGGGGGAGCTCAATAGCATAGTTCCTGAATCATCCAACTGTTACATGAAACAACACAATCTGTGAAAACCAAAAAAATGATCAAAATCCATCAAATCCAGTTCAAATGAACACACTCACTGAGTGGGCAAAGAAC
This sequence comes from Closterium sp. Yama58-4, assembly GCA_947470075.1. Taxonomy (NCBI): domain Eukaryota; kingdom Viridiplantae; phylum Streptophyta; class Zygnematophyceae; order Desmidiales; family Closteriaceae; genus Closterium; species Closterium sp. Yama58-4. Next base: position 306,321 of record CANIUD010000208.1, read on the forward strand.
CTTCTCGGAAATGATGGTTTGACCATCTTTTTAAAATCCACAGATGCGCATTGTTAATGCAATGATAAATGCATATGGATGAGTGTGCACACACGAAGACACATACACGACGCACATACGGATATGCTCACACAAAATCTCAGACACAATCCTTTCACACACACAAGGGCAATGCAGAAACAATAGAAACAATAAAACCAATGCAAACGAGAATTATCAATACAATGCAGCTCCACAAATCATAACTATTATCGTTATACTTCATAAGTAATCTTGGCAGCCTGTAGCAAACAGCAAAGCCTCTAAACATAAAAAAAGGGGGGGGAGAGGGAGGGGTAGTGGGTGGAAGAGGGGGGGAGAGAGGGAAAGATTTTATCTTGTCCAATAAACAATCAAATAAGAGGAAGGCTTAGGACAAGGACGATGAAAGAAAGGAGACGGCGAATATACGAACGGAAGCAAGTAATAGATCAAAGCAAGGAATAGACATAAAAACGTTACGAGTGCAGAATGGGTGGTGAAGACATCAACAGAATAAAACAGTAATACTACTTACCAAACAAAAGGAAACAAGTGACAAGAAGAAGAATACGCAAGAGAAGAGAAGGAACAAGATGAGAATGAGAGGGGAGTGGTAAAACAATCAGCAAAGAACGCAACAGAAAGACATAACAAAACGATTAGACAATGTAGGGAAATGAAATGAATGCGTAGAAGGGAAAGAAATAGTTGAGACAAAAAGAAAGCAAGGATAAGAAAGGTTAAGAAATGAAACAGGGAAAATCTGGAGGGCACGTAAGATGGAAAGAAGTAATATGGGAAGAAAAGAGAAAGGGAATTGCAGAGAGAAAGGAGAACATGCAACAGGTAGGAAGGAGAGACGCAAGAATACAATATAAGACCGGATAACGCTGAAATCGAACGACTATACAAGGAAAAAAAACTGACAGTAAAGAGAAGGGAACAAGAAGGAATCAACAAACGAAGTGAAGAAAACATGTATGGAAAGAAAAGATACACTACAGCAGGAAGCTAAAAGAAAATGAACGGATAGACGTTAAACTAAAGAAAGCTGAAGAGCACGTAAGAATGAAAGACGAAATAATTACAAGATGGAAGGAAGAAAAAAGTTCAACGAACTGAAGAGGCTGCTGAGAGAAAGAAAAAACAGTGAGAAAGAGAGATAGAAAACTTCATGCAGAAATGAAAAAGAAAACGAAAATTTGAAATGGAAAGGAAACAAACGGATGGAATGAGGCTAAGATAGGTACATTACAGCCAATGGCTTGTACTAAACAAATTGACTTAGTTAAATAGGCCGAAATGGCCAGCCGGCCTAAATCAACAGTTAAATAGGACGAAATGGCCAGCCGGCCTAAATCAACATATGTTAAACCAAGATCGAAGTCCACCTAGGTTGAATCTAAGTCGACCTAAGTTAGAATTAAGTCGAACGACTTTAAGCTGTAAGTTCTTACCTAGTGGAAACTCCCGTAGCTCGTTGGCAGAACGAGAGGAAGTAGGAGAGGGGGGGTGGATTGCTTCAAGTAGGACAAGGAAAACGAAGGAAAAAAACCAAACCATAGAACATTCCCTATAAACGACTTTGAGAAGAGATCGACACATGTTAGCCTAGCTTGTATCATCTAACTTAAAACTACCTGATAGGTTAGGATTGTTTTCACCTTAGTAGATACTTGAATTAGTTGGTGGAACCTGACTAGCGGGGAGCTCAGTTAACGAGAGGAAGGGAGGAAAAGGGTCGATCAAACCCTAGGAATGTGTCAGATTCGTCGCAACCAAATAGCACGATAAAAATTTTGTTAAAAACCTAATTCAGAGGCATTGGCCGAGTCGTTGGAGTGTGAGTCTGCGATCGAAAAGTCGAGGGTACGAATCCCGCGAGTGCATATTTTCGACTCTTTGCCTAGGAATTGCCTGTTGAGCGTCATGCTATTGTGTACATTTTCTGAGGATGTACAACTCACTAAATTGTACTTACCATTACAGAAAGAGCTTCGCAACCCTAGGACGACCTTGTCGCCTCTTGTTTTTTTTTTGATAGGTGAAAATGCATTATACAACGTACAACGCAAAACACCGTCGGTCGTAACCGGAGCTAGAGGGCATAGGTAGTGTATACCCTACCCTCGCAGAGATCTTTGGAGGCTTATAGACCAAACGCATAAAAAATTCAACTTGCCCACTACAAAACCTCTTTGTGCCGTTGGCACACTTCAACTCTGGCAGAAACGCCTCGGTAGGTTCCAGGTTCTGTGTCTGTCGCTTCGGCTGGGAAGAATCGGCTCCGAGCCTGCCTTGCCGTGCCTTGTAAAAAGGTTGGGATCCAACAGAGAAAACCCTGGTTCGAAATTGCTGCCGAGCGGGACCTTTGTGACGGATGTACAGTCTTGGTCCTTTGGCTCCAAATCTGATTCGCCGAGAGTGGTGGAGTGCAGAATTTGCCCTGGATCTAAGTTGCTGCCTATCAACTGTGCCTTGTACAGGGTTCTCGTTATCAGACCAATTTGGTCTGATGTGTCAAATGTTGTAGCCTATAGTGAGGTTTGTCTTAGAGGGTACAAAACTTAGGGTTAGCTATATGTACCCCAACCAACATCAATGCACCATCCATTCTTCATTTTGACATGGTATCAGTTAGGTTAGGATCCTGTGGGATCCCGTTCCTCCGTTCTCCGTTCGAGCCTCCCGAGCCTGATCCTAGCTCTCATTCGTCCCGGTTCCGTTGTTACCGCGCGTAGTGCCGCGCCTAGCGCCACTCCTAGCGTCGCGTCCTGCCCGCCCTTTCCCCCTCGTCGCGTCCCTTTCCCCCCGTCGCGTCGCGCCCTTTTCCCCCCGTCGCGTCGCGCTCTTTCCCCCCGTCGCGTCGCGCCCTTTCCCCCCAGTCGAGTCGCGCCCTTTTCCCCCGTCCCGTCGCCCTGCCCCGTCCCGTCCCGTCTCCCCGTCCCGTCGCCCTGTCCCGTCTCCCCGTCCCGTCTCCCCGTCCCGTCGCCCTGCCCCGTCCCGTCCCGTCTCCCCGTCCCGTCGCCTTGTCCCGTCTCCCCGTCCCGTCTCCCCGTCCCGTCGCCCTGCCCCGTCCCGTCCCGTCTCCCCGTCCCGTCGCCCTGCCCCGTCCCGTCGCCCTGCCCCGTCCCGTCGCCCTGCCCCGTCCCGTCGCCCTTCCCCGTCCCGTCGCCCTGCCCCGTCGCGTCGCCCTGCCCCGTCGCGTCGCCCTGCCCCGTCGCGTCGCCCTGCCCCGTCGCGTCGCCCTTCCCCGTCCCGTCGCCTCTGCTCCGTCGCGTCGCCCTGTTTCGTCGCCTCGCGGCCCCCCGTTCCGTCGCCAGCGCCCGCGCCAGCGCCAGCAGCAGCTACCGCCAGCGCCAGCAGCAGCTACCGCCAGCGCCAGCAGCAGCTACCGCCGCCCTGCCCTTTCCCCCGGCCCGTCGCCCTAGCCCGTTCTTCCGCTGCGACTAAGTCCCCCCACCTGAACCCTAATTTGCCTCTTACCTCCTACTGTTACTCGCCTGCTCGTTCGCGTTAGTTCTCGCTATGGCGACTCCGCGAGTTCTTCGTTTCGACGCTGACGGTAGACCCCTTGACTTTTCCGTCTGGCTTCTTCGCGCTCGCCGTCTGTTAGAGAGTCAAGTCCAGGGGGGCGAGACCCTCTGGTCGCACGCTACTGGTGACCTCCCCGAGCCCCCCGAGCCTGCCGCTTTAGGTCCTGCCCCTGACGATGCTGCTACGGCTCGCTTTGCCCGTCAGCGCGCTGACAGGACGGCTTGGACGTCGCGTGACGCTGCGGCCTGCATCGCACTCAGCAGCCTCCTCCCTGAGTCAGAGGAGGTCCACTTCACTCAGGTTCGCACCGCTGCTGCGTACCTCACTGCGATTAAGGCCCGCTACTCTACTCCCGCTACTGTCTCTCTTGGCCGTCTTTTCCTCCCGTTCCTGTTTCCTGATCTCGCCTCGTTTGAGCGCTCTGCTGACTTGATCGCTCACCTCCGCTCGCTCGACGCTAGTTACCGCGCTGCTTGCACTGAGGCACAGCTTGCACTGCTTCCTCCCCCTATGGCGATTACTATCTATTTCATCGCCACTAGCCTCCCTGACCGCCTTGCCTCTGTTCGTGACGCGCTTCTGCTGAGGCACCCTAGTGAGCTCACAGTCGATGTCCTTGAGTCTGCACTCAAGGACGTCGAGAGCAACCTTCGCTCGGTAGCCGCTGCCTCTGGTGCTGTGCCCCCCCCCACTCTTCCACGGGTGCACAGTCCCGCAGTTACCCACCTTTACTGCCTCACTTGCCACTGCCGCTACTGACGCGACTGCAGCTGCTGTTACGACTGCGTCGCGGTCCCGCGGTAGGAGTGGCAAGAAAGGCGGTTCTGGTGGTGGTAGTGGAGGTGGAGGCGGAGGTAGTGGAGGTGGGGCCGGAGGTAGTGGAGGTGGCGTTGCGCCTGGCGGCGGTGGAGGTTCAGGGCCTGGAGAGGCGCCTCGTGCAGTGACTGGTGACTCCACTGCGCCTGCTAGTGGTGGCGACGCCCGGGTTCGTCAGTCGCCTCCTGTACTTCCTGCCCCGGTTGGTGGAGCAGCGGCGTGGTACCAGGCTCAGCGTCAGCAGCAGCTTCTGCAGCACCAGCAGCCCCTCTCCTCCCAGCAGCCTCAGCAGCAGCAGCGGCAGCAGCTGGCTCCAGGGTCGGGGCTGCGTCAGACCCAGCGCGGTGCTGCTTACCCTCCCTGCACCTACCAGGTTCTGACAGGCCCTCGTCGTGGCCACCCTTGTGGCCGGTTTCACCCCCCTGGTCAGTGCTTTGCTCAGCTCACTGACACGGTTCGTTTGGTCTACGGGGTTGGTGCTCCTGCCCCTGACTGGCTGCCTCTTGTTCAGCGCTACGGCTCCGCTCTGTGGGGCATGTCTGCTGAGCAGTTAGTTGATCTGATTGGTACTCCCCATGCTATGTATGCTGTTGTTGACTCTAGTGTTTCTGACTCTGCTTACTCTGGTGTTGTTAGCTTAGGTGCTAGCCTTGCTCAGTTGCCTGTTGTCTCTTGTGTAGACTCTAGTCCAGCGGCTACCTCAGAGGACGGTTCGCTGTCGTTCACGCTGGACTCTGGAGCCTCTCACTGCTTCTTTCGTGACAGCACGACACTTACGCCTCTTCCTGCGCCTGTTTCTGTGGCGCTGGCTGATCCCACTTCGGGACCAGTCACTGCGCGTCACACTACCACCTTGCCGTGTCCGGCTGCTCCTTCTGGGTCTCTCACTGGGTTTCACGTCCCCTCGTTCTCCCGGAACTTGGTGGGCGTGCGACCCCTCGTGAGTCAGCACGTGGGTGTGTGGTTTGAGCCTTCTGGAGAGACTGCGGTGTGTGTTGACGGGGACTCTTACCAGCCCCTCGCCACTTTTGCTGCTGAGCCGGGCTCCGGTCTCTACACTCTTCACACTGGCCCGCGCGCTCAGCAGCGACTGCAGCAGCAGCAGCAGCAGCCGCAGCAGCAGCAGCAGCAGCAGCCGCCGCAGCAGCAGCAGCGGCAGCAGCCGCAGCCGCAGCCACAGCGGCCGCCGTCGCAGCAGCCACTCCTCCCAGTTCCTGTCCCTCCCCCTAGTCTCCTCCCTGCGTCTCACCAGGTGGTTCCGTCCCCTCAGGTTGTCGCGTCCAGTCCAGTCGCTGCGTCTTGCTCCTGTCGGTCGCTTGCCCACCCCACCGTTCTGTGGCACCACCGGATGGGACACCCTTCTCTTCCACGTCTGCGTGCTATGTCTAGTCAGCGTCTGGTCTTAGGTCTCCCGCGTGTCTTGCCGTCGCTGCCGCCGTCCCTTGCACCACCGTGCGGTCCTTGCGTCGAGGGTAGGCTGCGTGCCACCCCTCACTCCTCCTCCCTTCGTCCGGCCACCGAGCCTTTTGAGACGCTGCACTTGGACGTCTGGGGCCCCTCTCCTCGCCCTGGCCCTGAGCGTGAGCGTTTCTTTTTGGTGGTCGTTGACGACTACTCCCGCTACACCACAGTGTTCCCCCTGGCGAGGAAGTCTGAGGTGACTTCTACGCTGATCAGGTGGTTGCTCACCACCCAGGACACTCGTGGTCGTCGTGTCAGCTGTCTCCACTCCGACCGCGGGGGCGAGTTTCGCTCCGGCATTCTCGCTGGATTCTGTCGCGAACAGGGCATTCGTCAGTCCTGGACGCTTCCGGAGTCCCCACAGCAGAATGGGGTTGCTGAGCGTCGCATAGGCCTGGTCATGGAGATTGCCCGCACCTCCTTGACTCACGCCCGTGCCCCCCATTTCCTGTGGCCATACGCAGTCAGGTACGCCGCGCACCAGCTGAACCTCTGGCCACGCGTCTCTCGGCCGGAGGCTTCACCGACCAGTCTTTGGACAGGGTCCCCTGGTGTCGCGTCGAGGTTTCGTGTCTGGGGGTGCTTGGCTCTTGTCCGCGACACCTCCGCGGACAAGCTCTCGCCTCGCGCCGTTCCTTGTGTTTTCCTTGGTTTCCCTGAGGACTCCTCTGACTTCACCTTTTACCACCCTCCCTCTCACCGGTTCTTTGACTCCCGTGACGTCCGTTTCGAGGAGTCCACCCCGTACTACGTCAGGTACCCCAGTCGAGGTCTCCCGGTTCCTCCTCCCCCCCTCTTCCTGACCGCCGCTCCCCCGCCTGCTCCCCCGGTACAGCCTCCCCCCCCTGGTCCAGCCCCGTCTGGTGTGTCTCAGGCTAGCCCTCCCCCTTCGGTAGCCCCCCCTGTACAGCCTCCCTCCCCACAGTCTTCCTCACCGCCTCCTGTAGGTGCTCCCTCTCGGGAGGTTGGTCCTGCGACTGTCCCTGTACAGGTCTCTGGTTCTGGGGGTGCTGGAGTTGGAGCTGAGCCGCGGGTTGCAGAGGACTCTTCTCCTCCGGGGGCTGGTACTGGTCGTGCGGAGTCTGGGGGTGCTGGTGCTGCGTCTGGGGGTGAGGGTGTTCCTTCGGTTTCTGGAGAGCCTGGGTCTGGAGCTGGTGTTGGTGCTGCCTCTGGGGGTGGTGTGCTTGGTGCTTCGGAGGTCGACTCTGGGGCTGCCGCTGCCCCGGACACTACTCCTCCCCCCCACCCCTACCCGACCAGGTTCCAGGCTCGTGTTCGCCGTGCTCGTGAGGAGCAGCTGGAGTTGGAGAGAGAGGAGAGAGAGTTGCAGCGGCTCGAGGAGCAGGAGCGACAGCAGCAGGAGCAGCAGCAGAGGCAGCAGCCGCTGGAGCAGCAGCAGCCACAGCAGCCGCAGCAGCAGCAGCAGCAGCTGCTGCCGTCTCCTCCTCCTGTCTCGGGTCTTCGGACCCTTGGTCTCCCGTCTCCCTCTCCTTCCTCCTCCCCCTCTCCTCCCGTCTCTGGTCCTCCGCTTCCTCCTCCTGACCCCTCTCCCGCTGTTTTCCCTCGTTCTCAGTCTTCGTTGTCTCCTCCTCCTTCTCAGACTTGGGCCTCTCGTCGCTCCCCTCGTGCTCGTCCCTCGTCTCCTGTTCCCTTCACTGACCTTCGTACAGCCTTCCTTTGTTCTCGTCCACCTCGTCCGTCTCCGTCTGTGCTTCCGTCTCCTCCTGAGTCGGCCCTCACTGTGTCGCTTCCTTCTCCTGTCACTGACTACTACCGCACGTACCGTCCTGTTCTCTCTCGTGTTCTCGCCTCTCTTGTTACCCACCCTCGTGCCTCTGTGTCCTCTGTGTCCGCTCTTACTGCCGCAGTCACTGACTTTGCCTCTACCCGCCGCCTTGACTTCGCCACCGCTCTTGTGGCAGCTCCTCCTTCCAGTCCTCTGGCCGTCGGGGGTGTGTCTGCCCTTGGCTGTGACGCCCTAGAGGACAGGCAGTTTGAGCTAGAGTTCCTGGCGGCCGCTTCCCCTCATCTCTGTGCCATGCTCCTCGCCCCTGAGGGTGACCCCGACGCCCTTGACATTCCGACTCCTCGCACTTACGCTGAGGCAGTGTCAGGGCCTTGGGCCTCTCAGTGGAGAGCTGCCATGGACGCAGAGATGGCCTCCTACAGATCCACAGGCACCTACGTCGATGAGGTTCCCCCTCCGGGGGCGAACGTAGTCGACGGCATGTGGATCTACAGGGTGAAGCGGCCACCGGGATCTCCTCCGGTCTTCAAGGCGCGCTACGTGGCTAGAGGTTTCAGTCAGCGCGAGGGAGTTGACTTCTTTCAGACCTTCGCGCCCACCCCGAAGATGACCACTCTTCGGGTGTTACTACACGTAGCAGCACAGAGAGACTACGAGTTACACTCTCTCGACTTCTCTACTGCTTTCCTTCAGGGCAGTCTTCACGAGGAGGTCTGGTTGCGTCGTCCCTCTGCCTTCACTGGCTCTTTCCCTCCTGGGACCCAGTGGAGGCTGAGGCGACCGGTTTACGGTCTTCGTCAGGCTCCTCGTGAGTGGCACGACACCCTGCGTTCTACCCTGTCTGACCTTGGGTTCCAGCCGTCTTCTGCTGACCCGTCGCTGTTCGTTCGTCGTGGCACCACACCTTTCTTTGTTCTGGTCTACGTTGACGACCTTGTTTTCGCCACCCCTGACAGGGTTGCTTTGGCACACGTGAAGTCCGAACTGCAGAAGAGACACACCTGCACTGATCTTGGTGAGCTGCGCCACTACCTTGGCCTGCAGATCACCAGGGACAGAGCTGCTCGCACCATTACACTTTCACAGTCGCACATGGTGCAGCAGGTCCTTCAGCGGTTCGGGCTTCAGCACTCCACAGTACAGCGCACACCTCTTGCTGTTGACCACAGACTCACTGGACCCTTTCCTGACGAGCCGTTCGAGCCTAGTGGTCCCTACGCTGAGCTTGTGGGTTGCCTCATGTACCTGATGACTTGTACTCGCCCGGACCTCGCCTTCCCTCTCAGCGTTCTTGCGCGCTTTGTTGCGCCAGGGAGACACCGTCCTGTTCACTGGACAGCAGCTGTGAGGGTGGCGAAGTACCTAGCGACGACGTCAGGCGTGGGGCTAGTTCTTGGAGGGCAGCAGTCTGTCGTACTTACTGGTCACTGTGACTCCTCTTACGCTGACGACGCTGAGACTCACAGGTCTACTCAGGGGTACTGTTTCAGCCTGGGTTCTGGAGCTGTTTCCTGGCGGTCCACGCGCTCCTCTTCGGTCTCGACCTCTACAGCTGAGGCTGAGATCTACGCTGGTGCCATGGCGGCACAGGAGCTGCGTTGGTTGACCTTCTTGCTCACCGACCTTGGTGAGCGGCCGAGCTCTGCACCGACCTTGTTCACTGACAACAAGGCGTCTATTCTCCTTTGTCGAGAGCCACGACTGGAGAGCAGAGTGAAGCACATTCACGTCAGGTACTTTCTTCTGCGAGAGTTGCAGAGGCGTGGACAGGCTCGCTTTGAGTTTGTGGAGTCCGAGGCCAACACTGCAGACATCTTCACCAAGGCGCTTCCGCCTTGTGACCACCAGAGGTGCTGTGTGCAGTTAGGCCTTGTTGACACTGGTTCTCGTGTTGCTTAGACTTGAGTGTACTGTTTACTTTGCTTTCTATATATCTCTGTTACTTCTTGGACTGGCCTTGTGGCCACTGTTGTTTGTGCTCAGACTGTGTGGTGACGTTGTGATCCACCCTGAGCTTTGTTTCTTGGACTGGTCTTGTGACCGTACTCGTTTGGTTCTGCTAGACACCCCTCACTTAGGCTATGGGGGTGTGTCAAATGTTGTAGCCTATAGTGAGGTTTGTCTTAGGGGGTACAAAACTTAGGGTTAGCTATATGTACCCCAACCAACATCAATGCACCATCCATTCTTCATTTTGACCTGATGGTCTGAGTTTCAGACTTGTTTTCTTGTATTCATCTGCTTCCTAAGAATCTGTGTTTGTTCTCATCTGATCAGTAAGATAAGAGTTTTAGGTTCGTCTGAAACCGACATCTTGACCCACTAGGCCATATGCCCAGTGGACCACAGGTACAGCCATTTGCTGCCCTGTAACAGCACGCGCATTCATTACGCGTGTCTTATAGCAGCCTCGCTGTCATGTAACTGCGGCATATGCTGCCAGGAGTTTGTTATCAGACTAGAAAATTTATTCCAGCTTATGATGCAGACCACGGAAGTTTCGTCGTCCGAGCATAAGACGGGGGAAAATTTTTTCAGGGTACTGTCAGACAGCCCCAAAACCTAGCGAGAGCCCTGGCCTTGTACACCAAAGCCTCCTGTGCCAGGCACTTGCGTGAGCGGTGTGCTGGGAGCTACCCCCACTGTCCGAGGGGAGAAAGCAGGTCAGCTTTCGTTCATGAGACGGCACGTCCCCTGCACGTACGTCGAGTCGTCTGACTCACGTCACCTGCAACAGCATGCGCGCGAAAAACGGTACAGCATTGTGTCCTGCGCACTACAGTAATTTTCGCTCAAACGAGAAATTTTCGCTTGCGCAAGGATTCCCACGCGAGGATTGACGAGGGGGCTAGTTACCTTGGTTTCCACACATTCGGAACACTGTAGAAAATTACGTGGCGGGGGTTGTGTCCGCGCGCTGGAAGGCACAAGCGTTTTGGACTAAGCGCGCCCTGGGTTCATTTCTAGGTACAATGAGTTTTTCTGATCTGAGAGACGTGTGAGGGCTCTAAATTTCCCAAAACGTACGTGCTGGACACGCCCTAATTCTCAAGGTATTTGACGGGAAATGGTCATGCTTGCAAAAGCAGAGCCAGTGTACGATGGAAGGTTGATAAAAAAGCGATTATATCAACTTAAATACTTCACAAATACTTCATGTTTGACAAGTTTGCAAACTTGTATTGGTACCCTATTCAAGAGTTTGGCCTCTCTATCACAAGACTCTACCTGAGGGCTCCTCTCCTCTTATGTATGAAGCTAAAAAAAATCAATACAAAAGCATGGACAAGTACAAAACTTATGCTAATGCTACGAGAGATGTTTCAGTAACTGACGTTCATTGCTACACCAGACGTGATACATTGTTACAAATTGATGTACATTATTGTTGGTAGTACCAGGTCGAGGCACAGTGCTTGGTTGCTAGCAACCTTTGTCGCCTTCGCTGCTTCCGTGCTCACTAAATCAAGGCTCAGCTGCTTCCAGCCTCACCAGTTGAGACTGCTTGCATCAGTGCTGCCCCCCGTTGTTTGATCTGCAGTTGTTGTGTCAGCGGCAACAGCAGCAGTAGCTTCATTACCAGCACCAGGAGAAGCAGTAGCAGTAGCAGCACCAACAGCACCAGCAGCAGCAGCAGCAGTAGCAGGAGGAGCACCAGGACCAGCAACAGCAGTGGAACCCACAGCAGAGCTGCTTCGGAACCTGCCAGAGCTGTACCTCCCTGAAAACATGCTCACCCTTCCAATATTCCCTGCACTAACTCCACTCGCACCCCCACTCCCACCACTCCCCCCACTCGTCCCACTCGCTCTACTGCCAGACATGAGCAGATCCGAATTCGCCTCTGCCTGCCCCAGAAGCAGCTGCTGCAGCTGTGCTTGCTGCCGCTGCTGCTGCGGATCTCCTACCCCTCCCGCAAAACCAGCAGCCGGAGCTGCAAAAGCAGCAGCAGGAGCAGCGGCAGGGCCACCAGCAGCAGCACCAGAACCAGCTCCTGCGCGTGTCGCCGCAGAGTTCACAGCACCAGCCGCCGCATTAGCAGCCGCGGCAGCAGCAGCATGCGCAGCTGCCGCAGCAGCGGCAGCGGCGTTAGCAGCGTTGCTGACTTCCAGTGCCAGCACATGCTCCAGCTCAGCCACCACTTCAGTGATCGGAGGGCGGTTGAGGGACTTGGGCTCGACACACACCATGCCGACCTCCGCCACTCGCCACATGGCTTCCTCGTCCCATTCATGAGGAAATAGCGTGGAGTCTGCCACTGCCCGGATGTTGCCCTGCTGAAGGTGCTCTCGCGCCTGGGATAGGGGCGGGGGAAACACGGGGGTAGGGCAGGGGAATCGAAGAGGGAAGGGGAAAGCAGGTGAGGGAGGAGGGAGGGAGGGAGGGCGGTTGAGGGACTTGGGCTCGACACACACCATGCTGACCTCTGCCACTCGCCACATGGCCTCCTCGTCCCACTCGTGGGGGAGGAGAGTTGGGTCTGCCACTGCCCGAATGTTGCCCTGCTGCAAGTGGTCTCGCGCCTGGGATAAGGGCAGGGAGAAAGAGCATGCAGACCGGGAGAACGAGCGTGGGTGAGGGGGAGGGGCGGTGAGTGACGTCGATGGGCTGCTGGCCTGAGATCAACTGACAGTGAATAGCACCACACAGGTAAAAACAAGCCTACCCAGTCGACCCTACTCACCCAGTCAATGATGCTCCAGTGCTGCTGCGGGCGATTCTAATCGATTGGCTGCTGGCCCGATATCAGCTCCAGCAGCACCACTCCAAATTTAAACACGTCACACACGGGGAAAGACGAGCCTACCCACTCAATGCTACTCACCCACAGTCAACACTGCACGCCCAGTCAACGGCACTCACCCAGTCGATGATGCTCCAGTGCTGCTGTGGGCGGTTGAGGTCGATGGGCTGCTGGCCCGAGATCAGCTCCAGCAGCACCACACCGAAGCTGAACACGTCACTGCGATCTGTGAGCTGCTGAATGGTGAAGTACCTGCAAAAAGAGGGGGAGAGTGATGAGTGCGAGGCAAGAGGGGAGGTAGATGAAAGCACATGGCAGGTCGATTGGCTGCTGGCCTGATATCAGCTTCAGCAGCACGACCCCGAAGCTGAACACATCACTGCGATCCGTCAGCTGCTGAATGGTGAAGTACCTGCAAAGAGGGGGAGAGTGATGAGTGAGAGGCAAGAGGGGAGGTAGATGGCACATGGCAGGTCGATGGGCTGCTGGCCCGAGATCAGCTCCAGCAGCACGACTCCAAAGCTGAGCACGTCACTGCGATCCGTCAGCTGCTGAATGGTGAAGTACCTGCGAGCGAGGGAGGAGGGAGGGAGGAAGTGGGGGAGGTAAAGAATGACGAGAGAACGAGGGCCACAGCCTGTTCCACTTTGGAGGGGTAAACGAGCATCAAATCGATGAATTCTTTTTTAAAAGGCCTGCAAAAAACTTACTCCCAGCAGCACTCGAGTAAACATCACTTACTCAGGGTCCAGGAATCCTGCTGTCCCCTTAACAACGTTAGAAACGTGGCTCCTGTTGTCCTGTAGGTTATTCACTCGGGCACCAATTAGTTGGCCTAAGCAACCACTTAAGTAAACATCACTTACTCAGGGTCCAGGTATCCTGCCGTGCCCTTAACAACGGTGGACACGTGGCTCCTGTTGTCCTGTGGGTCCCTTGAGCATTGCTTTGGCAACAATAAGCAACCACTTACATAAACATCACTTACTCAGGGTCCAGGTACCCCGCTGTGCCCTTAACAACAGTAGACACATGGCTCCTATTGTCCTGCGGGCCCACCCGGGACAGTCCAAAATCCGCCACCCGCGCGTTCAGCCGGCCGTCCAGCAGGATGTTGCTCGTCTTGATGTCACGATGAATGATGGGCGGGTGAAGACAAGTATGTAGGTATTGGATGGCTGCAGGGGTGCCGGGGAAAAGGGGAGGGCGGAGAGTTGGGAGGAAGAGGATAAATAGTAATCAAGCACGCGTTCAGGCGGCCGTCCAGCAGGATGTTGCTCGTCTTGATGTCACGGTGAATTATGGGCGGCTGGAGACACGTGTGCAGATACTGGATGGCTGTGTGGGTGGCATGTGTGGGAGTGCGGGGGGGTGGCGGGGGAGGGGGGAGGTTGGGGAGAAGAGGTGGGTATTCGATCAACCATGCATTTGGAATGAACCCATACCATGCGCCATTCACACGTGCACGCATGCATGCATCAGCTGCAATAAAACGCACCTCTAGCGGCACCAAGTGCGATCTGAATGCGTGCGATCTGAATGCGTGCGATCTGAATGCGTGCGAGCCACCTCAGCCTGCCCCATCTGGTCGTACAGCTGCTCCCTCACTGTCCCGTTCGGCATGCACTCATACACCAACAGGTGCTGCCGAGCCTCCTTGCTTGCTGGACATGAACTCATACACCAGACACCAGACCAGAACTCGCACATACATCAGCTAGAATGCAACGCACCTCTAGCGGCACCGAGAGCGATCTGGATGTGCGTGAGCTACCTCAGACGCCCCAGTGGCTGCCCCATTTGATCGTACAGATGCTCCCTCACCGTCCCGTTGGGCATAAAATCATACACTCTACACCAGAACTCGCACATACATCAGCTAGAATGCAACGCACCTCTAGCGGCACCGAGTGCAATCTGAATGCGAGTGAGCCATCGCAGTCTCCCCAGCGGCTGCCCCATTTGATCACAGAGGTGCTCCCTCACCGTCCCGTTGGGCATGAACTCATACACCAACACAACACTCACACATGCATTAGCTCAGATGCTACGCAACTCACCTCTGGCAGCACCAAGTGCAATCTGAATCCTCGTGAGCCATCGCAGTCTCCCAAGAGGTTGCCCCATCTGGTCGTACAGATGCTCCCTCACCGTCCCGTTCGGCATGAACTCATACACCAACACAACACTCACGCATACATGCATCTGCTGCACTAAAACGCACCTCTAGCAGCACCGAGTGCGATCTGAATGCGAGTGAGCCACCTCAGCCTCCCCAGCGGCTGCCCCATTTGATCATAGAGGTGCTCCCTCACTGTCCCGTTCGGCATGAACTCATACACCAACAGGTGCTGCCGAGCCTCCCTGCAGTACCCAACCAGCTCCACCAGGTTCGGATGGCAGGCTCGGGAGAGCAAATCTACCTCATTCACAAACTCTCTGTCTCCCTGCAGTGAATCATCATCTCTCCGTTTCACTGCTACCATTCGGCCGTCTGGTAACACACCCCTGTAAACAGGCCCGAAGCCCCCTGACCCGATGATTTCGGACGGTGAGAAGTGGTTGGTTGCGGTGGAGAGGGCTGCGAGGGTGAAGCGGCGTGCGGAGGAGCCTGGGGCGACTATGCATGCCATGGAATGATCGGCGGGTGTAGCGGCAGCGGCTGTAGCGGCAGCGGCTGTAGCAGCAGCGGCAGCCGCTGTAACAGCAGAACCAGTAGCAATAGCACCATTAGAATCCGTAGCATTGGTAGCGGAAGCAGCAGCAGAAGCAGCAGCTCCTGTAGCGGCTGCCTCCTCTGTCGGTACTGCTGACACTGCTGCTGCTGCTGCTGCTGCCGATACGGCTCCACCTACTGCTGCTGCTCCTGCTGCTGCTGATGGTTTGTCAGGCACAGGAGCCAGCAGGGGAGTCTCCTCCTGGCTGGCAGGTACCGCTGCTGAGAGTTCACCGGCTTTAAATGCAGGTGGTTCGGCTCCCTCTATTGCTGCTGTCTTTGCTGCTGCCGCTGCTGTTACTGCAGCTGGGGTCAGGCCTGCAGCAGCCTTGGGCGAGAGGTGGTTGCTCTGTGTGTAGAGAGTTGCTCCTGCAGAGTCTGAAGGGGGCGGTAATGGGGAGACAGGGAGGGAGGAGGAGGGACAGGCTTGCTTAATTACTGCTGTTACTGCTGCAGGGGTCAAACCTGCAGAAGCCTTGGGTGAGAGGTGGTTGGTCTGTGTGTAGAGAGTCGCCCCGGCAGAGTCTGAAGGGGGTGGTAATGGGGAGACAGGGAGGGAGAAGGAGGGACAGGGTTGCTTTTATTGCTGCGGTTGCTGCTGCTGGGGTCAGGCCTGCAGCAGCCTTGGGTGAGAGGTGGTTAATCTGTGTGTAGAGAGTTGCCCCAGCAGAGTCTGAAGAGGGGGAGTAAAGGGGAGACAGGGAGGGAGACAAGGAGAGGTTGGGGTTAGTCTGGGAGGTCTGAAGGGACGAAGAGTTGCTTGCTCTGTGTGTAGAGAGTCGCTCCAGCAGAGTCTGAAGGGGGTGGTAATGGGGAGACAGGGAGGGAGGAGGAGGGACTTGGTTAATATTATTGCTGCCGTTACTGCTGCTGGGGCCAGGCCTGCAGCAGCCTTCGGCGAGAGGAGCACCTGGTTGCTCTGCATGTAGAGAGTCGCACCGGCAGAGTCTGCACGGGGTGATGGGGGGGGGAGTGACAGGGAGGGACACGGGATGGGAGTGGGAGAGGGAGAGTTGACGGGTGGGTGAAATTCACATCGCATGTGGTAGTGCGTGCTGCATAAGGAGGAGAAGAATGGAGCAGCACGGGTGGGTGAAATTCACATCGCATGTGGTAGTGCGTGCTGCATAAGGAGGAGAAGAATGGAGCAGCACGGAAGGAAGGATGAAATGACCCGTGAGGAATAGGCCCTGAAGAGGAAAAACCGAGTATCTTTCTTCTTGGGTCATATTTTCTGCCCAAAGCTATCCATACCTGCCGCTTGCACGGTCACAGCCCTGTGTCCCCGTGCACATACACCACCACAGGCGGCTGCTGCCCCAACTCTACAGTCTAGTGAGCTGACTGGCTTGTTTAGGCAACTCAGAATTCATCACAAGAAGGAGAGGGGGACGCATACCTGCTGCTTGCACAGTCACAGCGCCTGTATCCCCATGCACATACACCACCACAGGCGGCTGCTGCCCCAACCCATCCCCCCCCACACCACCACCGCCGCCACCACCAGCACCGCTCCTCCCCCCCAGGCCTCCTCTCCCTGCCACCCGCTGCTGCCACCTCAGCAGCAGCCAGCTGGCGAGGAGGACCAATAGCACGCCGATGATGACACCTAGGATGAGCGCCATGAGGACAGCTGTGCTCATGGCCGCTGGTGACGTGGCAGCTTGTGCTGACGTGTCAGATGGAGAGGAGGAGGGGGCGGGGGGGATGGTGTTGTTGCAGGGAGGGAGGCCGAAGGATGCATCTGGGGAGCAGAGGTTAATGTTGCCTGAGATACTGCAAGGGGGGAACGGGGTAGGGGGAAAACGGAAGCATATAGCGATTAAGGCAGGGGCGGTGGGGATGGTGAGGTTGCAGGGAGGGAGGCCGAAGGAGGCGTCTGGAGAGCAGAGATTGAGGTTGCCTGAGATACTGCAGAGAAGGGGGAAGGTGGTGGGGGGGATGGTGGGGAACGAAGGAGGGAGGTCTGTAGACGAGTCGGATCTGGGGAGTGGAGGGGAATGTTGCCCTCTGCTCATCACCCTCTGGTAGATATCGAGGGAGAAGTTGGGGTGTGTGGTGTAGGGCAGGGGCTCTGGGTTCGTTTGGTTGAGAGTTTGATCGAAACAGACCTGATCTGCATGTTTGAGTCGACTCAGAGCTCGAACCTGATGTGCATGTTGCTTGAGCTGTTGAAAGGGAGTGAGGGCTGGAGTGGCTTTTGAGAATTCTGATAAGTGATTCAGATTTTGAGGGCGGTTAGTGTAGGGTAGGGTAGGGTAGGGTAGGGTAGGGTAGGGTAGGGTAGGGTAGGGTAGGGTAGGGTAGGGTAGGGTAGGGTAGGGTAGGGTAGGGTAGGGTAGGGTAGGGTAGGGTAGGGTAGGGTAGGGTAGGGTAGGGTAGGGTAGGGTAGGGTAGGGTAGGGTAGGGTAGGGTAGGGTAGGGTAGGGAAGGGTAGGGACGAACCCGATCTGCACGTTGCTGGAGCTGTTGAAAGGGAAGGGACCGGATAGATTGTTGGAGGTCAGGTCGCTGCAGTGGGGGGAAGGGGAGTGGGGCGTGGGGTGGAAAAACAGATAAGACTTTTGAGACGTCTCAAAACTCGTCTCAGAAACTGGGACCGGAGAGATTGTTGGAGGTCAGGTCGCTGCAGTTAGAAGGAGGGGGAGTTGGGGGGTGTGCGGAGTGCAGAAGGATGAATAGATAGTGATAGATAGCTCAGGAGGAGCAGAAACTGAAAGATAGTGATAGCTAGCTCGGGTCTTTGCAGTTTAAAAAGGGAATACGGGAAGCAAGGGAGCAAGAGAATACGGGAGCAAGAGAGCAAGAGAGCAAGGGAGCATGAGCGCAAGGGAGCAAGTCGGCAAAGGAGCAAGGGAGCACTCACAGGTATTGCAGGTTGGGCAGAGCAGCAAGGGCAGCAGGGACAGGCCCTGACAGCTTGTTGTTGTTGAGCTTGCTGGTGGGTGGTAGACAGGGGGGAAAGGAAGGAGGAGAGAGAGGTGAGGTGAGGGGAGAGGGGAGAACGCAGAGGAACCACTATATACGACGGGTATGGATTGCTCTATAATCATCTATAGGATGTACACGGATTGCTCTATTATTTTCTATAGAAAATACATGCATTGCCCCCTAATTCATCCACAACACGTACATGGATCGCAGTTGCGTGAGGTTCCCAATAGACGAGGGGATGGAGCCTTGAAGCTGGTTGTGATCCATCCAGCTGACACGTGGAGAAGGGAAAGAGGGAGGAGAATGAGAGAAAGAGGGAGGAATAGGAGAATGAGGGAAAGTGGGAGGAGGAACCTAATGGAGCCTTGGAGCTGGTTGTGATCCATCCAGCTGACACGTGGAGAAGAGGGAGAGGGGGGGAGAGGGAGAGGGGGGGAGAGGGGAAGAGGGGAAGAGGGAGAGAGGGGGAGATGGGGATAAGGGGGGAAAGAGCAGGGAGCAGCAGAATATGGAGCATATACAAGGTGAAGAGAGGGCGATGGTGGGATGAGGGGTTCAGGGTATGCAGTTTGGAGTATGTAGGGAGGAAGGTGAGGAGCTTACATTTTTTTAGGCGCCTCAGAAGTTCAGGGAATGGAGTTTGGAGTATGTAGGGGGGAAGGTGAGGAGCTTACAGAGTCTGGAGTGTGGTGAGCTGGGAGATGCAGGCTGAGAAAGGACCGGAGATGTTGAGGTGGGATTTTGAGACATCTCAGAAGGAAGGCTGAAAGGTGAGGAGCTTACAGAGTCTGGAGTGTGGTGAGCTGGGAGATGCAGGCTGAGAAAGGACCGGAGATGTTGAGGTGGGATTTTGAGACATCTCAGAAGGAAGGCTGAAAGGTGAGGAGCTTACAGAGTCTGGAGTGTGGTGAGCTGGGAGATGCAGGCTGAGAAAGGACCGGAGATGTTGAGGTGGGATTTTGAGACATCTCAGAAGGAAGGCTGAAAGGTGAGGAGCTTACAGAGTCTGGAGTGTGGTGAGCTGGGAGATGCAGGCTGAGAAAGGACCGGAGATGTTGAGGTGGGATTTTGAGACATCTCAGAAGGAAGGCTGAAAGGTGAGGAGCTTACAGAGTCTGGAGTGTGGTGAGCTGGGAGATGCAGGCTGAGAAAGGACCGGAGATGTTGAGGTGGGATTTTGAGACATCTCAGAAGGAAGGCTGAAAGGTGAGGAGCTTACAGAGTCTGGAGTGTGGTGAGCTGGGAGATGCAGGCTGAGAAAGGACCGGAGATGTTGAGGTGGGATTTTGAGACATCTCAGAAGGAAGGCTGAAAGGTGAGGAGCTTACAGAGTCTGGAGTGTGGTGAGCTGGGAGATGCAGGCTGAGAAAGGACCGGAGATGTTGAGGTGGGATTTTGAGACATCTCAGAAGGAAGGCTGAAAGGTGAGGAGCTTACAGAGTCTGGAGTGTGGTGAGCTGGGAGATGCAGGCTGAGAAAGGACCGGAGATGTTGAGGTGGGATTTTGAGACATCTCAGAAGGAAGGCTGAAAGGTGAGGAGCTTACAGAGTCTGGAGTGTGTAAAGCTCAGAGATGCAGGCTGAGAAAGGACCGGAGATGTTGAGGTGGGTTAGATTCCTGGTGGGTGGAGAGAGACGTGGCGCATGGAGAAATTGACAGGTGGCACAAGGAGAAGATGACAGGTGGCACAAGGAGAAATTGACAGGTGGCACAAGGAGACGATGACAGGCGGCACATGGAGGGATGACAGGTGGCACATAGGGGTGCTGGCAGCTGCTGGTAAACAAACAACAGTCTCCTTCCACCCCAGCCACACCAATGGGAGGGTAGCAGAGGTCGCATATACTCATAGGGCAGGTCAATCCATTCCAAGCGTCCACACCAGCATACCGATTCAACGACTCACAGGCCGATGACTGAAGACTGATGGCGAGAGGTCTTGCAAATGATTCCGGGCCAAACAATGGGGTAGCAGGGGTCGCCAGTCCAGCTATCCAAAGCTGCTGCCCTGCCCATCTGTGCTTTAATGCATGCCAGGGCACGAACTGTGAGGGGGACGAGGACACATTCACAAGACAGCTTTTGAACTGCTCAATCACATTGAGTTACATAAATCTTGAGCTATGTTTGCTGGCCTGTGCTGTTGACATGCTAAGCTATGTTGTGGGTTTGCTAAACCATTCTGTTGACTTGTTGGTTCATTCTGGAGAGCTACTGAGAGATGCAGGAAAAGCTTCTACTCAGTACGTCAACAGCATGACTCGGTCGTCAACAACATGACTCGGTCGTCAACAACATGACTCGGTACGTCAACAGCATGACTCAGCACGTCAACAGCATGACTCATATGTCAACAGCATGACTCAGCACGTCAAAAGCATGACCTAGTACGTCAACAGCATGACTCAGCATGTCGACATCATGACTCAGCACGTCGCATGACTCAGCACGTTAACAGGATGTCTCAGCACGTCAGCATCATGACTCAGCACGACAGCATTATGACTCAGCACGTCAGCATCCTTTACTTGTTGTGTCGCTTCCATGATTTCTAGTGTTCTTAAAACACACAGCGCACCTTGCTCTTTCGCCACAGCAGCATTTGGCTCCACCACACCACAGTATATAGCTCCAGTCCAGCCAAACCCACCTCCTTCACCCCCTTAAGCACACACACACACACACAGGGACTGTCACCTGAACTGACAGCAGTGACCCACTCACCTTGCTCTTTCGCCACAGCAGCCTTTGGCTCCACCACAGCATACAGCTCGAGTCCAGCCAACCCCAACACCCAACTGAAACAGAGCGCACACACACAACACAAGAAGCATTCTTACAGATTACACACGTACCCTGCTCCCTCGGCACGGCAGCCTTTGGCTCCACCACAGTATACAGCTCCAGTCCAGCCAACCCCACCTCCTTCACCCTGCTCCCTTCCTCTGCCTTGAGCTGTATACTTGTCTCCGCCACCGTTCCTTGCGGCCCCTGCTGCTGCCCATTCCCCTGCCCGTTCCCCTGCCCGTTCACTTGCCCGGCCCCTTGCCCCTTCGCCGTCATGTTTCCAGCTGCCCCTTCAGCTGCCCCAACGACTTCGAAAGCGAAGCTGAGCTGCCCGGCGGTGTTTTTGTTCCACTGGCGGTTGGCGGCGGAGGGCAGGGCGGGGGCGTTGTGGAGGAGAGGCGAGCCGTTGATGAGAATGGCAAGCAGGAGGTCGGCTGATGGGGTGCTGCTGCTGGTGTTGGTGGCCTTGGCGGTAGGAGCAATGATGTCAGTGAAATAGAGGTACGCCTGCAGTGGTGATGGGAGAGAGGAGAGGGGCAGAGGGGAAGAGAGGAAGGGGAAAAGAGGAGGCGGGACAAAGAATCCATAAAATCAGAAGCTGAACAGCCAGCTGTGCGTTTGTTCCACTGGCGGTTAGCGGCGGAGGGCAGGGCGGGGGTGTTGCGCAGGAGAGGCGAGCCGTTGATCAGGATGGCCACCAGGAGGTCGGCTGACGGGGTGCTGCTGGTGTTGCTGGTGCTGGCAACACTAGCAGTAGGCGGAATGATGTCAGTGAAATAGAGGTACGCCTGCAGTACTGGGGGAGCAGAGAGGGTGGGTGGGAGCGAAGAGAGGAGGGGGGAAAAGGAGAGGGGGGAAAAGGAGGGGGAGCAGGAAAGTAAGAGCTTGGAGAATGGACACCTGATCTGCCGGCGGTGTTTTTGTTCCACTGGCGGTTAGCGGCCGAGGGCAGAGTGGGAGGCGTTGCGGAGGAGAGGCGAGCCGTTAATAAGGATGGCCAGGAGGTCGGCTGATGGGGTGCTGGTGCTAGTGGCGTCAGTAGGAGGAATGATGTCGGTAAAATAGAGGTAGGCCTGAAGTGGTATGGTAGGGGGGGAGGGAAAGAGAGGCGGAGAAAGAGCTATGAGAATGAACACCTCAGCTGCTGGCGGTGTTGATATTCCACTGCCAGTTGGAAGTTGAAGTCAGGGTGGGTGGGGGCTTTTGTGTCGACTCAAAAGTCAACTCAATGTTCATACTTCACTGCCAGTTGGAGATTGAAGGCAGGGTGGGTGGGGGCTTTGCGGAAGAGACGCAAGCCGTTGATTGAGAAAACCACTCGATACCACTCAAACAACCAACCCAACCACTCACACCCACCTGGAACTTCCCAGGAGCCAGCCCATAGAAGCGATAATTGAGCCCCCGTACACCCTTAGTAGTCCTCGCCTTGTGCACCACAAACTGAGGCACGGCATTGCTGCTCATTCTCGCAGGGATGAACGCTCAGAACCACTCAGCACTGCTCAAACAACCCACCCACCTGGTATTTTCCAGGAGCCAGCCCATAGAAGCTGTAAGTGAGCCCCTGCACACTCTTGGTCGTCCTCGCCTTCTGCACCACAAACTGAGGCACGGCATTGCTGCTCATCCTGCCAGGGATGGCAATGCTGCTGCTGGTGGTGGTGATAATGATGGCTCGGCTCATACCTGGTACTTTCCCGGAGCCAGCCCATAGAAGCTGTAAGTGAGCCCCTGCGCACTCTTAGTCGTCCTGGCCTTCTGCACCACAAACTGAGGCACGGCATTGCTGCTCATGCTGGCGGGAATGGCCTCGCTAGTGGTGTGGTGATGATGGCTCGTACCTGGTATTTTCTGGGGGCCAGCCCATAGAAGCTGTAAGTGAGCCCCTGCGCACTCTTAGTCGTCACAGTGTTGCTGCTCATGCTGGCGGGGACGGGAATGCTGCCACTGCTGGTGATAATGATGGCTCGTACCTGGTATTTTCCGGGGGCCAGCCCATAGAAGCTGTAAGCAAGCCCCTGCGCACTCTTAGTCGTCCTCGCCTTCTGCACCACAAACTGAGGCACGGCATTGCTGCTCATTCTCGCAGGGATGAACGCTCAGAACCACTCAGCACCGCTCAAACAACCCACCCACCTGGTATTTTCCAGGGGCCAGCCCATAGAAGCTGTAAGTGAGCCCCTGCGCACTCTTAGTCGTCCTCGCCTTCTGCACCACAAACTGAGGCACGGCATTGCTGCTCATGCTGGCGGGAATGGTCACACTGCTACTGGTGACGGCCACAGAGGCGGCTGCAGGGATGTAAGTGTAGGTGCCGGGAGTGGGGTCACCAAAGAGAGGCATGTCCGCGTACCAGACCCTATCCAAAGGGTCGTCTGGATACCTGGGAGTGAGAGAGGCCGAGAAGCGGGGAGGGGAGAAAGGGGGGGAGGGGTGGGGGGGGAGGGGGGAAGACAGGGAAAGGAGAGAGGGGAGGGAGAAGGGAAAGAGGGGAAGAGGGTTGCTGCTGCTCATGCTGGCAGGGACGGTCACACTGCTGCTACTGGTGACGGCCACAGAGGCGGCTGCGGGGATGTAGGTGTAGGTGCCGGGAGTGGGGTCACCAAATAGAGGCATGTCCGCGTACCACACGCGATCGAATGGGTCATCGGGGTAACTGGGAGTGAGTGTGACACAGAGAAGGGTAGGGGAAGAAGGCGGAAAGGTGTAGGTGCCGGGAGCAGGGTCGCCAAAAAGAGGCATGTCTGCGTACCACACGCGATCCAATGGGTCGTCAGAGTACCTAGGACAGGAAGGAGAAAAATAGGTTGGAGGGGGAGGGATGGGAAAGGGAACGGTAAGGGGGCTGCGGGGATGTAGGTGTAGGTGCTGGGCGCGGGGTCGCCAAGTAGAGGCATGTCTGCGTACCACACGTTGCAGGGTGTTTTGGGGAATTCTCACAAACACCCTGCAACAGAAAGAGGCATGTCTGCGTACCACACGCGATCCAACGGGTCATCAGGTAGCTGGGAAAGTGTCAAAAGGGTGGGGATACGGTGGGTAGGGAAGGGAATGCAGGTGTAGGCTGCATGCCAGGTATTCATGGAAAGAGTCATGCCAGGGTTTTTGAAAAGTGGCATGCTGTGGAAAGGGTGGGGATACGGTGGGTAGGGAAGGGAATGCAGGTGTAGGCTGCATGCCAGGTATTCATGGAAAGAGTCATGCCAGGTTTTTGAAAAGTGGCATGCTGTGGAAAGGGTGGGGAGAAAGTCAGCAGTACTTGACCTTTGAGCCGACTTAAAACCGCCAAAGCATGACAAAATAAGCCTTCCGCGACATGCCTTAACGCGACAAGCCTTACCGGTAGGAACCGACAAGCCACGAGTCGCCAGCACAGGACAGCCTCCAGTAGTTGAGCAGCAGCTGATCGCTATAGTCACTCTCGTTATAAGCACCGGCGGGGAGCGGGCGGATCTCGAGGGCGTTGATGATGGGATCGGCGGAGACACGCACGAGGCAGATGGCCATGGTGCGCGCTGGCACCGTTACTATCACCTCCAGCACAAGAATCTGGTCATTGGATGGCGTGTACTGCCCCCTGAGGGTTGGGGAAGAGAGGGGAGGGAAGGGGGGGAAAGTGGGAGGGGGGGGGCGGATGCAACTTCAAAGAAACAAGAGAGGGACGAGGATGAGGGAGCTCGCTTACAGGGATGCAGTGCTGACTGTGACGTTGAAAACGGGCAGCATGTTCTTGCTGTCTGGATATCTAGCCTAACATAACCGATAGATAGAGGCAGGAAGGCAAGGGGGAAACCAGCTTACAGCGATGCGGTGCCGACTGTGACGTTGAAAACGGGTGGCATGTTCTTGCTGTCGTAGTTACCATACCAGAAGGTGAGGCGCACCAGGTAGCGACCTGCAGGAGAGGGAAAGGAGGGGGAGAATGTGGGGAGAGGAGGAGGAAATGCACCAAAACGCAATGGTTGGTTGGTGAGTACGGTACCAGGAGGTGAGGAGCACAGCGCAGGTACGGGCCTGCAAAACCAGTTGCTCTTAGCGCAATATAGAACCATCTGCTCTTGCTGTATGTCGGCTCACTCAAAGGTAGCGGTTAAAGGGTCTCTCATCTTTAAACACAGGCGTTTACTGAGAGCTCTCAAAGAACGCCAGTAGTTGAAGGGCTTCCTGTCGTCAAACACTCTCAGTGTCTGCTCCACCGTGACCTGCCCCCCCAGTTGGTCGGGCACACGTGTGATCACAGCCACACTCGTATGTGCTTACCTGATCCTGCTCATTCGTTCGTGCACTCTGGTTACCACTCAGCATACCTGGGGCAACGAGGGGAATCTGGTAGCAGTTGGATGGCTTCCCATCGTCAAACACTCTCAGCGTCTGCTCCACCGTGACCTGCCCCACCAGGTTGTCCGGCACGCGGGTGATCACTGCCACACTGCCACTCATACATTCTCACTCTTCTGCTGCCTGCCCAGCTCACCTGGGGCAACCAAGGGAATCTGGTAGCAGTTGGATGGCTTCCCATCGTCAAACACTCTCAGCGTCTGCTCCACCGTGACCTGCCCCACCAGGTTGTCCGGCACGCGGGTGATCACTGCCACACTGCCACTCATACATTCTCACTCTTCTGCTGCCTGCCCAGCTCACCTGGGGCAACCAAGGGAATCTGGTAGCAGTTGGATGGCTTCCCATCGTCAAACACTCTCAGCGTCTGCTCCACCGTGACCTGCCCCACCAGGTTGTCCGGCACGCGGGTGATCACTGCCACACTGCCACTCATACATTCTCACTCTTCTGCTGCCTGCCCAGCTCACCTGGGGCAACCAAGGGAATCTGGTAGCAGTTGGATGGCTTCCCATCGTCAAACACTCTCAGCGTCTGCTCCACCGTGACCTGCCCCACCAGGTTGTCCGGCACGCGGGTGATCACTGCCACACTGCCACTCATACATTCTCACTCTTCTGCTGCCTGCCCAGCTCACCTGGGGCAACCAAGGGAATCTGGTAGCAGTTGGATGGCTTCCCATCGTCAAACGCTCTCAGCGTCTGCTCCACCGTGACCTGCCCCACCAGGTTGTCCGGCACGCGGGTGATCACTGCCACACTGCCACTCATACATTCTCACTCTTCTGCTGCCTGCCCAGCTCACCTGGGGCAACGAGGGGAATCTGGTAGCAGTTGGATGGCTTCCCATCGTCAAACACTCTCAGCGTCTGCTCCACCGTGACCTGCCCCACCAGGTTGTCCGGCACGCGGGTGATCACTGCCACACTGCCACTCATACATTCTCACTCTTCTGCTGCCTGCCCAGCTCACCTGGGGCAACCAAGGGAATCTGGTAGCAGTTGGATGGCTTCCCATCGTCAAACACTCTCAGCGTCTGCTCCACCGTGACCTGCCCCACCAGCTGGTCCGGCACGCGGGTGATCACTGCCACACTGCAGCGCATCTAGTTCTGCTTTCCCTGCCCAACTCACCTGGGGCAACAAGAGGAATCTGGTAGCAGTTGGAGGGTTTCCCATCGTCAAACACCCTCAGCGTCTGCTCCACCGTGACCTGCCCCACCGTGACCATCGTCCGTCCCACCCACTCACATGTGCTTACTCTCGCCTCGCATGTTTGCCTCACCTGCTGCAGTCAGCTCACCTGCTACAGTCAGCTCACCTGCTGCAGTCAGCTCACCTGCTGCAGTCAGCTCACCTGCTGCAGTCAGCTCACCTGCTGCAGTCAGCTCACCTGCTGCCAATAATGGAATCTGGTAGCAGTTGGACGGCTTCCCATCGTCAAACACTCTCAGCGTCTGCTCCACCGTGACCTGCCCCACCAGCTGGTCCGGCACGCGGGTGATCACCGCCACACTACCACACTGCCACTCATACGTCCTCACTCTAGTTCTGCTTTCACTGCCCAGCTCACCTGGGGCAACGAGAGGAATCTGGTAGCAGTTGGACGGTTTCGCATCGTCAAACACCCTCAGCGTCTGCTCCACCGTGACCTGCCCCACCAGGTTATCCGGCACGCGGGTGATCACCGCCACACTACCGCCTGGCGCTGCCGTGTCTGGTAACCACGTGAGGCCCAGATTGCTCGCTCCAGCGGAACCCATGTAGCCGCAGTCTATACTCACGAAGCCTGGTAGGGTGGGCCAGGGAGTGAGAGAGGGAAAGCAGGGAGGGAGGGATTAGAGGAAGAATGGGATTCGCTGCCGTGTCTGGTAACCACTTGAGGCCCAGGTTGCTCGCTCCAGCGGAACTCATGTAGCCGCAGTCTATGCTCACGAGAAGCCCGGTGGAGGGGAGAGGGATTGAGGGAGGCGGGCGGAGGGTGAGGAAGTTGAGGAGCAATATGAGAGTGGGATTTGCTGCTGACGCCGAGATTGCTGGTGCCTGACGAACCCATGTAGCCGCAGTCTATGCTCACGAAACCTGGCGGAAGGGAAATAGAGAAAAGCGATTAGGGTGAGTGAGAGCAAGAGGTGCGTGCAGCGTCTGGTAACCAGTCAACCATACTCTGTCAATCAAGTAACCTCTTCTGAAACTCTCCAGTAGTAACCACTCCACCATCTGCTCCGTCTCACCACTCCATCCATTCTGCTGGCTGCTTAAGGTACTTTTGGAATTCTCGAAGATACAGTCGCGTCACACCCTTTCTGCTTAACTTTCAGGGTGTTTTTTAGATAGTCTAGCAGAAACCGTCGTGCTTCTCCACCCATTCTGCTGACCTTTCTGCGACGGAAGCTTTGCGGCCACCAGCTTCCTTCTCCTCAACGCAGCAGTCGACTTACAGAAACGCATACTCGCAGAGACTCGCGTCTGATACTCCCAAGTCACCACGAAACACGGTCCCGCCATTCCAGTTTCCACCCTTTCTGCTGACCTTTCTGCGAAGGTAGCTTTGCTGCCGCCAGCTTCCTGCTCCTCAACGCAGCAGCGCGCACACCCACGTTCCCTGCTATGTTGGCACGCACACTCCCTGCCACGATCACGCCCACGTTCTTTTGAGTCGAATCAAACACGCTCACGTTTCCTGCCGCTCTCGGCCTTTCCAGTGGCCCCACCCACCCCCCTGCTGCCGCTGCTCTCGACGCGATCATTAACTGCCTCTCCGCCCGCCATCTGACTGCCGCTGCTCGTTCTAATCCCACTCCACCTTCTCCTGCCGGTGCTACTACTAACCCCGCACCATCCGCTTCTGCTACAGCTCTTCCTTGCTGTCTGTCTGCTTCTGCTCCTGGAAACCCCACACTTACTTCTGCTCCTGCCAGTCTTCTGTCTGCTGCTGATTCCACCTGGCTTTCTAGTTTGCTGCTGCCTATGCGGATGACGCTGTTGCTGACTAGACTCGCGCTCCTGTCTACGTGGACGAAGCTGCTGCTTGCGTCAGCTGCATCTGTCGAGGCGAGAGAAGACTGGAATGTAAAAATAATCAGAAAGAAACGGAGAAGGACGGAAACTGACGTTCTTCTAACGGAGAATGACCTAAGCCTCGGTAAGGGAACCGACATCGCCGCATGCACTACATCGAACCGAGACTTAGAAGAATGTCGCCATGGCATGCGACATGACGACGGCGATTTTAGTAGCAACGGCGTTTTATGTGCAGCGTGCGACGGCTGTCGTCGTCTCCTCGTCATCGCAGCCTCCTCCCGCCTTTCATAAACACCTGATTCCCCAGCATCAGTATAGTGCACCGCTTGCCTGTCATTAATACCCGTTTCTCTCCCATCAATGTGCTCTTTCCTATCATTATAAATAGTGTGAGGATGCTCTGAACGCTGCTGTCTCTGTTCCGCCACCCATTTATCTACATGCTGCTGCTCCGGCTTATCTACCGGCCATCCTAACTGTTTCTGCTGCTTACGCATTCGCCACTCCGAGGAGCGGCTCGCCCGTACTGTCATCTCTCTGTGTAACGACGCAACGAGCTTGAGGTCATGGGAGCGGTTCGAGTCTATCGCGAATAACGAGAAAAACCTGCGCGCTGCTATGAGAATTTCAACAGACAAAGGCGGGATAGTGAGAATAAATAGCAGCTTCAAAGCTCGGTCGCTTGGTGTTCGACGAGGTTGAAAACACTACTGGTTGACCGCTTGAGGATTACTATGTGAAATCAATTCAGCGACTCTCACGAAATGGCAGCTGACTGCGTACAAACAGGAAACGGAAGAATGAAGCTCACAACCTAGAAATGCACTGCAATGCGTCGCTCTGCTAATCCATCGCCATTGATACCATTGAGGGATCCAAAGCGGAACAGTTGAAAAGCGGAAACACGGTTTCAGGCACGGCAAGCACGGAATGGATTGCCTTTCTCACGTTTCTGCTCGCCAGTCAAACCCAACTGGTAGGGGCCATCAGATTCCCCGCGTGGCGATGGTGGAAGTTCCGCTCCGCTCCCTCGAGATTGCCGTCACGGGGTTACTGGAGCGCGGTGTGCCCGAATATTCGTTTGGTTTCAAATTCAGCTCAAGGGTTGAAATAGGAGGGTTCAGTTGCTTTAAAAAAGGTTGAGTGAATTATAATTCGGTGAAGATGTTCCCAGATTGGAAGAGGTTGGGGCATAGGGATGTGTGACGTGACGAATCTGGTTTGTGAGGGATGGGGGAAAAGGCACGCGGAGGTGTCGCGGAGGTGCCTTGGCGCGGGGAGAAAGGTAGCTTGGCGGGAGAGAGAGAGCCACTACTGTACCCCGCCCACCACCACGTTTTGGGATGGTCGGGGGGGAGGGGGGAAGAATGAAAGGTGTCGGTCCAGGAAAGGGGCTGGCGGAAGTCATTTCGTGCGACCGGAAACTTGTCGGTACTTGCCGCGAGTCGCTTGGCCGTCAAATTTCGGGAACCGCCAAACGGGAAACTTGAGGGAACCGCATTAGAGGTCGGTGACTCGGTGGCTGGGTGATTGACGATATACTCGATATGAGCTCAATCTACCATCAACATCTCGCATGTTCAAAACGATGTGATAATGCATCATCCTTTCATTCGCACTCAGCGATCTCCAGTTCTTTTATCCGAAGCATCTCAAAGGGGTACAAAAGAAAATGGTGCAATAACTTGAAGCATTTATAAGCTTAAGGCCACATAGCCTGAGAATAGCCTGCCATTTGTGCTGCGCAACCCATCAATGAGCCTGTTCCAATTGGAACCAAGCATGCCCACAAAATAGTCACTTTCGGCTGCAATAAGCAGATTAGCGAATTTCACTGCAACCGTTTTGTCATTTGCTGACTGCTCAACGGTTCCATCCCCATTCTCAGCTGCCACACCACCAACCGCAGCTGCCTGCTGTGATGGGTGCTCCGAATATAAGAAGCTCCAGTCGCGCAGTTGCTTTGCCTCCTCCAGCGTCGACTGAAAGCAACACGACACACGGTAATGTAGCACAGGTTGAAAAATGCACATGAAGATGAGAATAATGGAAGGCAATATGAGATCAACACAAACCAAAGCGAACCAGAACCAAAACGAAAAGCGAATGACGTATGAAGCGAGAAACTATTGAGAGAGACCAAAAGATCGGGCCTCTCACCTGTGCATCTGTGCTTAACCAAGCGTGGTTGATGGTCGGAACATGCAACTGCAGCTGATACGCAAAATACATGTACACCCCTAGCGACCTCAGCTTCACCCGAGACCCCCCTTCCGGGAAACTTCCCCCCTGGACCCCCCCTCCCTCCAGCACAGCGTCTCCATGCGCCACGTGTACGCTCACGATTGGTCGAAATATAAACACCTCCCCGCCCACTCCCTTGAATGTTTTGTCTAACGTGGCCGGCGTTTCGCCGTCCGTATCCCGAACCAAACACCCAGCAAAGCCTTCCCCGGGCCAGACGTCAGTCTCCAGGTTCGGCGGAGCAAAGTTGATTCCCTTCAGAAACTCTGCTTCTTTGGTCATGTTGAAATCTGGAATGCCTTTTCCTGATTGGCTGGTGCCCTTTTCGAGGGATTGGATGATGTCAGATTCTTCTGCGCTGATGTCAGATATGTGCACGGCCAATCGCAGGCCGTAGCTGACGTGGCGGATGCGGTTGATGACGTGGCAGAGGTGTGCAGATGGCCAGCGGAGGAGGAAGCGTGCTGACTGGGCGTGCCACCACCGATGCTGAGTCAGCCAAGGGGACCAAAATTCGAGAGGGGAAGGAGGATGATGAGCATGGGAAAGGGGAATGGGAAGGGGAGGAAGTACTACACCCGTGCACTGGGTTGGGCCGCACCCATGTATCTTCCAATCACTTCACCTGCCTCACCTGCATGGTCCTCTCATCCGACTCTTCCAGAACCCCCTGCACCTCAACGGTGGATGGTCGGAGTTGATGTAATGAGCTACGGTGGTGCAGTTTTGCACTACTGGTCTGCGCCTCATCCCATGAATCGGCTGCCTCACCTGCATCGTCTTCTCATCCGCCTCCTCCAGCACCCCCTGCACCTCAACGGTGGATGGTCGGTCCCTCCACGGTGTGCCCCATCGCCTGTTGAGGAGAGTGCGGAATGAAGGGAGGGGGAGTGGAAGGGCATAAATCCAACGCTCTTAGCGCACGGAAGCAACAGGTGCCTCTTCCAGCACTCCCTCCACCTCCACTGTCGATGGTCGGTCCCTCCACGGTGTGCCCCATCGCCTGAAAGAGAGGGAATCGATCGAAGAAGAAATAAACAATACATGTTTATTCCTCTTGTTTGTTCTTCTTTTCTTGTCTACATGCTAAATTTTCGGGCAAGAAAAAGGGTAAGAAATTTGGGGGCATTCCAAGGCCCACATTCTGTACACATGAAAAGGACTAAAAGGAGGGTACCTTTTTTTCTATCTTTTTTTTTGCAAGTGCCTTAACATATTAACTGTACATAACAACGGGCTGACTTACTTGGCCCCGTCCACGTCCTCAAAGTGCCTTGCATCTGCGAACCTAACAACCAGGTCCGGCGAGGCCAGCCGAGCCTCCATGTCCGGTCCATTGGCCGAAGTAGCCTGATTGGCTGCTACGGCCGCTACAGCCTCGTCTACACACTCCTGTGATGAGATTGGGAAGAAGTAGCACTCCCATGCGCCCGTGTGATTTGCGGCTGAAATTGAGGAGAGGGGGAATATGTGGGAAAAGGGAAGGAATTTCGATCGAGGCACTTCTACCACAGGGAAAACAGCTGCTACAGCCTCGTCTACACACTCCTGGGAGGCGATTGGGAAGAAGTAGCATTCCCATCGATGCGCATACCTTGGCAGGCAGAGTTGTTGGCTCTGGAATACGTCCCTGGCGCCACCACCAGCGTGCGGTTGTGCCGCACAGCAATGCTCAGAAACGCAGACATGACTTGAATCTGCGTTCCCATGCCAAATGCACCAGAATCTGCTGCTGCTCCTCCTGCTGCTCCTCCTCCTCCTGCTGCTGCTGCTCCTGCTGCTGCTGCCTGGCCTGGACCTTGTATTGGTCCATCCACCCATTCCGCCAGCAGGATTCGCCTGCCCTTGCACGTGGCAGGGAACTGGCTCTCCCAGATGTCCCTCTGCGCGACACGTGTCAGCGCGAGATTGGCCAAATCGTCCCCACGGACCTGTGAAGAGGGGGAGGAAATCCAAGGGAAGAGGGGGAAAATTGGGAGGGACATGAAGGGAAATGGAGGGAAGAGGGAGGGCGGGGGGAGGGGGGATGGGATGGGAGAGGGGTAGGTGGAAGTTGAGGTACCAAAGTGGATGTGCAGAGTCTTGCGTTTAGGGTGGAAAAAAAATTACCATCCAGTCCCAAGTCCCGACCCCCTGACGTAAAATGCCTTTGCTCTATGAAAGGGCAAAAAGTATCGGGAAGAAAGTGACCGAAGCAAACTGTCTGGATTCAGACATACCCAAGACAGCAGCTGCCTGGTTGCGGGCTGCAGCTGCAGCAGTTGGAGGGGCGGGTCCAGTTAGGCGCAGACCCATCTGGTCCCCTCTGCTCCGCAGAAAGGCGAAAAGTTACTATAAACTTTTGAATTCAATCGAGAATCGGATGCATGAACATACCCAAGGGGGTTGCGGGTTGCAGCTGCAGCAGTTGGAGGGGCGGGTCCAGTTAGGCGCAGATCCGTCCTGTCCCCTCTGCTCCGCGGAGAGGCGGAAGGCTGTACGCGCGGAGCAGTCCTCCAGGTGCGGAGCTGGCGGAAGATTCGCGGGCAGCTCAAACTTTTCCGGAGGGGAGACGGAGTCGGGTTCGAGTCCGTAGGCCTTCTCCCAGCTCTGGGATCAACGGGAGCAGAGGTAGTGCGAAGACCTGGAGGTTTAGCTTTGGCTCCAACAAAAAGAATCGTGAGGGGATTTGAGAATTCTCAAAAACCAGCGGAGATAGTGCGGAGACCTGGAGGTTTAGCTTTGGCTCCAACTAAAAGAATCGAGAGGGGACGGCTTCACGTTTATGCTCCTGGGGTGAGAAATACTCTAGGCAGGTTCGTCGTCACATGCTTAAAGGGAAACGATTCAACGAGGAGAGCTATGAAACTACTCGTCTCGATATGAGTTTCTACATTCTCGAGTGAAACAAGTATGTGTAGCTTACCCGATAGAGCGACATGGCATGCTCGAGGCCTACACCACCTAAGCTCCTCCTGTTATGCTCCTCCGAGGTGGTTCTTCCGCCAGCAATAGATATCAACACCAGGATCAACGGAAGCGCCACGCGTCTGCTTGACGGACCCGACCTTATGTCGAACATTTTCGTAAATGTGAGTACTGACCAAATTCAAGATTGACTAATGCAGATGGAAGCAGGTTGATAGTAACATGGATGATCAGCGTCGAGCACCATTATGCCCTAGACTGCTGCGCAGAAGCAGCACCTTGGAAATGCCGACATTTTCAAGGTGGAAATGAAACTCTGGCAGAAGGATTTCTCACATTTTGGTTGGCGTTTCTGTAGTTGCAACTACCGCGTACAAAACGAACCAACAAATGACGTCACTCAAAGCTGAAACCACCAAGGGAAGTAAACTCTGAACACGACCCTCGATTTCTGCTTTTTTCATCCTGGTTGGTGATGTACCCAACTCAAACTCTCTTGATCGTTGATAAATATTCTGGAATCGTTCTTGACACATCCCAACCTAGCGTGTACAGTAGTGCTCCCCTTTTCTCCCCCCCTGGTTTCCTCATTTCCCTCCATCTGCACAGCATTCTAGGGTAGAGTTGCTGCCTCGCTACCACCGCGGCTGACCTCACGCTCCTGGCTCATCCGTTCAGCTCACCAGTTCGCGCTAACCTTCAAGGTTCATTCGGCCATGAATCACGCAATACCTCACGATTCACTACATACTGCTAGCTTTTGCTTTTCTTTGTCGCTCAACAAGTACAGCCATATTTGTGAGTGTGGGGACCAGCTAGCCTTGAAGGCGGTCCAGAGTATCGGTCATATGGCAAGCAACATGTCGAGTACATCATTTCACCAAAAATCGGCGTCAACTGGCTTTACCCACGCTCAATCGAACCAGTTAATGGCTCAAATCTACATCTTCGCCCATTTTAGGTGAGCAAGCTCTGGATTACTGGACCTACTTGGCAGCTGAATCAGTGCAACTGTTTCAAGACTAACGCTCAGAATCTCACAGGAAGACCTCGTTCTCCTTGAGCGCTAAGGTTCCCAACCACGTTCTGGCAGCGGCTGGGTGCGGTCTTCAGCATGAAAGACCCTCTGAGCTGCGAAGCCTGTGTCAAGATCTGAGCAGACTGATTGGATGGAGCAGGAAACGGAAGGCCAAGACGGCAGTCATTGAAGTTTGAGTTTAAGATACGGATTCAGAGCGGATGGATAAGGGAAATGTCAAGATTGTGATTGAAGAGCTTTTTATAGCTTCATCAGCATTTACAAAAGGGAGCTATCCTCAGCAGCGGACACCTGACACAAAAGCCTATACCAAGGTCTGTACTAGAGGTGTGTGAACATATAGATGTCATCTGCGTGTACATGTACAAATTAACTCCAAATCTTGCATAGCCATCTAATCATCAGGGCTATTTCCATACAGGTCAGGGTCATTAATCCCCTAGACAAGGAATCGGTCTGTTGCCTAATTCTTGGACCAGCCCCACCCTTTAATCATCTCATAAATCATTCATGGTCAGCATGAAAGGAGGCAACGTCTGCCTGACAGTGCGCTGAGCCTGGCAGTAACTCCTCAGAGCAGCTTCAATTCTCAGCATGTGACCCCACATGCCCCTCACCACAGCCACCCTGGCCAATTCCCGCGGCAGCCCTGATTCTTCCTGGTGGTACGTCACAATCTCCACTCCCGGCTTCCGCTCATGTCCCGCCGCCCTGGCCCCTTGCCCTTCCGCCTTGGCGTCGCTTCCCTCCGCCTCGCCCCCCTCCCCCTTCAGCCCGCCTCTTCGTCCTGTCAGCTTCTCTCCATGCGCCTCGCTCGGAACATAGCGAATTCGCCACGAAGAGTAAAAGTACGGCACGCGCAGCAGGGAAGGCCGAGAGACGGCTGATGGGTGTGACGTGTGTCGGTTAATACAGAAGAACGTTTGAGGAAAGGATTGCGGGGCGAGGGACCAGACGCGCCGAGAAACAACGTATTCGCGATTGCGGAGGAAAAACGGGAGACGACGAACCCAGCGAACGACGGACACCCCAAATTCGTTCCAGCCATCCAGAACCGTCGATTCGAGCCGATTCTCGTCCCATTCCCCGCGGAACTCGTCGTCGAGAAGAAAGTCCCGCACCGCCTCCAAAGTCACCCCTTTGACCACCATGCGACCGCGGTAACACGTGCTCTTCGCGTAACCCTCGATCGCACAGTCGCGGGCATGCGAAGTGTATTCCATCGTAGGCGTCGCACGCGTCATCAATTGCTGCCAGCCGTGCGACTCTAAGGCGGCTTCCGGGATTCGCAGCCGCTCGAGGAACGCCTCGAGATCGGAGGCCGTCACAGACGACTCGTCGGCGACATTTTCCTCGTCGTAACGGTCGCAAATTGCAACGTCATGTACCCGAAGCGGATCTCGACCTGTGCTTCCAATACAAGCAGCCGCCGTCGCATGGGGCGTCTTGAGCGGCCATAGCAACAGATCTGTGCCTGTCTCAGACTCCCTGACAGATCTCTTGGTCGTACAGTCACCTGGCGAGATCGCAACTTCTGGCAACTCTGCGACGGCGCCGTCTGTTTCGAACCCAGGCAAGTCTAAGCTGCCGTCTGCTCCTTTCGCCACGGTGTTGCTCTCGAAACAATTAGACGGAGTTTGGACGCCTGGAAAATCGTCGAGACAGAGTCCGTCAGCGTTCACACTGTCAGAGTATGTGCTGGAGGACCCGTCCTCCGTGTCCGTCCACCGATCGTCCCACTCGTCGCCGTCCAATCCTGACAGCCTGTCGCTGAGCGACAGCGACGACGCTGACGGCGACTCTTTAAGCTCTGCGATCTGCGTCGGAGAGCTTTTCTCTGGAACCAGCACCATTTTCCCCGCTTCTGGCGCTCGACTCGAAACAACTGCAATTGACTCCGTTTCCTGTGCTTTGCGGCGGCGCTTCACTGCTAGATCGTGACCGTGCCTGCGCAGTACAGCCAGCGTACCGTCGATCTCCCTTCGACGGAGAAACTCCTCGAGCTCCCAGTCCGCGTTTCCCGCTCCTCGAGCAGCACCCAGATCGGTCATTGCGAGGACGAACATGGCATCAATTGGAGTGGAACTGTAAAAGGAATACTCAAAAACAGCGTAGGGAAAAGCAATTTTTCGAAGGCGTCAGCCTGGCGTCGCTTTCAACAGAACCTGATGCCGTTGGACTAACAGACTAAATGAAACAACGACTCTTGGATTGAAGGTCGAAAGGCGAGATAGGTCTAACTCTTGAGATAGTTGAGATAGGTCTGTTTGAACCTGCTTGCGTAGGTCATGGCAGCCCAAGGCCCTGTTCGGCAGGCATTATGGCCATTGTGGCCATTATGGGCATTTTTAATGGGCCCCCAAAAAATGGCCCCTGTGCATTTCTAGAAACAGCCCCGAAATGGGACTGTAGCTACAGTGCACCTAGAGAAAAAATGGTTTGACTGTTCGGGTGGCATTAATTGGGTGTAGATTGATGTAGGCAGCTTCCGTGATGGATCGCGTGATCATGTGATTGGCTGGCTTAATTGACCAGTCACTGTTTAATGCCCCCATTCACTGATACCCCGCATGGTGCGGGGCCTCGAGGCCGCATGGTGCGGCGGATGAGAAAATGGGCACTTTGCCCGAGAGACTGGGTTCGTGGAAGATTCCAGCTGGTGAAAACGCCTGCACAAAAAGGACTGTTCGGGAGGCATTCCATTATTGTCAGGTTCGGCGTAGATCCGCTTATATCGAGCCTTGATAATCATTAACGCGCTTATCAAGGAAGGTTCAAGGGTGGTCGTTTCACTGTAGCCCATCCGCCGAGGCCATTTTTTTAATGCCTGCCGAACCGGGCCCAAGCTCCTGTTGGATGGATTGGCAGGAGAGCGGCCAGTTACGCGACGATCGTTATGGAGTCGTTGAGCTCTGGTAACACCATCGTCGAATGGCATCGTGAGTGAAGATCCAAGCCGACGATTCCTCCTAGCAAGCATTTTTGGGAAACCAGATGCGATGCGATGCGACCACTAAACCCACTGCTCAAGTCGTTCGCGCCAGAGCTCCAACTTTTGGTCGGGATGGACGCCACGTGTCTTCACTTCGACCAACAGGATGCTTTGCGCCGACCAAACGGCTGGGTCTTTTCCAGAGATTGCGAGAAGCCTTCCACGTAGGCAGATTCAACCAATGTTCCCTCTTGTGCTGTACCTTGAACGAACCCAAATATTCCCTTCGCAACTCGCAGTTGACCGAACAGCCACATTCAGCGAATATGCGCTAGAAGACTAGATTCTGACTACCTACTACTACCGAAGGGAAATTCCAAAATTGACCTATATGGCTGGTATATTCTTATCCTAACAATATTGATGAGAAGGAGGAATATGTATAACTATTTTGTGGTTCTTACATTGCATGGGTTGTGTTGCTGTTTCAAAAATTTATCAACAATTAAGATATCAGGCACATACATAACAGCATCATCGCAACACACAAATATGGGAATCTTTGCTACAGAAATTACAATGGATGCAATCTAAATGCGTGGATTAAAATTATTAAAATCGTACATTAAGTGCCATAACTATTAATACCACAAGTTAAAACAATAACAAAATGCGTTTCAGTCTGAATGTTGCATCAAATAGATGATGCAATTACGGCTATGTGTAACCCTTGAAAAAAAACAAGAGGCGACCAAGTCGACATAGGGTTGCGAAGCTTATTTGTAAATAATATATTTTGTTCTACTACGTACTTTCCTAGATTTCTTAGACATGACACATATCCAATATTGTGTTGACATGAAAAGGTAGCAGCAAGAATCGAACCGGAGACCAACGGCTTCTGATTTGAAATCCATACCACTGTGCTTCCACAACTTGTTGAAAATGTTGCATTGATATTAAAAGGCCGCGGCAAAAACCGAACCCGAGACCATTGGATTAAAACAAGATACTCAAACCACTGTGCTAACAGAACTACATTCGACTTCCGGAAAATTGTTTCAAGGCAGTTTAATTGAAGCCGATAATTGAATTCCTTTCCCAACATTTCGTCTCTTTCTGGATCGTCAATGCCCTAGTTTCCTCCCGCGTCTCCCTCAACTCCCGCTCCTCCTACGACTGCAGCAGTCATATACTTACTAGGTAAGAATTTAAGGACTAGCGTACGTACTAACGTCTGCTAGTTCTTTTTAGACTTCAAGAAAATATTAGGAGCAGTTTCGTTCATGTTCTTTTCTCTAATTTGAACCAGTAAGTTCTAAGTTATCTAGAAACTTAATCGTTTTTAAGGATATCGTCCATTTCGACGGAACCGTTAGGTCGTTCTTAAATAATGTGTCTTCTCCCGTAAGTCCAACTGTGCTGCTCACGCTCTTAACTCCTAGAACTATCCTCTCATTTCTCTATCATGTCGTTTTCCTCCTTCCTTTTTATTCTTATCAGCTTAGACGCTCTTCTTTCGGTTTTTCTAGTATCTGTGCCCCATCTTCTCGTAGTTATGTGTGTGTGTGTGTGTTTTTTTCTGTCATACTTACAGGCTCTTTTTGTCTCATTTCTTGCAATGTTTCTTCTCCTCGCATCTCGCGTATAGTCCTCGTATTGCATGTTATCTTCCTTCCGTATTGGTTCCACTCCTACCTTCGTGCGGTTTTTGAATATGTCTTTCATAAGTCTACGAATGTTTTTTTAGAAGCCATAGTTTATTGAAGTCTTTCTCTCTCTCTCTCTCTCTCTCTCTCTCTCTCTCTCTCTCTCTCTCTCTCTCTCTCTCTCTCTCTCTCTCTCTCTCTCTCTCTCTCTCTCTCTCTCTCTCTCTCTCTCTCTCTCTCTCTCTCTCTCTCTCTCTCTCTCTCTCTGTCAAACTCTTTCGCTCGTTTATGTATCTATCAAAACGCTACTATATACGAGCTCATTTATGTTTTCTTCTTTCCTTGCCCAGATTATTGCGTTTCCTCTATGCGGTTATTATCACATCTGGTATTTTTATTCGTTATTCTCCTTTGTACTTCTCTTCCCCACCTGCCTACGTTTCAAATCCTGTAATTCCGTCGTATCGTAGTTCTCTAATGTGTCTCTGCCTCCGTCCTTTTTTCTGCCCCTTCTGCCCCGTTCCTTTCCCTTCCCACTACGTTTCCCCCCGTTTCCCTCCCAGGGTCTTCGCTATAACGTTCGGAGGCTAATGTGGAAATTAAAAGGATTTTGTTTGATTTTTGTTTGAAATGTTAATGATTGATGCTACTGCATTGTTATGTTAGATTTCTTTTAGGTTCATTTTCTGATTGTGACTCGTCTTTGTGTGTGCATATCGGTATGTGCGTGTGTGCGTATGTGTCTCTGTGTGCATATTCATACATATCCACCTGCTATTGCATTAACAATGCGTATCTGTGGATTTTAAAAAAATGGTCAAGCTATCATTTCCGAGAAGGTTCTTTGCCCACTCAGTGAGTGTGTTCACTTGAACTGGATTTGATGGATTTTGATCATTTTTTTAGTTTACACAGATTGTGTTGTTTCATGTAACAGTTGGATGATTCAGGAACTATGCTATCGACTTCCCCCCCATGCTAGGCAGGGGATGCGGTAGCATAAGGTCTGGGTCAATTAACTGTCACGCATTTCCATCATGCCATGCATTCATTTCACTGCACCGGACCTATACCGAAATAAACAGAGCACATGTATATTCACCACAGTCGTATATGCATGTATATTTATGCATTTTGCACTCAATCATCATTATACTTCATCTATACATTATTTTTTACGGCATATGCATTACCGAATAAACGGTCACGCATTCACAGTTACGGTACATCATTTTGGCAAGTCATGTTTATGTTTCATCGATAAAGTATAGGTTACCAGTCAAGGCGAACTACCTAGGAAATGTGAAAGAATGTGGTACGGCACGTGCTAAATTGTCGTGGCAAATACACAGCACTGAATCACTTAGCCACGATTCGCTATTTTTTTTT
This sequence comes from Closterium sp. Yama58-4, assembly GCA_947470075.1. Classification (NCBI taxonomy): domain Eukaryota; kingdom Viridiplantae; phylum Streptophyta; class Zygnematophyceae; order Desmidiales; family Closteriaceae; genus Closterium; species Closterium sp. Yama58-4. The sequence continues at coordinate 346,608 of CANIUD010000208.1, forward strand.
CATAACGATGAAAAAAAATTGTACATAACGATTGTAATAGGTTGCTTCGCAACCCAAAAAACACGAGGTTAAGCTGTGGAAGCCAAATGTGGTCAATATCGGAGAGGATTCAGGAGGATGCTTTTGGCAAGCATGTTCTCTCCCACCGAGCTGTGGCATGCCTTGCGCGGTGGGGAAAGAATGCGACCCGAATTCACTTATGTAGCCTACTATTCTACAAAAATTAGTCATATGTCAGCCCTCTTGTTCGCGCCGGAAACTTGCCGCTGCGCAATCCGCGATCCCAATCAAAGCCGAGAACGCGCGAGTTTCAATGCCGGAGTAGAGCGATTGAACGCGAAATCTTCCCCTACTCCTGTAGCCTCCCTTACATGCCGGATTCGGCAGGATGCGCACGTAGCTGCTGGAGTTGATTCCGTCGGGTTCGCAGCAATGTCGGAGGGTGCTTATAACGATACAGACGTGCTCTCCAGCCGCGGCGCGCAACTAGCTGCTGAAGAGCCGTCACTGTACTATCACGGGCTGGGATTTGCGCGGGAAAACCCGTACGACGCGAGGACGCGACCCGATGGCGTCATTCAGCTAGGTCTTGCCGATAACAAAGTGGGTGATAGATTGCGATAACATGATGCGAGCGCATGCGAGTGGTAACATTCGAGTGGTAACCAGTGAGCCGCGACCCCATGTTGTCATTCAGCTCGGACTCGCCGATAACAAAGTTAGTGGTATCAGACCGCAACATGTCGCTGCTGTATGACAGTGGTAACCAGAAACTGAACAGACATGGTTACCAGGAACGGTGTATACAGGTAACCAGGCACTCCCGAGAGTGGTAACCATCAACTCTTGGTGTGACCTGAGCCTGAAAGGGGCCCGCGTTCCCTTGCTCACGGCTTCCTTTGAGTAAGCCCCTCATTCATTCTCCAATCCATCCTGCCCGATCCGAGCCTGACGATCTGCCTTTCAACGGGATCCTATAAATCCCACCCCACCACCTGAAAGGGGCCCGCGTTCTCTTGCTCACGGCTTCCTGTGAGTGAGCCCCTCACTCATTCTCCAATCCATCCTGACCCGACCCGAGCCTGATGATCTGCCTTTCAACGGGATCCTATGATTCCCACCCCACCACCACGTGTTTTTTTAGAATTCTCAAAAAACACGCCCTGTGAGTAAGCCCCTCATTCATTCTCCAATCCATCCTGACCCGACCCGAGCCTGACGATCTGGCTCCTATGATCTGAGTCTTTCAACGAAATCCTATGATTTCCACCCCACCACCACCTCTCTTTCCCAAATCTCTCTCATACGTCCCAATCAGCTCTCGCTTGATCTCATCTCAGATCGCCTACAGCGTGAGATGCCAGCCGTTGATGCCACGTCAGCATATGGCGAGTTCCATGGGGACAAGCCTTTCCGTGAAGTAAGCGCTCTCCAATAACAAAAGCGAGGCAATATCACTCATCTAGTTAGTTTGTGCGCTTGTTTTGTTCTGTCTGTTGTCCTATTTTTATTCCCTTTTTTTATATGATTAGAAATTCTTACCTTCTTTCATTTCCCTCCCGCAACCTTTTCCTTCTCCTCTGTCGTCTGTCATGCTCTCCTTTCCTTTTCCTCCTTCGTTCTCCCCTTTCGGCATCCCAACACTGCCGTGGTCTTTACTTCAGGCAATGGCTGCTTTCATGACACATGCTCTCAATCTTTCCCATAATCCATCCTCATGCAATCCGCATGAGGGGATCGAGATCGATCCTGACCGTTTGGTGATCACATCTGGAGTCACTGCAGCCGTTGGATTGCTGGCGCATGTGCTTGCTGACGCAGGCGATCTATTCATTGTTCCAACGCCTTTCTACCCAGGGTAAGCCGTGGTTTTACCTAGAGCTTTTTGTGTGTTAATTCCAGGTTACTCGTGTTTCTACCCCTGGGTTATTGACGCTTCTACCCTGGGTTAGTCGGGCTTGCATGTACTCCATTCTATGCTGTGTCCCCCCTTAGTAAGGCAAACTTCTCGCACCTACTTCCACTCACTCTCACTCACTCCCTCTCACTCACTCACTCCCACTCATTCTTACTCACTCCCCTTCTCCCTGCTCACTCTCATTTCCAAACTTTGTTCCTTCCCCTCACCTGACCGCTCTCACCATAACCATCCCTTTCTTTTTCTCTTCAACTCCAGATTCACAGTGGATCTCGAGCGACAGGCAAATGTCACTATTATCCCTGCTGCCACCTATAGTGACAGTGGATTCGATATAAGCACATCCTCGTTAGAAGCCGCTCTCAGGGAGTCTCAGGGGGAGGGAGGTGATGAGGAGCCGAAGCTGGTGGGAGGAAGGGGAGAGGAGGATGAGAGGGCAGACAGGAGACAGGAGAGTGGAAGTAGGAAGGAGAGGGGAGGGGGGAAGAAAAGGAGGAGAGGGAAGGTTTGTGGTGTGCTGCTATCGTCTCCTTCCAACCCTCTGGGCCGTACCTTTTCCGATGCTACTCTTCTCAGCGTGCTGCAATTTTGCAGGTACGTTTTATTGCTGGGTATCAACCCTGGCGATACCCATCAATTCTGTTGTAACCGCTTGATAACTCCCTGAACTGCCTTTTCTGCTCCTCTTGGTCCCTCATGAGCTGGAAATGGCAGGAAAAACCGTCTCCATATGATTTCCGACGAAATCTATGCTGGTTCAGTCTATAATGGGGATGGTTTCACATCACTTCTGCACCTTGCTGAGCCTTCGGATTATCCTTTTCTGCACATCGTCTATGGACCTTCCAAGGTGGGTTCCACAATTCCGAGTTGAAGGAAGAAAGAAACGAATATTGACAGCAGTAAAATCTATTTGTTTGTCTACGAGTGTTTGTGTCTATCACGCGAATAATTAATTCCCCAAATTCTCTCCATTCTGTCATCCCTGCAGGACTTGGGTATTCCTGGGTTCCGCATTGGTGCTTGCTACTCCCTCAACCCCACCGTCCAATCAGCAGTCACCAAACTCGCCCGCTTCTGCTCCCCCTCTCGCCACACCCAAGCACTCCTCGCCCCTCTATTGAGCGACTCGGTATTCGCACAAGCCTACCTCTCAGAGAACCAGCGCAGGCTCAGAAAAGCCTCATCTACAGCACAAGAAGCTCTGTTGCAAATAGGCGTGCCGTGCTTGGCTGAAAGCAACGCAGGGGTGTTTCTCTGGTGCGACTTTCGCAAGTTTATAACGCCTAAAAACAGTTTTCAAGGAGAGGAGGAATTGTTTCTTCGACTGCTGAGGGAAGGGAGGGTGAATATCACACCTGGGGGTGCATGTGGGTGTAGCGAGTCTGGGTGGTTTAGACTCTGCTTTGCTGGTTTGCCAGAAAACGAGCTGTCAGTGGCTATAACAAGAATCTGCAGAACAATACAGCCTTAAGTGTAGTATTGTTCAGGCAGCCTTAAGTGTATTGTTCAGGCTGTGCTTTGCCTGGAGCTGCAAGCGGGTGTAGCGAGCCTGGATGGTTTAGGCTGTGTTTTGCCAGTATGTCAGAAAACGAACTGTCAGTGGCTTTAGCTAGGATATCTAGAACCGTACAGCCCTAGGCACCACATCTGTTTCATGGTCAAACATTAGAAACAATTAGTGTTGTTACCAGGGCTCAGGTTTGGTTTTGGCCTACTCATGATTGGCAGTGTAGCTTTTTCAAAAACCCTTATGGGCAGTGTGTACACTGATAGAGCAGTGTAACATCAGGTTTTGAAATTTTTACCCTGCATCATCAGTGTGGTTTTATTTCAAGCACTGACCATGTGTAAATTAGGTGTGTATGACAGGTGGCGAGAAAGTTATCTGCCTCCCAGGTCCCCTGCCCCCTCGATCGATTGTTTGTGAGGGGCGGGGGGGAAGGGGAGGACTTACGAAATTGGCGACAATTTCGCCTCCCCTTCCCCCTCGATCGATTGTTTGTGAGGGGCGGGGGGGAAGGGGAGGACTTACGAAATTGGCGACAATTTCGCCTCCCCTTCCCCCTCGATCGATTGTTTGTGAGGGGCGGGGGGGGAAGGGGAGGACTTACGAAATTGGCGAGAATTTCGCCTCCCCTCCCCCTCGACCGATTGTTTGTGGGGAAGGGGGGGGGGGGGGGGGGGGGGGGGGGGGGGGGGGGAGGGGGGGGGGTGGGTGTGGGGGTCCGTGTACGCTCTTCAGTGTAATCCTCGCTGAGGGAAACTTTACCCCAAGGCATCAGTGTGGCCTACATCGATACACTTACTGATCAGTGTAACACTAACTCATAAAAAAATTACCCCAGCACATCAGTGTAGACCCAAAATTTCACCCTTGTAATCAGTGTAGAAGGGTAAATTACACTGATAACCTGAGCCCTGGTTGTTACATTAGAATACAAAGAGAACACCGGATTGAGTTGAGTCCTAATGCTTATGAAACCCGCGACCCATGCTGAAAATCAGCTGCTCTACTTCCACCTCCCATCCTACATGTCCGCGCTGCATGGTCAATGTATGTAGGTCACATGGGTCAACATGAGGGTCACATGGGTCAACATGAGGGTCACATGGGTCAACATGAGGGTCACATGGGTCAACATGAGGGTCACATGGGTCAACATGAGGGTCACATGGGTCAACATGAGGGTCACATGGGTCAACATGAGGGTCACATGGGTCAACATGAGGGTCACATGGGTCAACATGAGGGTCACATGGGTCAACATGAGGGTCACATGGGTCAACATGAGAGTCACATGGGTCACCCATGCTGAAGATCAGCTGCTGTGCTCCGCTCCGATCTCCCATCCTTCATGTCCGGGATCATGGTCAGTAAGGGGGTCGCAAGTCAACATCACCTTGTAACACCATCTGTGTAGAGGTCAGTCCCACTAGATGGTCGTGTCAATTGCATGAAAATGCTGATGTCACTTGCACGCATGCTGATGTCACTTGCACGCATGCTGATGTCAATAGCAGCACAGCATGCTCACGTTAGCTGCATGGGGCATGTCATGCTCATCCCAGCTGCATGGAATGGGGTGCTCATGTCAATTGCATGGCATACTCATCCCATCTGCATGGAGTGCGCATGTCAATTGCATGGCATGCTCATTGCTCTGCGTGCCATCATCAACTTCTCCTCACGCATTTGTCGGCGCCGTCTCGGCCTCTCTCTTGCACTGCCATGCAGCCGCTCATGCTGCAAACGCCGAATCTTCAGTTCCTGCTTCTCCTGGTGCTGCTGATGCTGCTGCTGCTGCTGGTGGTGGCGCTGCTGTTGTTCTTGCTCCTCCTGCACCCGGGTTAGTTGCTGCTGCAGCTTATCCTGCTCCAAAACCCTCCGCACTTGTCCCACCAGAACGGTTTCCGCACTGTGTAGAGGCCTGCAACTGTAGCGCTCTGGTTCACTGTAGCTACAGAGTTCCATCCGATTCTCACTGTTGCAGTTTCCGCAGCCGCACTTGGAGATGCAGCTGTTGAATCACTACCGAGTCTCAACACTGACGCTGACGCAACCAGAGCCCGTTTGAATCGAGCTGAGGTTCAGCTGGAGCGACTCAATAAGGGTTGACTCAAGCGACTCAAGGTTCGACTGAAAAAGTGTCGATCGAGGAGGAGCGTCGTCAAAGCTCGCGCGACGGTTGCACGCGTGCTGGGACAGGTTCGGCCAGCCAGTTCGGGGAAGCCTTTTGTGTTGATTGGAGAAGAGTAGCATCTAGACTCTTTCGGCGATTGCAACGGTGGGGGGCAGATGGATGCAAAGATCCGCTCAGCCAGTTTTGTGAATGGGAAAGTTTTTTTTCCTGGGCAGCCAATCGGGTGCGTGGGTGGGTTGTCAGTCAGATCCTCCGATGGACTTCGCGGGTGACCCTTCGGGTGGCTCAAAACGTGATTCCCAGCTTCCGGAAACTTTGATTCTGCCCCACCGGGAAGCTTGAAGCGAAATGGGTCTTCTGACGAAGTTAGACCACCTTCTGACGACACTGGCTCCTTGTCGTCTTCTCCCCCTCCCTGACTCTGCTCCTGTTCCTGCAGCTGCTGCTCCCTCTGCCGGTGCTGCTGCTCCTGCTGCTCCTCCTGCTGCTGCTGCCTTTCATCTACCTCTTCCTTTTTCTGGGACTGATGCTGCTCCCACAGCAGGGCCTGGGGCTTGGCACGAGCGAGGCCTTGGTGTTGGTCGCTTGACACACCAATAGCAGTTTCAAGTGTCACCTCATCGCCTTTTGCCGTTTTGTTCTCCTGCTCCTGCTTTGGCTGATCGTCCTGCTCCGGTTCCCAAAACTTTTTCCACAAAGTGGTTCGGACCAGCCTGCCTTGTATCCGAACCTCCTCCACACGGGTCGCCTTTCGCTTCTCCTCCCCCTTCTCCACTTCGCGAACAGAAACGAACGCTTGCGAATTGTCGCCCCCTTCCTGCGAGTCAGGGTTGGTGTTAGTAGAACTGCTTCGGCTCCAAACCTCCGCCGCACACGTGTCTCGACGCAATTGGCTCCAACGCTCCGCCAGATCAGCAGCCTCGTCGACTAGCTCCTTAGAGAAGACTGATGACGTGTCAGCGACGCTTGCTGCGAAATCGGGATTCCGACCACCCTCGTCCCGCTGCTGACGTGGACCATGCTCGGACGTCGAGACGAGACACGGAGAAACCGACGACGAGGCTGTGCTGTTAAAGTCAGCCCTCGAATCCGCCACAACCGTCACAACCGTCGCGACGGTCGCAGCAGCCGTCGCACCTCTCGCAACCGTCGCAAGCCTCGCGTTCGGCGTCGCACCCGTCGCATTTTTCGCCGCAGCAAGAATGGCTGGCGCAGCGGGAATGGCTGGCGCAGCGGGAATGGCTGGCGCAGCGGGAATGGCTGGCGCAGCGGGAATGGCTGGCGCAGCGGGTCGCAGTTCTTTCGACGGCGCTGATGCGCGAAACATTCTCCACAGGCTCCGTTGGGGAGCCACTAACGGCTGCTTCGAGTTAGCTTCTAACGGAGCCCGTTCGCCACGACCTCTCAAGCCATCGCGTGCATCCCATGTCGTAAAATCACACGTCGTATAATCACACTCCGTAGAAGCACCACGCGTCGCACCGTCTCGGTCCAGATGCAGCGCATCTATCGCGGCTGACGCGGCTTTTCCGAACGACACCGACGAACACCCTCGCACGGGCCGATCCGAATGTTCTTCCGCCGCACGGGCCGTGTCGACAGTTCGAGAGCATTGTGCCGCTTGGAATGCAGCCGCGGCAGACGGAGCCAACGCACGAGATACTTCCAATGGTTCCTCGTCTTCGACTCGCGCTTCGACGCGAGCTTCGACGCGCCTCGAAGAGCACTCAACAGATGCGAGTTCAGGCACAGCTGGTGGTAAAACAAGCGGTATCACTTTCACGTCCGGTTTTCCGTCTCCGTCTGCGTCTCGTCCGCTGTCAACGCATGGGAAAACCTCGCCGTCAGCACCGCCGCCGCGACACTCCCCGCGGAAGACGCTGATAAAACGCCCGAGGGCACCGTTGTGAGTCCGACTCGGAAGCGACGGCGAGTCGACCGACGCGGTTGCTGCCGTGCTTCCCGAGAAGAAGTCCGACCAAACGTCGTCGTCTTGAAACGAGAGTCGCGGGACCCCCATGAAGGCCCTCGCGAAATCGAAATCGTCGGGACTGTTGGAACGACTGCTGCGACGACTGTTGGAACGACTGCTGCGACGACTGCTGCGACGACTGCTGCGACAACTGCTGGAACGACTGCTGCGGTCGCTACCCGCGTCGCCATGCTCCGTCGCTTCCGCGCATGATCCCGTAACAGCCAGTACTGTCATTACGTCTCCGCGTAAACCATCACTAAGCGAAATCCTTTTCACGTCTTCTTCGCTTACGCCGTCTGCACGATCGCGGTTGAGTAAAAGGGCTCCTGAAGAAAGCGTCATTGCAGGTTCAACACACGTCTGAAGTGGTTGCACTTTATCCGACCCAGAGTTACCGACTGCGTGCGGCAGTATGACAACAGGCGACAGAATGAACTCTCGGTGACCCTATTTTATGCACAAACATTGAGGTTTCAACTGCGTAATGCCTCGAACTCAGCGAAAGCGGAGCTAACTAGGCGACGTGATGCGATATTATTGTGGCGCTGGGGAAAAAAGTGGCAGCGCCTGACAAAGAGTAACGGAAGTCAGAGGACTCATGGCGAGGAGAGGAGACATTATGGACAGCCTGTGTGTGCTTGGGAAAGATAAGATAGCGTGAAGCTTCTAAGTATGGCTCACTCGTGTTGGCTGATGATTAGGATTGCCTGCGGGAGAGACTGCTTGGAGAGGCCGAGGGAAAGTACAGTATGCTTTTTGTGGGTGTGTTGTTCAGTGCCATGATCAGCTTGAAAACTCGGCCGTACTGTAAATACTTGCAACGTGCAGAACCGAGAGTAAACGTCGGGAAACTATCGGCACCCACGACCGATATTTACCCGGGGCGCGAGCGCTGTGTGGTTGACAACCCACCTGCCAGCTGCTTGTGAGTTGGGGAGGGGGGTGGGGTTGACGGGGGTTGGCGGGGTTGTCAGTTGACAAATGTTGCATCGTGGACGAGTGATCTCGAAGCAGTACCTCATTTAAACTCACTAAACCAGGAAGAGATCACGTGAAACCAGAGCAGACCGTACAGCTGTCTTCCGCGTTTCATCGCACGCGCTCAAACTGGAGTGGTGGGGCAGGCGTAAATGGCTGCCCCCTTCTCCAACCGACACAGGCACGAATGGGGCCAAAAGGCAACTGACAGCACGCGTGCTTCCAGGAGTGAACGCGGAGTTGGTTGGGTGTGGCTGGCTTGTCTTCGCCACTTGTGCTTGTCATGGAAAAGAGGAGAAAACTTTGGAAAACGGTGAAACATCTCACAAATGTTGGGAAATATTAGTAATAACAAGAGAAGCAATGTGCTCTGCAACAGGCTGGATTCGTCCAGAGCAGCAGATACAAGATATTTGATTGTACAGTATTCAGCTTCTGGCATTGCGTGTAGCAAATGAGCCGAGGCAAAACGACACAACATAAAGGGCGCACCGCAAAGCATAAAGGCGACACTGGGCTCGGGGGTCAGCGGGAAATTCGTACGCTTCAGAAAATTCTTCGTAGTTTGCGGTGTGAAAAATGCTTACGTCACTGTCTCTTACCAAATCTGAAAATTCTTGGTAGTTTGCGGTGTGTGTAAGGCACACAAAACTTCTGCTGTTGCACTTCCAGTTTCTCCCACCGCCATGGCCTCATCCGAAAACAAAATGTTTGCTCCCAAGAGGCTGGCCCTCCAGTTTTTTATGGATGAGGTTGCGATTCCCTAATTCCCGGCTTGGCACCCCGTGCCTCCACAATGTGTCACATGTCCGCGATATTGTGGAAAGGCACTGTATGGATGGATTCTTCTTGGATTTCACTGATAAGTCGCAACACAAGCAAACTCAAACGGATCAAAAGGCTCTCATATCTCGTATACCCAAATACGATCCAGGGCATGTAGAATAATCACGCAATTGGTCTCCCTCCAGATCCACACCCTCCACGGTGTGGTTCCCCTTGCACATGGACTGGAAAATAAGAACCCACACAAATCAGCAAAGATCATATGTGGTAACAACAGTTACAATTTCCACACATGTACGAATCATGTGACTTACCAGTGAAGCAGAGGCGCCAAGCACATCACAAGGCTCTGGTGAGATGGGAACACACACAGGGCGATTCTCTTTACGCCAGTCGATCTCGAAGGCGTGTATAACAGCTACTGCCATGGAATACCCGTCAATACCCGCCAGGCCTAGAGCCACCCAGCCAAAGGAGGAGAAGTCTGAAATGAGAATGCGATCCCTGTGCGGAAGAAAAGTCGGTGTGTGAGGACGGGAAGAAAAGGCGATATTATCTATGCCAGCCGATCTCAAAGGTGTGTATTACATCCACCACAATGGAATACCAGCCAATACTGGCCAGGCCCAGGGCCACCCAGCCAAAGGATGAGAAGTCCGAAATGAGCATGCGGTCTCTGTAAAATGGGCGCTGGTGCGCAAGGAGGGGAAGAAAGGGAATACTGTAGACGAAAAAGACACTAGGCATGAAGTGAATTGCTGGTTTTGTCACTAACCAGACGAGAAAGTTGCAAGGGATACAGTAGACGAGAAGAGATTTAAAAAATCTACAGAAGAGAGGATTGTTGTGAAGAAAAATGGGAAATCGAGTCGGGAAGCGGACAGTATGTTACGTGCGTGGAAGCGAGCCATACTTCTTCTTGTTGCAAATTCTCGTTTTAGAGGAAACAAAGTGCATGTTTGTAAAGAAAGGAACTCCAAAAGCAAAGGAACGCACGAGAAGCTGAGGAGCCACATCTCCATGACAGCAAACTCGAACTGTGTGTCAGTCCACTTCTCCGCCCGCTGATCGCTCAACCTGACGGAAGGCAGAGTGGTGGAGAGGCAAACACAACCAAAGTCACATTTTTGATCGCTCAACCTGACAGGTGGGAGGAAAAGGAAACGCATGCATCCACACACCAAGGAAGCACAGGGTTTGCATGTGCTGTGCACAACGAACACAATCTGCATCATGCAACTTATATGTACACATAAAAATGTGTGTAGTTATCCATGTGAATGTGTGTACGCACTATAGCCATGAGGGTGTACTCACGTGCAGAAGCTGAGGAGGGTGCTGTCGTGTGCACCGTGCAGGGCGTATCGACCCTGCATGTCCATCCAGTGCTGCGCACTCAAGGACGCGACCACCACTCCCACCGTCCCTTCCTCTCCCTCTACCTCCAACCCTCCTTCCCCCCCCGTTGTTTCTTGGCCGGTGCTGTTGGCTGGCAGTGTCTGGAAGGGGGCGATTGAATAGGGTCGGGAGGAAGGAAGAGGGTAAGGACGAGGGAAGGAATGTTGTGTGCGCCGTGCAGGGCGTATCAGCCTTGCATGTCCATCCAGTGCTGCGAGCTAAGTGACGCCACCACCACCACCACCGTCCCCGTCTCTCCATCCAAACCTCCTTCCCCAACACCGTCCCCTCCTTTCTCAGATAGGTAGGGAGGAAGAAGGATGAGGGAAGGGGAATCATGTGCGCCGTGCAGGGCGTATCAGCCTTGCATATCCATCCAGTGATGCGCGTTCAGAGATGCCACCACCACCACCACCACCACCAGACAAACCAGAACCAGACAAACTAGCTTGATGTATTGCATTGGTATATCCAATGAAGGACCATTTGAAACAAAACATAACTGGTACGAGAGAGGGCGATCCGGTTCAAGGGCGAGCTTGCTACAATCACAGACTCACGGTAAGGGAGAGGAGAAAGCCAGCACAAGAGACAACTTTCGAGGCGCCTTTGTAACGAGTTGACTTTTGAGTCGACTCAAAAGAGGCGATTTTCGAGTCGACTCGAAAGTCAGGACGATCCAGTTCAAGGGTGGGCTCGCTACAATCACAGACTTACGGTAAGGGAGAGGAGAAAGCCAGCAGAAGAGACAACTTTCGAGGCGCCTCAAAAGTAGCACAAGGAGATCGAGAGCGCAAGAAAGCTGACCTGGTTGGAGGAGCCAATCGTTGGGAGGTACCGTGCCACGTCAGCAGCACATGAGAGGACGCGGTCAGCCAATGGGAGATTAATTCCGAGTGCTGACCGGATCTGAGGAGGGCAGCACATGAAGGCATGGGGAGGAGGGAGAAGAGGAGAGGGGGGAAGAGCGGAAGGGCGGCAGGGAGAGGGGAGGAGAGGGGTCGAGAGGAGAGGCGACGGGGGGAGAGGTGGGAAGAGAGGGGGCGAAGAACAAAGGAAACGGGGGGAGTGGAGGAAAGGGAATGACTGATTAGTCCATGAGGTAGGGAGGCTCCCCATGCCGTTCACCTTGGACTTTGGGAGGGAATTAGGCTGTTAGATGCACCTCACTGCACCTCATTGCAACTTTCTGCACTTGACAGTGCCTCACTGCAATGGGAGCGATATTAGTCAACTCCAAATTGACTTCAGTGCACCTTCTTGCATCTCACTCCACCTCACTGCACCACAGAGCACCTCCTAGCATCACCTGAATGCCGACTTGGTGCGAGTGGTGCGCCAGGTTGGCCTGGAACAGACGAGTGGTCGGCAGTCACAATCACCTCAGTATGCCAGCTGTACCTCTGCACCTCTCTGCACCTTCCTACACCCCTCTGCACCTCGTTTCATCTCATTCCACCACAGAGCACCTCGCTGCAGTACCTGAATGCCGACTCGGTGGGAATGGTGCGCCAGATTGGCGTGGAAAAGACGAGTGATTGCCACAATCACCTAACTATGCCACAACTGTACCTCTCTGCACCTATCTGCATCTCATTTCATCTTATCCCATCTCAACGCATCACACTGGAGTTACCTGAATGCCGACTCGGTGCGAGTGGTGAGCCAGGTTGGCATGAAAAAGACGAGTGATCCGCAGTCACAATCACCTCAGTATGCCAGCTGTACGTCCCTGCACCTCTCTGCACCTCTTTGAACCCCTCTGCACCTCTCTTAACCTCGTTTCATCTCATTCCACCACAGAGCACCACACTGCAGTACCTGGATGCCGACACGGTGCGAGTGGTGAGCCAGGTTGGCATGAAAAAGACGAGTGATCGCCGCCCAGAGCCGGTTGTCGGGGTGCAGAAGAAACCGAGCAGTGTGAGTCAAGACTCGGTGGTCGGGGAACAATGTATTCAGTGCTGCCTGGTGGGTGGGGAAGAGGAGCGAGTGAGGAAAAGAGCAGGTAGGAGAGAGAAATCGAGCGGTGTGAGTCAAGACACGATGGTCGGGAAATAATGTATTCAGAGCTGCCTGGTTTGTGGGCAAGGAGGGTGAGAGGTGGCAAGGAGGGTGAGAGGTGGCAAGGAGGAAGTGAGTCCCTCGCGTCAACATGGGGTGGTTAGTCGGAGAATAGGCGGTTCATAGTCGATCTTTGAGTTGATTCGTGAGTCGGAAAAAAAAAAAAAAAAAAAAAAAAAAAAAAACACGTTGGGTGGAGAATGGGGGGCTGCAAGCTGCCTTGAAAGTGGGGAGGTGGAGAGAGGGAGGTGGGGAGGGGGGAGGAGGGCAGGATTCCTCCTGGGCTCGATTAAAACCACAAGAAAAATGGATGTATATCTATGCATGTATGTATGGTTACATAGGCATGAATTACAAAAAGAGGCTTACAGTGTATGTGGGGAGGTAGTAAAGGCTGGGCACGAAGTAGACGTCGATCGCCATGCTCCAGAACACAGCTGTGTTGATGCCCTCCCATGCGTCTGTGCAGAAGGTGTGCGCGCCTCTGTGTGGGTACAAGCACACGGACAAGGGAGGGAGATAAACACACAGGAACCGGTGCAGATAAAGAGGTAGACATCAATCGCCATGCTCCAGAACACAGCTGCGTCGATGCTCTCCCATGCATCTGTGCAGAACGTATGGGCGCCTCTGGGTATGAACACACAGGCCGGGGAGATACACATACGCACACACACACAGTAATGGGTATAGATGGAAAGTAGACATCGATCGCCATGCTCCAGAACACAGCTGCGTTGATGCCCTCCCACGCGTCCGTGCAAAACGTGTGCGCGCCTCTGCACCGGTACACACACATTTATTATGTGCAGATAAAGAAGTAGACATCGATCGCCATGCTCCAGAACACGGCTGTGTTGATGTCCTCCCATGCATCTGTGCAGAACGTGTGCGTGCCTTTACGCGTGGGTTCGTAGTTACAAACGCAGGGGCAAGGGAGAAACACACAACGAACAGGAATGGGTTGGGTGCAGATAAAGAAGTAGAGATTAATTGCCATGTTCACAGTGTGGTTGCGAATCAGAGCAGCCACCACTTCCCATTTGGGAGCAGCATCCCACCCCGCCTTTTTCCCACAGTGCCACCCCACCCCACCCCCCTCCGCCCCCCTCCCCTCACCTGCCCGCCAGGTGAATGTTCACAGTGTGGTTGCGAATCAGCGCAGACACATCTTCCCTTGGGAGCAGCATCCCATCCCACCAGTCTCTCCTTCCTTCCCACGGGGTCCCACCGCACTCCACCCCACCTCACCATCCCCCTCTCCCCCCTCACCTGCCCGCCAGGTGAATGTTCACAGTGCAGTCGCGGATCAGCGCAGCCACCTCTTCCCTTCCCCCCCAACTTGAGGGCAGCAACCCCACCCCACCTTTTCCCACGGTGCCACCCCACCCCACCCTACCCCACCCCACCACCCTCCTCTCCCCCTCACCTGCCAGCCAGATGGATGTTCACAGTGTGATTGCAAATCAACGCAGCCACCTCTTCTCCCGACAGCTCCAACAGTCCATCCCCCCCTGCTGCTCCTCCCCCTCCTGCTGCTGCGCCCTCTGCTGCTCCCCCTGCTGCTCCTGCTGCTCCTGCTCCTGCTGCTGCTCCTCGCTCGGCATGGTACTTAACTATGTCTTTAAACTCCAGCGTTCGGTTCTTAACCACGCCAATGAACGAGCTGCAGCAGGAGAGGAGGGAAAGGGGGGAGTTGATTTGTTAGGCCCCTCACAATTCCGTCACCCCCCCGTGTGGTATCAAACTACGTCTTTAAACTCCAGCGTTCGGTTCCAAACCACGCCAACAAACGACTTGCAGCAGAGAAGAGGGGCTAGACAGACAACTGCTTCAACTGTATCTAGAAAGGACCCTGACCAGGAATAGAAAAGGTCATCTGCCTGCATAACCCATTTACGCTAATGTCTGGTCTAGGAGGGGGCAACACGCACCTGTGAACAGGCCACGAGGTGGAGTTGCTGAAGGGGTTGCAGAATCGCGTTGGTTGAGGGGCCTTACATCGTGCATGTCTCACCTCTCCCCAGCACTGAGTATTCACCTCACCTGTGAGCAGCCCAGGGCAGCGTCCAGGAGTTGGAGTTGCTGAAGGGATTGCAAAATCGGCGGATGACAAAGGACCAGGGAGTGGTGATGATGGCCCGCTGTGTGATGATGGCTCGGTGGTTTATGATTCAGAAATGTCTGGTCTGGGGTGAGGAAGAGCTCACCTATGCACGGGCCAGGGCAGCGTCCAGGAGGTGGTGCTGTTGAAGGGGTTGCAGAAGCGGCGAACCACAAAGGACCAGGGAGTGGTGATGATGGCTCGGTGGGTTATGAGCGCGAGCACAAACGCATTCACATGGTTGACCAAGCGGTTGCCCAGGCCTGTTAGAAATGAACAAGAGAGGGAGGTGTGGGAGGGGACAAACAGACAATGAAGCACCAGGGCGTGGTGATGATGGCTCGGTGGGTTATGAGCGCATTCACATGGTTGACCAGGCGGTTGCCCAGGCCTGTTAGAAATGAACAAGAGAGGGAGGTGTGGGAGGGGACAAACAGACAATGAAGCACCAGGGCGTGGTGATGATGGCTCGGTGGGTTATGAGCGCATTCACATGGTTGACCAGGCGGTTGCCCAGGCCTGTTAGAAATGAACAAGAGAGGGAGGTGTGGGAGGGGACAAACAGACAATGAAGCACCAGGGCGTGGTGATGATGGCTCGGTGGGTTATGAGCGCATTCACATGGTTGACCAGGCGGTTGCCCAGGCCTGTTAGAAATGAACAAGAGAGGGAGGTGTGGGAGGGGACAAACAGACAATGAAGCACCAGGGCGTGGTGATGATGGCTCGGTGGGTTATGAGCGCATTCACATGGTTGACCAGGCGGTTGCCCAGGCCTGATGGGGGTGGGAGAGGTGAGGTGGGGTTGGGGAGGGTGGAGAAGGGGGAGAAGGACCAGGGCGTGGTGATGATGGCTCGGTGGGTTATGGGCGCGAGCACGAACGCATTCACATGGTTCACTAACTGGTTTCCCAGGCCTGATTGGGGGGGTGAGCAGGGCGAGGGGTGTGGAGAGAGGGGAGAGAGGGAGGAGGGACGGAAAGAGAAGACACCGGAGAAGGACCAGGGACGTAGATGTATTAGCACGGCTTCCTGTCTTGTCCGTGGTGGGTTTTTAGTGGATTCAAAAGAATAGAAGTGGGGAGCGGAATGGAGGCGGGGGAAAGGGGAATGGGGTAGTAGGGAGAGAAGAAGGGGGAGAGACTACTGGCACGGCCTCCTGTCTCCTCTGTGTTGGGTTCTTTTATTATGAGTGAGGGGAGAGGTGGAAAGTCACGGGTGGAGTGGCGGAAGGGGGGAAGTGAAGAATGGGGAAGACACCCACCTCGGGGGAAGGGAGGGACGTAGATGTACTGGCATAGCTTCCTGTCTGGTCCGTGGTAAGTCCTTTCACTAGAAATGAGGAGAGGGGTGGAAAGTCGCGGGTGGGGTGGAGGGAGGGGAGGGAGATACCTCGCGGGAAGGGAGGCACGTAGATGTACTGGCATGGCTTCCTGTCTGGTCCGTGGCGGGTTCTTTCAGTAGCAGCGAGCAAACAGGTGGAAACTCGCGGGTGGGGTGGGGGAAGAGTGGCAGAGGGGAGAGACTGACCTCGGGGGAAGGAAGGCACGTAGATGTACTGGCATGGCTTCCTGTCTGGTCCGTGGTAAGTTCTTTCACTAGAAGTGAGGAGAGGGGTGGAAAGTCGCAGGTGGGGTGGAGGGAGGGGAGGGAGATACCTCGCGGGAAGGGAGGCACGTAGATGTACTGGCATGGCTTCCTGTCTGGTCCGTGGTGAGGGAAGGAGGAAGGGGGGAGGGACAGGGGTGGGGTGGGGTGGGGTAAATGGGTGGGGCGGGGTGGGGTGGGGGTAAAGGGGGAGATACTGACCTCGGGGGAGGGGGCTTCCTGTCTGGTCCGTATCGGGTTTGGAGTGGATATAGACGAATAGAAGTGGGGGGAGGAAGAGAGGCGGGGGGACAGGGTAGAAGGTACTAGGGAGAAAAGAAAGGGGAGAATACCCACCTCGGGGGAAGGGAGGGACGTAGATATACTGGCACGGCTTTCTGTCTGGTCCGTATCGTGGCCTGTCCTTTTCCCTGTTGGCGTGGGCAGGCGCATGGGTGCATGGATGGATGGATGGATGGATGGATGGGTGGATGGATGGATGGATGGATGGATGGATGGATGGATGGATGGATGGATGGATGGATGGATGGATGGATGGATGGATGGATGGATGGATGGATGGATGGATGGATGGATGGATGGATGGATGGATGGATGGATGGATGGATGGATGGATGGATGGATGGATGGATGGATGGGTGGATGGATGGATGGATGGATGGATGGATGGATGGATGGATGGATGGATGGATGGATGGATGGATGGATGGATGGATGGATGGATGGATGGATGGATGGATGGATGGATGGATGGATGGATGGATGGATGGATGGATGGATGGATGGATGGATGGATGGATGGATGGATGAGTGCAAGGATGCATGGGTGCATTGATGCATGCATGGGGCCATGATTCCATGGGTGCACGTATACAAGAATACACGTGCAAATATGGATGCATATACACAAGCATGCCTGCACACACTCGCGCACTCCAAGCACTCACCAGTCACCACTCCGCACCCATTCCCACTCCTCTCTCTTTCCAGTCCCCATACACTCCCTCTGCATCGCCTCATGCGCCCGCACTGCTGCCTGGAACGCTGCTGATGGGGGGTCCGGGTTTGCCTGTGTAGGAAGGGGTTGAGGGGTTGAGGGTTGGGAGGAGAGGAGGGAGGGGAAGAGGGGGTTTGAGAGAATAAGGGAGAGGACAAGCAATCGAGCCCTGAGTAACATGCATGCAACCCTCTGCATCTCCTCATGCGCGAGCGCTGCTGCCTGAAACTCTGCTGATGGTGGGTCCAGGTTCGCCCAACACATGCGCTCACTGATTCTCTTCTCACCGTGTGGTACAGGTGTCGCTCCTCCTTGCTCCAGCACGCACCCTCACTCCTCCGCCTCATTGCACTCCTCGCTGCCACTCTGTCAAACCTCGACCCCTGCCTGTAGCTCGGCCTCCCACCACCGCCCTCGTTCACCCCCGCCTGTCCCTCCGTGTCTCACTCACAATTGCGCATAACCGCTCACTGATTCTCACCGTGTGGTACAGGTGCCGCTCCTCCTTGCTCCAGCACGCGCCCTCTTTCCTCCGCCGCACAGCATCCATCGCTGCCACTCTGTCGAATCTCGACCCCTGCCTGTAGCTTGGCCTCTCATCACCGTCCGCTTTCACCCCCGCGCTTCCCTCCGCCTTTCCCTCCGCGTTTCCTCGGGAGGTCACTCCCGGTATGACTTCCCAGTCTCCTCTCTGCCAGTGCTCCCCAACCCGACCTCGCTCCTCCTGCGTCCTCTCTCCCTCGTTTCTGTTCTGCTGACCCTCTACCGTCGTCGAGTTTGCCTCTGGACTTCTCTCGTCCGGACTTCTCTGCTCCTGCCGTACCGCTTGCGCCTCCGTCTCACCCGCCGCTTCCCCCGGCGGCGGTTGCGCTTGCTGCGACGGCGGCATTGGCGCTTTCTGCGGCGCCGTCGGCGCTACGTTCTCCTCTGATCCCAACGCCTGATCCAGCGCATGTTCATCCGCCCACACCTGTCCTACTCTTTGCTCTTGATTCAATACCTTCCCCTGATTCATCACCTTCCCCACACCTTGTTCGTTGCCTTGCGATTGCTGCTCATCCTGATCGTGCTGTTGCTGCTGCTGCTGCTTTTCCTGTTCCTGCTGTTGTTGTTCCTGATGCTGCTCTCCCTGCTGCTGCCGTTCCTTCTCCTGCTCCAGCTGCAATGATTGTGCCTGCGGTTTGGCTGCCCCTTTAACGAGGAAATCACCCAGGACTTTATCCGGCCCGGCTTCTGCGAATAAGTAGAACCCTAGACGCCTCCTGGGGATCAAGGCTTTAAGCTCGGATTGCGCTGGAGACTCGCCATCTCGTGGCGACTGAATTGCGACAGGCTGATTCGCATGAAACGTGTGGAATAGACGGGAAAATCACGTGCGGAGTAGACGGGAAAACAATGTGTGGTTACGCGGGAGAAGAACGTGTGGACGAAAAATAATGAAAATGGCGAGGAGTTGCTTATAAAATCAACTGTAAGGGCCTTGAATTATATTAGCGACAGCAAGGTTAGAACATAGATGGAACGCCGACGCGCAACAGGATACACTGAAAGCACTGAACACGCTATCGTCCCTGATGAGACAAGACAGCATCGCGTATATGATCTAAGACATACCTTGGCGTTTGCGTAGCGACGCACGAACAGCGTAAGTGAGAGAGTGGCGACGAGTAATCGGCACTGTATTCGCGTAAATATCGGCCATTGTATTCGTGTTGATGATCGCCAATGCATTCGCGGATGCAACCGCCTCTGCATGCTGCTTGCTGGATGACTGGCTGCTACAACTGCATCAACAGAGATAGCTCTTAATAGTGTCGGCATTGTTGTCGGTGCCTAGGACGATAACTGTGAAGAGGCAGACGTATAACGCGCATGGCGTGAAATATTTCAACTGCGGTGAGACGCCTGAAATTGCGGGGGCTATCGATTTAACCTAATGTTGTCATCCGCTAATAATCCAGCAAGGCAATCAACTCCCAAGCTTATTTTCTAATATGTCTTTGAAGGATCGCTGAACGACTTAGTGGCTAAAGCCTAGTAATCGGTTTTGGTTTTGGTAAACGAGGTACTGCGCGACACGTCTTCTACCAGCACGAGTTGACAGGGGTTTGCTGGGGGGTGGTGCTGGTGTTGAGGAGCTTGATATACCAGTTTTCACCAAAACGGTTCAATAGGGTATATTACGTTCTAAAGCGTCTCTGCGTCGGTCTGAAACCGTTGGAAAGGCTTGTCAAATTTCAACAAGCAGTTCCAAAAGCCACTGCAGAAGACTTTTGGTTCGGACCTTGAGAACTGCGTTTTTGGTTGGGGGAGCTGGTTTGCCAAGGAATTGGTGGTTTGGTTGGGTTTGCTTGGCTAGGGAGAAGTTGCCAGTGAGATACATGCGAAGCAATGCTGCCCAATCCCGTCACAGACGAGGGGCGCTGAGTTTCCTCGCTGGGCGGTGGGTGGGACGTTGATTGGCTGGGCTGGGCGCTGTGTTTGTTCGCGCTGCGACAAGGACGACGCGCAGTGCGGTGCGGCAAATCTGCCTGGTGTGATAAAAACGATGGGCTGGGTCACGCTCATCTTCGTTATAGATGGTCTATCGCTAACAGTATCTCTGTGGAAGATTAATCGAATATTAGTATCTGCCCAACAAATGCAACGAGGCATGATGATAATGATATAATTTACATAGTAGCAATAACAACAATAATAATACTAGTAAAGTTTGCTCTGCTAACCAATGAGCTGAAATGACTTATATGAAGGGATGGGCAATGCCCAGCACTCCTTCAACAGTCAGGTCCTTCTAGAGCAGGAAAGAAAGATGAGCACAAGCAGGCATCATACCATAATCAACCGCCTTAACGTGGTCCTGAAATATCGAGGGGCATGTAGCTTTCACTAGAGTCCGAAACAACGTGATCCGGTACGGGCATATCAGGAGGTTGCAGCCCGTCCTCCAGGCCTGTGTTGTGCCACAGCTGCCACCGACACGCCAGGCCCGTGCCCTGCAGCATCGTCACACACTCGCTCATGGTGGGGCGATCTGCAGGGGACTGCTGCAGACAGAGGAGAGCCACCTGCAGGAAGACCTGTGGAAGGGAGGGGAGGAGGAGAAGCGAGAGGCGGGAGGGAAGGGATGTAGTGAGAGAGTCTGGGGACACGGTACAGTGTGGGGTTGGACAGATCTGGGCATCTGGGCATATCAGGAGGCTGTAGCCCGTCCTCCAGGCCTGTGTTGTGCCACAGCTGCCACCGACACGCCAGGCCCGTGCCCTGCAGCATGGTCACACACTCGCTCATGGTGGGCCGGTCTGACGGGGACTGCTGCAGGCAGAGGAGCGCCACCTGCACGAACACCTGTGGAAGGGGGGGGGAGGGTGGTGACATGTCAAAAGAGTTCAGGGTCAAGGGTGGTGATAATGTGATGAAAGGGACAGGTTTTGGGGTTAGACAAACAAACCATCCTTACCTGCACTTCCTGAGGGTCGCAGTCAGCCGGGTGGGATCGGATCTGAACGTCTACCAGCGTCGCCACATGCCCCTGCTGCATCTCACAACTCGCTGTGGCTCTCACCAGCTGGTCACTCCCCAGGTCCCACCCCTCACTCCTCACCTGCACTTCTAGGGGATCACAGTCAGCCGGGTGGGATCGAATCTGCACATCCACCAGCGTCGCCACATGCCCCTGCTGCATCTCAAATGCTGCATCTCCCCCGTCACCCACTCCTTGCCTTGCCCCATCCCAAACCCACCCTCTTACCTCTGTCTCTAACCAAACAACTTCCCAGCACCCAGCCAACCCCATCCTCACCTGCACTTCTAGTGGGTCGCAGTCAGCCGGGTGGGATCGGATCTGCACATCCACCAGCGTCGCCACATGCCCCTGCTGCATCTCCCCCGTCACCCACTCCCACAGCGACATCTCATCCCCTTCCTCCTTCTCACCCTCCGTTTCCCCCTCCTTCCCCCTCCCCTCCCCCTCCTTCTCCCCCACCCCAACTCTCTCTTCATTCTCCTTGCCTCCTCCTTCCTTCTCCTCCACTACTCTCCCTTCCCTCTCCGTTCTGCCCTCCTCATCCTTACCCTTCCCCCCTCCTTCTCCCCCTCCTTCTCCTCCTCTCCCTCTGTCTCTGTCTTCATGTGTGGGATTAGGTGAACGTTGGCCCATGGGCAGGTCGAACACGCTGCAGCCAGCAACGAGCTCCACTAGCAGAACGCCAAAGCCAAACACGTCAGTTTTCTCAGACCACTTGCCCGTATTGTAGAGCTCTATAAAGGGTTACAAGGGGAGGAAGGGGCAAATACGTATTGCCTTAGTTGCACGTTGGCCCATGGGCAGGTCGAAAACGCTGCAGCCAGCGACAAGTTCAACTAGCAGCACACCGAAGCCAAACACGTCAGTTTTCTCAGACCACTTGCCCGTATTGTAGAGCTCTATAAAGGGGTAC
The DNA here is from genome assembly GCA_947470075.1 of Closterium sp. Yama58-4. Lineage (NCBI taxonomy): Eukaryota > Viridiplantae > Streptophyta > Zygnematophyceae > Desmidiales > Closteriaceae > Closterium > Closterium sp. Yama58-4. The sequence goes on from CANIUD010000208.1 coordinate 368,518, forward strand.
AAGGGGAGGAAGGGGCAAATACGTATTGCCTTAGTTGCACGTTGGCCCATGGGCAGGTCGAAAACGCTGCAGCCAGCGACAAGTTCAACTAGCAGCACACCGAAGCCAAACACGTCAGTTTGATCCGACCACTTGCCAGTATTGTAGAGCTCTATAAAGGGTACAGGGGGAGAAGGGGCAGACAAATTTGCCTTAGGTGTGCGTTTGCCCATAGGCAGGTCGAAAACGCTGCACCCAGCAACAAGTCAACTAGCAGAACGCCAAAGCCAAACACGTCAGTCTTCTCCGACCGCTTGCCGGTATTGTAGAGCTCTATAAAGGGGATAGGAGGAGAACAGGATCAAAAGAACAAGACGGAGACAGATATGAGACGGTGAGAACCTTACATGGCAGAAGGCTCCGCGGAAAGATGTCGATGCGCTCCAATGGCTCGTTCACTGTTTGTCACAAACAAGTTACCACCTTACAAGGCTAATGAAGGTGTTTACCTGGAGCGAGGTGGCCTAGCGTTCCCCGCACTGCTGCACTGGGTCTGTTTCCCCTGGCAGCCGAGGGTATTACGTCAACTTCCACCAGCTTTGACAGGCCAAAGTCGCAAATGACCGGGTCGTTGTCCTCCGTTAGAAGCACATTCTCGGCCTGATAGAGGGGGAAGGGAGACAGAGATAAGAGGAGGGTTGGATGGGGACAGAGAGATAGACATGAAGGCAAGGGAAAGAAGAGGAGAGAATGAGAGGTTCCGGGCGGGCCAAAGTCGCAAATGACAGGGTCGTTGTTTTCAGTTGAAAGCACATTCTCGGCCGTTGAGGTGGAAGAGTGGGGAGAGGAGGGAGACGGCGGGAGCGGGACAGAGGAGGTATGGGAAATTGATCAAGGCAAGGCCAAATTCGCAAATGACCGGGTTGTTGTCTTCTGTTAGAAGAACATTTTCGGCCTTGAAGCGGGGGAGGAAGGGGAAAAAGGGGGGGGTGGGGGGGGGGGGAGGGGGGGAGGGGGGAAGGGGGGGGTGAGGGCCTGTTGCCCTCACTATCTCGCTCTTACTCTTGCCCACTCGCCCTTGCTCACTCTATCACTCTTACTCACACTCATCCCCTCTCTCCCTCACTCACCTTCATATCACAGTGAATGAGCCTGGGAGTGCAGTCAGTGTGCATGTATGCCAGCCCCTCAGCTATTCCCAGCACAATCTTCCTCCTGTGCTTCCACGTCAGCGGTGTTTTGTCGTCTCTCATCCTGCCACCTGGCGTGTGTGTATTGGCACGTTGGGGCGAGGAGAAGAGAGGGAATAGCCAGATTTTGGAGAGAGTTTCTTAGCAGTCAGCACCAGGACAGACCATTGCACGCCCTGCCAGACCACTGTTGGTCCTACCCCACCGCACCCAACCACTCACCTTTGAGGTAATTGGCAACGAAGCCATGAGGCAGGAATGGGAATACTAGTTCCCGCTCGCCCCTTTCCACACAGAAGCCCCCCAGGCGCAGCAGGTTGCAGTGCGAACGCCCTGCTACACCGCTTCGTGCCCACCGCACCGAACTTAACCACTAACCTCACCTTTGAGATAATCAGCAACGGACCCATGGGGCAGGAACGGGAAGACCAGCGCGCACTCACTCCTCTCCACTCAGAAGGCCTCCAGGCGCAGCAGATTGCCATCCGGTGCAGACGCCCTGCTACACCACTGCCTTCCCTACTCCACCGCACCCAACCACTCACCTCACCTTTAAGATAATCAGCAACGGACCCATGGGGCAGGAAGGGGAAGACCAATGCCCGCTCGCCCCTCTCCACACAGAAACCCTCCAGCCGCAGCAGATTGCGGTCCCGTGCAGACGCCCTGCTACACCACTGCCTGCCCGACTCCACCGCACTCAACCGCTAACCTCACCTTTAAGATAATCAGCAACGGAGCCATGCGGTAAGAAGGGGAACACGAGTGCCCGCTCGCCCCTCTCCACACAGAAGCCCTCCAGACTCAGCAGGTTGTGGTGCAGACGCCCCTACACCACTGCGTGCCCTACTCCACCGCACTCAACCGCTCACCTTTGAGGTAGTCAGCAACAGACCCATGGGGTAGGAATGGGAACAGGCGCAGTAGGTTGCAGTGCACAGCCCTGGCAAACCACTGCACCCTACCTAACCGCTCACCTTTGAGGTAATCAGCAACGGACCCATGCGGTAGGAACGGAAACACCAGCGCCCGCTCGCCCCGCTCCACACAGAAGCCCTCCAGGCGCAGCAGGTTGCGGTGCACGGCACCGCTGATGGCATTCACCTCGTTTATAAACGCTTCTTCACTGCCCCGCTTCTCTTTCTGGGGGTGGGGAGAGGGGAGGGGCAGGGGAGGGGCGGAGGGGGGGCAGAGGAGGAGCAGGGGAGGGGACCCATGTATGCAGACCAAAGCAGGTTGCGGTGCACAGCACCACTGATGGCATTCACCTCGTTTATGAATGCCTCCTCGCTGCCCGGCCTCTCTTTCTGTTCCAGGGGAAGGGATGAGCCAGTAAGGGAGAGGAAGACGAGCAGGGGGGAAGTGGGAAGGCTGAATTAGGGACCCTTCCCGGTGCAGCAGGTGGCGGTGCACGGCGCGCTGATGGCATTCACCTCGTTGAGAAACGCCTCCTCGCTGCCCCGCCTCTCTTTCTGGGATAAAAGCGCTTGTTAAGTAGCGGGTGAGTGCGCCCATAACCCTCCAGCCAAACGTGCATGTAACCCTTCCCTAGGATCAATCGGGAATTCCCAGTGTAGGTCTTTTGAAATTCTCACCACAGCAGCAGCACAGCTTACCTTGAGAAGCTTAATTGCCACCTGTTTGCCATCCCTTAGGCTCCCTCTGTACACCAGTCCGAACCCCCCCTCCCCCAGCAGCAGACTGCTGCTGAACCCACTCGTTGCCCCGCGCAGGTCCTTCCAGAGCTTACCAACACTGAGAGAACATCTTCAACAGCAAGCAGCAGCTTACCTTGAGAAGCTTTATTGCCACCTGCTTGCCATCCCTGAGGCTCCCTCTGTACACCAGTCCGAACCCCCCTTCCCCCAGCAGCAGACTGCTGCTGAACCCGCTCGTTGCCTTGCGAAGGTCCTTCCAGAGCCTACCACCACTGAGTGAACATCTTCAACAGCAAGCAATGACTCACCTTGAGCAGTTTTATTGCCACCTGCTTGCCATCCCTGAGGCTCCCTCTGTACACCAGTCCGAACCCCCCTTCCCCCAGCAGCAGACTGCTGCTGAACCCGCTCGTTGCCTTGCGAAGGTCCTCCATTCGAAATCGCTGCAGCTGCTGCAGCTGGCCCAGGATCTCCTCTGCATGGGTTAGTGAGGGGTAGTGAGGGGTTGCGAGGTGTAGGGAGGGGAAGAGAGGGGTAGTGAGGAGTAGGGAAGGTTAGTGAGGGGTGGTGGGGGTCGACTCGAAAGCTCATTCAGGCGAAACTGCTGCAGCTGCCGCAAGTGACCTAGGATCTCCTCTGTTTGGGGGGTGAGGGGTAGTGAGGGGTGATAAGGACTCGTGAAGGATAGAGAGGCGTAGAGCGAGGTAGTAAGAGGCTGACTCAAAAGGATCTCCAGGCGAAACCGCTGCAGCTGTTGCCAGTGGGCCTAAGATTTCATGTGCTCCCACTCTCCCGATTCTCATTATGCAACGGGTCAATCACATCGTCCTTCTCCAGTCCCTCTTCCTCTTCCATCATCCCTTGCTGCCGCCGCCGGTAAACCCTGGCTCTCGAAACACTACGCCACACCGCAAGCAAGCTCCCTCCCAGTCCCTCTCTCCTTTCTCACCATGCAACGGGTCATTTATATCGTCCTTCTCCAGTCCCTCTTCATCTACTGTACTCCTCTGCTGCTGATGCCGCCGCCGCCGCTGCCACCACCACCACGCAGCAGCTAGGAACAGAACCAGACAAACGACGCCAGCCAGAATCCCGACGATAATTGGCCAGATGGAGGAGGACGAGGAAGGGGGAGCCTCTGGTACTGTTGCAGCGCTGCTTGGTGCTGAAGAGGCGAAGTCTGCGCTGGGGGTGCAGAGGGGTGCAAGAGGGTGCAGAGGGGTGCAAGGGGGTGCAAGGGGATGCAAGGGAGTGCATGGGAATGCAAGCACCATGAGAGGCCAGATGGAGGAGGAGGAGGAAGGGGGAGCCTCTGGCAGTGTTGTAGCGCTGGCTGGCGCTGCAGAGGCGAAGTCTGTGCTGGGGGTGCGGGGAGGTGCATGGGGGTGCAAAGGGGTGCAGTGGTACGCATGGAGGTGCAGGGGGGTGCAGAGGGGTGCAGGGGAATACATAGGGGAGCAAGCATCATGAGAGGCCAGATGGAGGAGGACGGGAAAGATGGGAGCTCTGGCACTATTGCAGAGATGGCTGGCGCTGCAGAGGCGAAGTCTGTGCTGGGGGGGTTGCGATGGATGCAGAGGGATGCAGGTGGGTGCAGGAAGTTGGAGCCTCCGGCACTGTAGCAGTGGTGACTGGCGCTGCAGAGGCAAAGTCTGTGCTGAGTGGTGCAGGGAGTAGTGTGGAGGTGTGTGTGGGTGCATGCAAGGTGGTGCGGGGAGGTGCAGAGCAGTGCAGTGGGATCTAGTAGGATGCAAGCACCAATACAAAAGGTCGGATGACAAAGGACAAGGGAAGGTAGGAGTTGAGACAGTACAAAGGAGAAGCAAATGAGGCAGGAGTAACAGGGACGGGAGGGTGAGGCTGAGGGGAGAAAGGAACAGGTGCAAGCAATTTACTATAAAAACAAGAGCACAAGCGTGTACTGTACCTGGTGGGCAGAAAAGATTGGGGTTGCCTATAAACCTGCACATGCATACAAGGAGAGATGTATGGCGCAGGCAGAGAGTGAAAAGAGAAGTTGGCCTTGGCATCGTGAATGAATTTTGAGACGTCTCAAAAGTCAATAAACCTGCACATGCATACAAGGAGAGATGTATGGCGCTGGCAGAGGGGTTGGCCTTGGCATCGTGAATGGATGTCTACGGTAAGGGTTTGATGGGTTGATACAATACTGCTCCTCCCCTTGGGTGACGTTTTAACCGACTCAAAAGTAAACCTAAGAAACGGGGCTCCAAATGGGTGCCTACGGAAAAGGCATCCTTCGCTATCGGTAAACCACTGACTGACCTTCTGGACTGGATTTTCCGCTACTCTGCTTCACTTACGGTCACATGTCTTGTCTCTGAATGCAGCGGGTACAGTGGCAGAGAGCCGATTATTCTGCAACCGCCGTTTGAGGCGCCTCAAAAGTTGGTTCAAAAGCCGTCTCGTCTCTTTTACTTACGGGTCACATGTTTTATCTTTGAATGCAGCGGGTACAGTACCAGACAGCCGATTGTTCTGCAACCGCCTGCAAATGGTCAGGCAATAAGAGGTGCGGGAAGATGGGGGAAGGTGAGGGAAGGTGCGGGACGGTGAGAGAACACGACCAGCTTACAGGTCAGGTCAGCAACACATCCAACACCCTCAGATTTGCTTCTGAGGGTTTTGAGTCGACTCAAAAGGCTACCAGCAGCCCTCACGCCCCCTGTCAACGAGTTGTTGCTCAGATCCAACACCCTCAGATTCTCTTCTGAGGGTCCTGAAGGTCTGTGTCTGAGAGTTCTCAAGACCAGCTTACGGATCAGAAAGAAACGCGAGGCAGGCTACCAGCAGCCGTCACGCTCCCTATGAACAAGTTGTTGCTCGGATTCAACACCCTCAGATTCACTCCTTTGAAGTGCCAACTTCGACATAACTTACAGGTCAGCAACGCGAGGCAGGCTGCCAACAGCCTTCACACCTCCTATGAACGAGTTGTTGCTCAGATCCAACACCCTCAGGTTCGCTTCTGAACACTTTCAAAACAAGCTTGAAGCTTACAGGTCAGTAACGCGTGGCAGGCTACCAACAGCCTTGATGCTCCCTATGAACGAGTTGTTGCTCAGATCCAACACCCTCAGATCCTTCAGCTCGCCCAGTGCTTCCCATGGCTGCAAGGGAATGGTGGCGTGGGAGAGGGAGTGGGGTGGGAGTGGGAGAGTACATGACAACTAGCAGCCTTGATGCTCCCTATGAACGAGTTGTTGCTCAGATCCAGTACCCTTAGGTCCTTCAACTCGCCCAATGCGTCCCATGGCTGCAAGGGAATGGTAGTGGGAGAGGTAGTGAGTGCGATAGTGAACTGGGAGAGTGAAGGAGTGGGAGAGTACATGAGAGGCAGGCAGGCTACCACCAGCCTTCACTCCTCCAAGGAACGAGTTGTTGCTCAGATCCAACACACTCAGTTCCTTCAGCTCACCCAGTGCGTCCCATGGCTGCAACGGAATGGCGGTGTGGGACAGTGAATGAGTGGGAGAGTACATGACAACCAGCAGTTTTCACGCTCACAACAAACGAGTTGTTGCTCAGATCCAGCACTCTCGGGTCCTTCAGCTCACCCAGTGCGTCCCACGGCTGCAAGCGAATATCGGCATGGGAGAGGGAGAGAGAGAGGGACCATTCTGAGATGTGAGAGCGAATGCGAGGCAGGTTACCAACAGCCTTGACACCTCCAATGAACGAGCTATTGCTCAGACCCAGCACCCTCAGGTCCTTCAGCTCGCCCAGTGCGTCCCATGGCTGCATGTGAATGAGAGAGCGAATTGGTGAGGAAGGAAATTAACAAGCAAACAAGTTGTTGCTAAGGTCCAGCACCGTCAGGTCCTTCAGCTCGCCCAGTGCGTCCCGTGGATGGCTGCATGTGAATGTTGGAACGGAAGTGCAAGGGAGAGGGCGAGGGAGAGAGCGAGGGAGAGAGCAGTAGACATGCATATGCAAAATCAACATGACATAGCAAAGATGTGCCACGTTAATATAACCATGTGTATTTGCGTCCTGTGTGTTGGTGAGAACCAGTCACTGCGAGATAGTCACTGCGAGATATAGTCACTGTGAGATATAGTCACTGTGAGATATAGTCACTGTGAGATATAGTCACTGCAAGATATAGTCACTGCGAGATTCAGTGACTGTGGTGGTATTGTTCTTGTGCGATTGGGGCTCACCACTTCACCTGTCATATTGTTGTCGTTTAGCCTCCTGCAGACATGAGGTCATGAACACACAGGCACGCATACCCGCAACCATACACATACACGCATGAGCGTTCGGCGCTCGCGCGCGCGCGCGCACACACACAGGCACGCACACGCATGCACGCATACACACGTATTCACACGAACACACAAGCGTATGTAAGATACGAAGACGAGTGCAGAGGAACACGTGCGTGAAATGCAATCATGAAATGAGGTCATGCATGCACGACACGACGAACACCTCAGCATCAACCAATATACACATTGACAGATATGTGGTGAACATTCCAAGCAAGTAGCCTCGACTGGAAGCACTCAAAGCATTTGTAGAGTATACTCGCTTGCACGTCTGTAACATTGAGGACTATCAATGCAAGGACCGTTCGAGGGGATGGGGTGTAGTACTAACAGTTCTTGCAGATATGGGAAGAAGCGGATGTAGGGGCTTAAGGTGCCATTGATATGCGGGACAAACGAGGCCAGGATTCTGGAAGACAAATGGATGGGGTTGCGTGGAGAGGGGAGCAGAACGTGCAAAGAAGATTAGCTTACTGCTGCATTGAAACCAGGCCGATCAACATGGCTGATGAAAGTGGAGAGGCAGTAGAAGAATCAACCGTCAGCTTGTCATTGCAGGTTCAACGGTCAGTCAGTGTTGCATCACATCACGGGCGAGGTAATTACAGCATCACTGCAGGACAGCTCGTTAATACGGATATCTATCTTATACCTGAAAAAGAGTCACTCACAGGCGAGTCACGTAGCCTTGCGCATTGCATGCTACAGGAGGGAGAAGGCAGGGGTCCCCTCCAAAATAATCCATGCTCCACTTGTCATAATCTAGGTTCTTGAACGCTGGCAGCACGAAGTTGTACAGGTATGGCCCTGATGCATAGCACAGAGATTGCAGGGGACCATGGATACATAGGGGGTAACTCGTGAGTCACTCTTGGTAACCTATTTGCCAGATAATATAGGTTCTTTAATGCTGGCAGCACACAGTTGCACAGGTAAGGCCCTGACATTGCACCGAGGGGGCTTTGGGATACGTAAGAAGGTGACGTAATAATCAGTCCTGGACATGACATGGATTTCTGAAAGGCTTTCAGGACCCTAGTGTGCAGTAGATTCCTTGCTGGCGAGAATACATGGGAACAGTGCAGAAAATGATTCAAGTAAGTGCTTGGAGGAGAAAATACCGGCAGTCATGACAGAATTTCACTGCGTGGAACGAGAATGGTGAATGAGCTCACCTTCTTGAGTAGCAAAGACGCCTCGGCGGGAAAAAACGAGCAGCGCTGCGACTAGAATGACTTGGCTCCAGACCTCCATGGTATGGTCCACTTGACGAGAACTGATCGCGAATCAGGGCCTGGGCAAGTTTTGAAGCTCAAAACTAAAAGTACTTCTTTGACACAGCATTCCGAGTAATCAGAGCCTAGTGCTTTCTTTAGCAGCTACCACTCGTAACTGGAATGACTATAGTGAGAAACTTGGTTCTTCGTCAGACTCGTTGACTTTGGATTCAGAGCAAAACCAAGCCGAATTGAGCCAAGACTAACGGAAAGGCGCGATGATCTCAAGCGTTTGAAGAAATGAGCGACATTGACGTTTTTTTTGCCGCCCTGTCTCAGTGACGCTGGTGTTTCATACAGCGGCTTGCACTACTGGTACTAAACGTTGACCACTACACGTGTTCCTGGCATGATGCATCTTCCCCCTACCGTCTTGCCTCAACGGAGCTAGCTGGTGTTTGCCGTGAGGGCTTCACCCTAAGTACGCCGTATAGCATTGCACATGAAAGGCTTTATGACATTCTGTCTCCTATTGAGCTTGGCCGAAGCAACTTGGGGGAGTGTTTTCTAGAAAACTCCACCTTGATGTCATCGTCCATCAGTTTGGCAGCTCCGGCAAGTTCCACTGCGGTAATTCTTGTTTGTTTAGAATTGACAGTGAAAGGTTCATTCTGGTGCACTTCGGTTTAGATAGGCGAAAATCGAAAACCGCTTTCAATCGTGATCGACCGTATTAAAACGTGTCAAACGATTCTTGAGCTTTAGGTGGTGGCTGTCGGGTTTCGCTTCGGTTCGTTGGTAGGTGGTGTACCGGCTCGGTGTCGGTGAGTGAAGTTGACGGTTGACCAATGACCACCAGCTGCTCGGGGTGTACGGGACAATTGTGGGCATTGTCAACGGAATGGGTTGCCAGGCGGAACGGGGTGCTGCTGTTGGGTTGAGCGAATTGTCAAAGCACAACGGTCTGTCGGGGGCGACCTTTTTTTTTTAGGGGGCAGGCAAATGCACCCTGGACTGGACGCAGGAGCGCCGCTTGGACTGACGATGAGAGGACAAGAACCACCCAGCACCCCGGCCGCACCCCAGGGCATCGCGCACCGAAAGCCCTGTCAGCGCATGCCAGGGCTCAATCGTTCGCGCATTGCACCGTACTGAAAACTGTATGAGCCTTTCAATACCGTCTAATACCGACGGACTCTGAGACTGTTCGCCAGCAACTGATCCGCTACCTTACTAGCAGCTCGTGTACAAAACTAAGAGACGACATATACCTATGTTTCGGAATCCGGCATTCAGCTCATCTATCGTTTTTTTCGATAGAGAGATGAGATCCAAATGAGATGAGATCATCCGACCGTCATATCATCGCAGGACCAGAATGTCGCGAGTCTTGTCAGTGATTCGCCGCTGGTTTCGCGCTCGGGAAACCAGCGACAGAATTCCCGCAAAATCAGCAGTGTTTCGCGGCGATGGCGCGTTTGCGAATAACCTCAACATCAGCGTGCGCGTTACGTTCCCCGAAGCTTCCTCTCGTCCGCGACCCATGCGTCTCATGACGCTTTATCTACTCGGTTTACTGTTCACGGTCACTGTAGTTATTCCCGTAACGAATCGGCATTTAATGAATCTTAACGAGTCTCCTGGTTTGCAAACCCTTGACGACAGCCATGGCGGACGGGTACGGATGGGAACCAGGCGGAGAATAATAGGTATTGGCGGAGTGGGAGGAGGAGGAAGAGGAAGAGGGGGAATTGCCGAAACGGAGGGTGAAATAACGAGTGTTACAATAACGAGCAATGGGGGTCAATCAGGAGGACTTAAGTCTGTGAATATTACTAATAATAGTAGTGATAATATTGAAGGGGAAGGAAACCAGAGCGGTTTGATTCGTGAAAATGGCACTGTGGAGCAAATGGATAGAGGGCTCAATACTTCAGAGACTGAGAGTGTGAGGGAGGGAGAAGAAGAGGCCACGAAGGGGGAGGAGGAGAGGAGGAGGAAGGAGGAGGAAGAGAGGAGGAAGGAGGAGGAAGAGAGGAAGAAGGAGGAAGAGGCGGAGGAGGAGGAGGACAAGGTGTTTCGATTTGACGATGAGGAGGAGGAGGGGAAGGAGGAAGGGGGCGAGAACCGACACGTAGGGCAAGGGGCTGGGTTGGTAGCAGGATTGTCAACAGAAGCACAAGGCGCAGCTGCTGTGAAATGTGAGATTTTCTCCTCTCTTTTCTCTTTGGGAGGAGGCTGAGAAGGAGGAGGAGAAGGAGGAAGCGAGGGGAGGCGAGAAACGACATGTAGGGCAGGGGGCTGGGTTGGTAGCAGGATCTTCAGCAGAAGGCGTAGCAGCCGTGCAATGTGAGACGCTTTTTGGGGGGTTGGGGGGGGGGGGGGGAAAGGGATGGGGAGGGGGAGGGGGGTGGAAACGGGGGGGTGGGGGGGAGGGGAGGGATGGCGAGGGGGAATAGGAGGGGATTGGAAGGGGGAAAGAGGAGGGGGGGGGGGGAGGAATGAAGCGTTGAGCCTGCAATCGGTACCCTAACACCCCTCCTTCCTCTCCCTCCTTCCCCCTTCCCTCCCGTTCCCCCAACCTCACCACTCCCACCTTCGACCTCCCCCACCCCTCCCTTTCCTTGAATCTTTCCTCTCCTCCCGTCACCCATGCGTGCCATGCCAGACCCTTTAGTGGAGAGAGTGCGGTCGTGCAAGGGAGTGGCAGAGGATGACATTGTGCTGCGCAAGCTGCTCACCCCAACGCCCCTCAAGCTGCTCGTCCTCTCCTCCCTTCACCCATGCGTGCCATGCCAGACCCCTCAGTGGAGACTGTTCGCCCCTGTGAGGGAGTGGCTGAGGGCGACATTGTTCTCCGCAAGCTGCTCTCCCCGACGCCCCTCAAGCTCACTCCCAAGACGCTCCCCGCCAACCTCGTCCTTTCGTTCGCGCTCGGCCTTTCCGCTGCCAACCTATCAGCGCTCGCCACGTCATTCAGAAAATTCGTGCTAGAAGGAAGCAGCGGCAGCAGCGTTAGTGGTGGCGGTGGAGGAGGGGATGGGAGTGAGAGTGGGGGTGAGAGTGGGAGTGAGGGGGGGCATGGTGGTTCCCTGCTGGTGTTTTTTGTTCAGGAGTGGCCGCAGGGGTGGAAGCACCAACCAGGGATTGCACTCCAAACGTTCTGCTCACCAGAAGAAGGTCGGTCAGTCAGTCTGTACTTCCCTGTCTTGTCTTGTCAACTGCCACGCCCTCATCCTCCACTTCTCTTCTTATGACTTTTGAATCGACTCAAAAGTTATTTCCCTGTCTTGTCTTGTCAACCCCCATGCCCTCAACCTCCACTTCTGTTCATATCATGTCTTTAATATGAGCCCCATGATTGTTGTCAATCAGACCAACCCATTTCCCCTACAGATGACCCTACAGATGTCCTCGCTGACCCTACAGATGTTCTCTTTCTCTTCCCCACTCTTTTCCAACTCCAGGCAAGTGGGCAGCAGCACGTGCCACCAACCTGCGCTATCAGGCTCATAATGCTTCTCTGTAACCCCTTTGCCTCTCCCGTTCTTTTCCAGGCAAGTGGGCAGCAGCGCATGCCACCAACCTGCGCTATCGTGCCTTCCACCTCTTCTTGCGCTCGCTGGACTTTGACGGCACTGTCATCCTCGCTGACCCTACAGATGTTCTCTTTCTCGCCAATCCTTTTCCTACACTCAATGACATGTCTTTTCATCTCTACACAGTAAGTTCCCTTTTGATGTGTTTTTCCAATCCTCGTGAACGTCTTTCAGTGACATGTCTTACCACTGTCATAAAGCTCTTACTGGGAGCATGGCGAGCTGGTGCATTGGGGAAAGGGAAGTAGATCAGAAGGGCTGATTCTGCGTGTGTCATGTACACCTGTGTGGGTTAGGCTGATTTCTGATGCTTCTTGCTCCGTTTTGCCCTCCATGCCTCTTTATGTTCCTTTGCCAGGGATCGACCACCTACCCAACACATGGCATTCGTTTCCTGCCTCCAGAGCACAAGCGCCTTGCGACATGTTACGGGATCCGCCTGGCATTCTCGCTTGCAAACTCACGAATTATCACATCCGGCTTTGTGGCGGGAACTATGAGCCAGGTGCCAGAGTTTTTGATACAGGTCATAGAAGACTTTGAGAGGCTACCGGAGGAATGCATAGTATTGGAGGGAAGCGATGAAGCTGTTGTGAACCATCTTGTCCGATCAGGTAAGGAACATTGCAGCAGTTACCCAAAACGTGGATGCATCAGTTGTGCATTTCTACCTGGCCATGTCACGCGTTAGTTGCTTTTTTATTGCAATTGTTTCGCTCCTACCTAACCAATGGCTTCTTGCTGCTGTGATGCAGGGCGCTTGAAAGAAGGTATAGATTTCTTGAAGATCGAGGATGCACAGCAGGGAAATGTGTTGCATCGGTTTAGTGCAGAAGACTCGTTTGAAGTGAAAGAAGGTGGACGGGTTGTGAATGCAATGGGGAGGACCGTCGTGGCAATCCATGGGTATGACAATTTCATTGACTCCCAATTGCTTGTAAAGGATGTGATCGGGTTGGCAAGCCTACAATCATGATTGCCAAGAAAAGGGTTTCGCTTGTCTCAAAAGCCAGAAGTGATAACTTACACACAATCCATGCAATATGAAGCTTGTGATTAGCAGCAATATCAATAAATTGACATTCAGGGTGGACATAGGCACTCTTCTGGGTTTGCAAAGAAGTTGCTTGTTGCTGACCTCCCGTGATAAACAAAGCGGTCCTCATGGACAGCTCTGACAAGCTCAAGCAAATCACGCTCTGACAAGTGGTGGCATGAGTACAAGGATGCCAGCTTTTTTAAGTCCGGTTGAACACTCCTCCGGCCATAGTAAAGCCTGTGCTTTCCACACGTCAGAAGGACCACCACAACACAAGGGGGTGACATAGAGAGTGAGCATACACATCACATCACCTGTGCCCAATAACAAAGTTAGGGAAATTTCCTGTCGCGGTTGGAATGAAGATGCCACTTTCTGTGGACACTATATAATCAATAGCTGCTAGTGCAGATGCCCTCCTCTCCAATGAACCAAGTTCTTCCTGCATTTGCAGCGTCAATTAGAGGTGATCACAGCACGGACACTGGTGGCGTGGTGTGCCTTGTTAGTACTCTTACCCGTGTCAGAATGTCCCGTTTGGTCAGAGCGTTTGGAAACATGGACCGCAGAGACTGAAGGCTATAATTACCACCAAAAAGCTGTCCTTCTAATGTGGCGACATAAATGGCTGAGCTTTTGCGAACTCCCATTGCTCGCATAAAAATGCCAGTCTCGATGGCACTCATTGGACACTGACCAAGTACTCGCTGGCTAGCAGGACTTAGTGCTTCACGAAGCTTCCTTGTTGCTCTGTCCCAGTGCTCTACTCGGTACTCCTGCCAACAATAGATGAGATCTCAGCAAGGAAAAAGATGTTAGACTGGGTATGGGACAATAGTTCCATACCTCTAGAGCCAGCTTCTCTTTCTCACCACCCCCGAATTCACACATTGAATAGGCAACAGCATCAGTCTCGAACCTCCAGTGCAACGACACGAAGTTGGATGACATCTTCTTCATTCTCCGTATGACCTTTCTTCCCATTACAAGAATGGAATTTACGAATCTGAGGCCCTGTTTCAGATAGCATGTTAAAAGCGTAGTTTTTTTGAGCCAGTACAAGGCACAGAACAATAAGCGCACCTCATAGTTGACCTTGCACCGGAAAAGCTGCCACGGTTCTGGAAGAACGTTCCCAAGACGCCGGGCGAAGGGACTTAGTAGAACAATGCTGCTGTTTTGGACTGAAGGCTTAACGTTCTCCACGTACCTGTGCTCATAAGAAATTACACGAATTCTGGCCGAGGCATACAGCAAATCTTACATCTTACCAATCCAACGTTGCCAGAGCATCTTCAGGAGGTCTAAATTCATGAATGGAAAGCTGTTTTGCCTCTTCAGGGATGGTTGTAACCACTTTGACGAAGCCTTTCAGCACCGACTCAAAATGCGTCAGGTTGAATAGATCTTGAAACGAGCTGTTGATTCAGTTGTTATTGACCCATGGCTGACAGTCAGGAGATCACCCTGAATGACTAAGCAGAAGATTTACCTGCTATCTCCCCAGACAGGGTGGGCTTTCAGGAATGGCACAACAAGTGTCAAATTCAGAAAGCGTGCTAGGACCACGGCATTGACAATTGCTCCTCGCTGTTGATTGAGACCGCCATTGCAAACGGTGACAAGGAATGAACCAGTCGGCTTGTACGGAGCTGCAAAAGGCAAATGAGGAATTTCTTATGGCATAGTAGTAACGATATACAATAACTGACACTCACGTAGCCTATGAACCAGGTCATGAAAACGTCTGCCACATTTCTTGACAGTCGTTTCTCCCAGAGGCGAATTATCTAGTAAGCGCTCCTGCGAAACGGTGAGGTGAGCTGTGCAGTTGAAACAGCACGCCGCGAGAAATGATGCTTACCCTTAACTCAGCTGATCGTTGAGCGTTAGCGACGTATTTGCTCAATATCGAAGATTTTAATACATTACCATCGTACGCCTGCAAGCATTCGCTATGTCACTTCACGTAGAAAAGCAGCACTTAAGACACACGTAAAACGAGGCCTACTAACCGCTGTCATGCAGCTTGCATGAAGCAAAACGAGGGCAGAAATAGCAATAGATTCAAGGTGGAGCATTATTGGTGTGCTGGTGAGATCGGTAAGATTTGTTCCTCGGAGATTGGTAAGATATGTTCTTGGGACAACTCCAGAACATCAACCAACTAAGGGAAAGTGTGGAGCTGTGATGTACTCGCCCCAGCATACCTCGTTAGGGCGACGTCAGGTTATACATTTCTCATGGAATAACAGTTCTTGTAACGTGGTTCAGGACGTTTTAGCACGGTGGAAAGTGGTTCTCGACGTTTACAGCTCTGCACCGTGTTGAAACAAAGCTAACCGCAGTGGGCGTACAAAAAGTTGTACAACCTGACGTCGCCCACTATATTGCTAATGCAAACGCTGACTTTGAGACCCCCACCTTCCCGCCGCACCTTTCGTAACCTCCCAACCAACCCAGTTGATGTTTGCTTCACCTTTTCGTTTGTGGAACAGCCGCATCTTTCTCACACATGCAAGTTCCCCTTTTTGCAGGCCCCAGCACCCCCCATTCTACACCCTTTATACTGTACAGTAGTACAGTTACGTGACCGATTGCATCTTGAAGATCACCAGAGACTCCCAACCAATAAGGCTACACCTCCTCTCCACAGGTTTCTCATAACGCAGGCGTTTCAAGTTGCCATGAACCCTACTTTCTTCAGTACAGTGCACAGTGTTTGGCAGATGTGAAGTACTAGCAAGCACCATCCAATAGCAACTACTATCGGTAGCTTGTCCTTTCCCAAATGTGGTCAGAATAGCGGACTAGTCTAGGCTCCTAGACTCGTTTTCAGTCTTTTTCCCCACCTGCGCAGTCATCGCTCTTCTGTCGTTCACTTGATACGCTGTTACAGCCGCGTTAGCAGTTTCCTTTAGTTTATACCTGAGCTGATGCTGGGCGACACTTTCTAGCGTAAGCAACTGCGTACTATAAGTTATATTCTGCGGCAATTTAAAAATCGTTACATTAAAGACTTTCCGATAGTTGATCAGCTCGAATGGATGCGGTAAGCCTCAACCTCGTTCAACGCTGTCATGTTGGCTGGCCTTTGACCTGCTAATTTCTTTTTTTTTTTAGCTTCTTACCTTTCTCTATTTTCCTTTTCGTTTCTCTTTTTTTCTCGCGGCACTGTTTAGTTGGATCGCGCCCTTTTTTCGCACTTTCGATAGGCTCTTACTACCGAATATGGCGCGACGGTAGCTCTGCATGGTTCTCCTGCTGGCACCGAAGGAAGATATGAACATTGAGTGTCGGCATGCTCCCTTTGAACCTTCTAGTTTTATGCTAGTTCAGTTCTTCCCATCTTTCTTTCTCACGGCAGGGCCGGAGACGCCATTTCACTGGAAGGGTGCTCTCCACCACGAACCCAGGTACCAAGTCCCTGCTTTCCTTGCTCAACCCAGGAGTCGATCCCAGTGCATTGTGCCACGCCCTTTTTACAACGTATCAGATGGCGTCTTGTGTACCCGGCTTGATTAGGGTTGACGATGAGATTACGTTCTTTCTTGCGCATCCATATCCTTGGTGCGTCTGCTACGAGTCTATGGACTCTCCATCCACCATAGCCGCTCCATCACCCCCATCTGCCACCAACCTTCCCAATCCCCACGCCAGCATCCTTCCCGGATGTGTTTGATATGGGCAAGAAGCTGGGTTCGGGGCAGTTCGGCACAACCTATGTGTGCGTGGAGCGGGCCACAGGACAGGCATACGCGTGCAAATGCATTCCCAAGAGCAAGCTGCTGACGGAGGGAGACGTGGAGGATGTCCGGCGGGAAGTGGCAATACTATACCATGTGCAGGTGGGTGGGTGGCTTTATGTACTGTCATGTCATTGAACCGTGTGCCTTCAAAACTGCACAACAGTGGTCCGGTGTTAGACTCCCCACAACCAGAAGTGATGTCTGTCAGGCAGTAGCGTGTTGTTGTTCTCTGATATAACAAGTTTTATCAGGCTTTAACTCAACGATTTTTCTGGTGTTGCTTTTCTTTGCTTTTTTTTGGGATTGATCGATCAGAATCAACCCAACATTGTGAACATCAAGGACGCGTATGAGGACAAGGATCACGTGTACATTGTGATGGAGCTGTGCACGGGAGGAGAGCTCTACGACACGATTATAAAGAGGATAGAGGCCAGAGGAGTGCCTTACTCGTGAGTGCCCATGGCCATGGGGGTATGGCCTAGTTGGGCCTTTGGCTTTCATTTATGTGCTAGAATTCTTTTGTGAGGGGAAGCTCATGCATGCATTTTCAATAGTGAAGTATTCTTTTCGTACCATGTCGCAAGACCTTTTCAAAACGCGAAACTCTCCTGCCCAGTTTCTCTATTTCCATCTTGCCTGCTCCAGACCATATTCCTCACCCCATGAATACCTGCCAGGGAGGTGGATACGGTAGAGATGAGATGATGAAGGTGGTGCTAGTGGTGGTAAGTGCATTCATACATTCTATGCAATGTTCCCACTGCCCATCCCTTGCCCTCTGCTCGCCCACCCACCCGCCACAGGGAGAAGGACGCAGCAGAGATGGCGAAGGTGATAGTGCGAGTGGTGGAGTGCTGTCACTCGCTGGGCGTCGTACACAGGGACCTCAAGCCCGAGAATTTCCTGCTTTCCAGCAAGGACGAGGCCACGGCTGAGCTCAAGGCCACGGATTTTGGCCTTTCTTGCTTCTACAAAGGTGGGTTCTCACTTCAACATTTGAGGTGCCTTTTGAGTCGACTCAGAAGTTACAACGTCACAGGGACCTCAAGCCCGAGAACTTCCTGCTTTCCAGCAAGGACGAGGCCACGGCTGAGCTCAAAGCCACGGATTTCGGCCTCTCTTGCTTCTACAAAGGTGGGTGGGTTGGTGGGTGCTCACTTAACAATCTCGTTTCCTCAACGAATGTTCCCGTTTCACCTGACCCCAACAATCCCCTGTTCGAGCCCTCAACAACCCCCCCGTTTGCCTTCCTCCGCCAACAATCCCCCCCTGGCCTTCCCCCGCCAAACCCCTGTCGCTTCCCTCCAACACCCCCCCGTTCACCTACCTACCCCCAACACCCCCCCGTTTGCCTCCCCTAATCAACACCCTTTCCGCCTCCCCTCAACAACCCCCCATCTGCCTTTCCCCAACAACACTCCCCAACAACCCTCCCGTCCGCCTTCCCCCAACAAACCCCCGTCCGCCTCCCCCCAACAACCCCCCGTCCGCCTCCCACCGACAACCCTGCGCCGCCTCCCTCCCAAAACCCCCGTTCGCCTCCCCTCAACAACCCCCTGCTCGCCTCCCCCATCTGCCTCTTTCCCTTCCCTTATCATCCCTATGCCGCGCACCAGGTGAGGGCAATTCGAGTTCGAGGCACTGTGGCAGCGCCATGTACATGGCGCCGGAAGTCATCAAGTGGTGGCCAGGATAGATGCATGGAAGTTTATAACCCCATTCCTCGTCCTCCACCCCATCGCCCCCACCTTATGCCCTCTTTCCAGGCGAGGGCATGTCGCGGCACTGTGGCAGCCCCATGTACATGGGCGCCCGAGGTCATCAAGTGGCGGCCAGGGGATGGATACACATAACCCGATGCCTCTTTCCCCACCTCCTTCACCCCAATCCCTCCCTCCAGGCGAGGGCATGTCGCGGCACTGTGGCAGCCCCATGTACATGGCGCCCGAGGTCATCAAGTGGCGGCCAGGGGCGTTCATCATGGCCAAGCGCCCGCCCAAGTACGGCCCAGAGGTGGACGTGTGGAGCGCAGGCGTCATCATCTACGCCCTGCTCTGTGGCTTCCCACCCTTCTACCACCGTACGTGCCCGCTGCTGCCTTTTGCACTTTTCTTGGGAGATGCCTCGATGCTCTGTTCTGTAACTCCCCACCTTTCTTATGAATAATGAAACCATCGCATTCACTTCTTTTCAATTTTTTTTTCACATGTATATGTATTATATATATATAAATATATATTTATCGTGTGTCTTGCAAATCCTAAACCATGCAGGGAGCCACTCCACCAAGGAGATATTTAAGGCGGTGCTGCAGGGCAACCCGACGTTTGCCATCCCTCGCCGGTCCTCATTGTCTTGAGTTTTCTTTCCTCACTTTCACAAGCATTCCCACTCTGATTCCACCATGCAGGGAGCCATTCCACCAAGGAGATATTCAAGGCAGTGCTGCGAGGCAACCCCACATTCGCCATAGCGCCGTGGCCGTCCATCTCGGACCATGCCAAGGAGCTCGTCAAGGCCATGCTCCACCCCGACCCCTCCAAGCGCCCCACCGCCCACCAAGTGCTCTGTGAGTGCACGCGCTTTCTGAGACTTCTCTCAGCCTTCTAAACCCATACAGGGAGCAGCTCCGAGTTTCTGAGCTGTCTCAAAACCCCATGCTCCACCCCGACCCCTCCAAACGCCCCACCGCCCACCAAGTGCTCTGTGAGTGCACACACTGACAAAGCATCGAATATGCCATTGCCTCGCACGCATGTGGTCCGTCCTCCTACTTCTGGCCATCCGTGGCTCTGTCAGAGGAGGGCATGTCATACATCGAGCCTCTGCCATCGGTGTTGTGCTGACTGCGTGGGCCCTTCCAACTCTCCTTCGCACCCACCTCCCCCCGGTTTCCCTCTCACGCCTCTCACTCACCTCACAGTTCATCCGTGGCTGTCAGAGGGCATGTCATACGTCGAGCCTCTGCCCTCGGTGTTGACTGCCCAATGCCTTTTCCGCCCTCTCTCCCCCCCACCTCTGTCACCTCCACCCCATTTGTGTCTTACCTTCATATTCACTTCAGGTCACCCGTGGTTGTCAGAGGGAATGTCATACGTCGAGCCTCTGCCTCCAGTGGTGCTGTGCTGACGGCCTGCTGCCTTCCCCTCCCTCTACTCCTCCCCCCCCCCTTTGTGGCTTACCCTCTCACTCACCTCACAGGCCATCCGTGGTTGTCAGAGGGCATGTCATACGTAGAGCCTCTGCCATCGGTGTTGTGCTGCCCGATGCCTTTTCCATCCTCTCTCCCCTCCCCCTACCTCTGCCACCTCGACCCCATTCGTGTCTTTCCTTCATATTCACCTGCAGGCCATCCGTGGTTGTCAGAGGGCATGTCATACGTCGAGCCTCTGCCTCCGGTGGTGCTGACGCGGCTGAAGCAGTTCACATCCATGGTCAAGATGAAGAGAATGGCCATGAAGGTATGTGTGGTGTTGTGATGCGGCGGTTACCAGGCGCTTCAGGGTGTCTAGGTATGGTATGTGTGGTGTTGCGGTGCTTCTGCAGTTACATACAGTGGCGTGGCTGCTGGGGTGCTGAGCCGATGCGGCTGGTGCAGTTCAAATCCAGCCGTTAACTGCTGGGGTGGACAGAAGGGTGAGGGAATGTTTGTGCACTCTCATGAATGTCCTTGGGCCATTCCATGCCATTATGTGTTTGTGTAAACCCCCATCTTGCTTCCCTCACCACCCCCCCACCCCAACACCCCCCTCCCCCTCACACCCGCGCTCTTCGAAACTTTCTTCCTCATTGTCCCCTGCAGGTGATTGCAGAGTCTCTGAGGGAGGAGGAGATTTGCGGGCTGAGGGAGATGTTTCAGGCCATGGATACGGACCGCAGCGGCACCATCAAGCGTTTGTGTCCCCCCCCCCACTTCCTCCTCACCGTCCTCTTGCAGGTCATTGCAGAGTCCTTGAGAGAGGAGGAGATTCGTGGGCTGAGGGAGATGTTTCAGGCCATGGATACGGACCGCTGCGGCACCATCAAGCGTTTGTGTCCCCCCCCCCCACTTCCTCCTCACCATCCTCTTGCAGGTCATTGCAGAGTCCTTGAGAGAGGAGGAGATTCGCGGGCTGAGGGAGATGTTTCAGGCCATGGATACGGACCGCAGCGGCACCATCAAGCGTTTGTGTCCCCCCCCCCCACTTCCTCCTCACCGTCCTCTTGCAGGTCATTGCAGAGTCCTTGAGAGAGGAGGAGATTCGTGGGCTGAGGGAGATGTTTCAGGCCATGGATACGGACCGCAGCGGCACCATCAAGCGTTTGTGTCCCCCCCCCCACTTCCTCCTCACCATCCTCTTGCAGGTCATTGCAGAGTCCTTGAGAGAGGAGGAGATTCGTGGGCTGAGGGAGATGTTTCAGGCCATGGATACGGACCGCAGCGGCACCATCAAGCGTTTGTGTCCCCCCTCCCACTTCCTCCTCACCATCCTCTTGCAGGTAATTGCAGAGTCCTTGAGAGAGGAGGAAATTCGTGGGCTGAGGGAGATGTTTCAGGCCATGGACACGGACCGCAGCGGCACCATCACAGTGGAGGAGCTACGGGCGGGGCTCAGGAAATTCGGGGCGCAGCTGAGCGATCTAGAGATCAACAAGCTCATGGAAGAGGTGGGTGCTGTGCTGTGCACATGCATGCAGTATGTTGTTGAAGGTTTCGGTTCGACTTGGGACGGCTCTAAGACACCATCACAGTGGAGGAGCTTCGCACGGGGCTCAGAAAATTTGGGGCGCAGCTGAGCGACACAGAGATCAACAAGCTCATGGAAGAGGTGGGTGCTGTGCTGTGCTGTGCTGTGCTGTGCTGTGCTGTGCTGTGCTGTGCTGTGCTGTGCTGTGCTGTGCTGTGCTGTGCTGTTCTGTTCTGTGCTGTGCTGTGCTGTGCTGTGCTGTTCTGTTCTGTGCTGTGCTGTGCTGTGCTGTGCTGTGCTGTGCTGTGCTGTGCTGTGCTGTGCTGTGCTGTGCTGTGCTGTGCTGTGCTGTGCTGTGCTGTGCTGTGCTGTGCTGTGCTGTGCTGTGCTGTGCTGTGCTGTGCTGTGCTGTGCTGTGCTGTGCTGTGCTGTGCTGTGCTGTGCTGTGCTGTGCTGTGCTGTCCCACAGCAGCGCATGCAGTAAATGTATCTCACAGCGCCCCAGTAGCGGCACCATCACAGGAGGAGCTTTGTATGGGTCTGGGGCTGTGTGGTTGACCAGAATGGGAACACAATCCCTCTGTCTTCTCTCAAAACAAACCCCCACCTCTCCCTTTTTCCATCCCGCCTCATTTCGCACCTTCTCCTCTTGCTTCCCCCATCGTCAATGGTTCCCCCCCTTCATCCCTCTGCTCTACCCCCACTTTTCCCCTTCCCCGTCCCCTGCTCCCCCCACTGTTCTCCCTCCCCCTCTCTCCCCATCCCCCGCTTGCAGACGGACATGGACCAGAGTGGGGAGTTTCTGGCAGCCACGATGCATCTGAGCAAGCTGGACCAGCAGGAGAATATGTTGCACGCCTTTGAGTTCTTTTGACCATGACAACACACATACACGCATCACCCCCCTGAACCCCCATACCCCCTCCCTTAACCCCATCCTCCCACTTTCCCCCTCCCCCTTCCCCTGCTCCTCCGCTCTTCCCGCCATGCCCCCCCCCGTCCTGCCTCTCCTCATGCACAGACGGACATAGACCAGAGTGGAGAGATTGAATATGGAGAGTTCCTGGCAGCCACGATGCATCTGAGCAAGCTGGACCAGCAGGAGAATCTGCTGCGCGCCTTTGAGTTCTTTTGACCATGACAACATACATACACGCATCACCCCCCTAAACCCCCATACCCCCTCCCTTAACCCCATCCTCCCACTTTCCCCCTCCCCCTTCCCCTGCTCCTCCGCTCTTCCCTCCATGCCCCCCGTCCTGCCTCTCCTCATGCACAGACGGACATAGACCAGAGTGGGGAGATAGAATATGGAGAGTTTCTCGCGGCCACGATGCATCTGAGCAAGCTGGACCAGCAGGAGAATCTGCTGCGCGCCTTTGCGTTCTTCGACCGTGACGGCAGCGGCAACATTACGTTGGACGAGCTGCAAAAGGCGTGTGAGGAGCTCAAGATGAGCCGCAAGGAGATTGAGGCGATGATGCGCGAGGTGGACGAGAACAATGTGAGTTCACAGGGACAGGAGGCATTGGGATGTCATTCTCGGGGCAAGTGTAAAAAGTATTTTTTTGAGACGTCTCAAAAATCACTTTTTACAGGTGGTTGAGAACAATGTGAGTTCACAGCAACAGGAAGATATGGGATGTTATTCTGACAGCAAGAAGCATCACCCTGGACGAGCTACTGAAGGCTTGCGAGGAGCTCAAGATGAGCCGCAAGGAGATTGAGGGTGCAGGGTGCAGTGCTTGTGATTTTGTACTCCTGTTGAAAACTGTTTATGTATCTTTCTCCCCCCGTCACCGAGACATTCTCTTTCTCCCACCCCCCACTCTTCCCCCCCCTCTCAAGTCCCCCTTCCCGCCCTCCCTATTGTCTACATTGCAGGACGGCACGATAGACTACAACGAGTTTGTGGTGATGATGCGAGAGAGATAGATGCACGGGTTGAGTCGCGGAGACATCCTCTTTTGCTCTCCCGCCTTCCCACTTCCCTCCCTCACTGTTTACGTTGCAGGACGGCACGATAGACTGCAACGAGTTTTTGGTGATGATGCGGGAGTCGCAGATGCATGGGTTGAGTCCCAAAGTCATTCTCTTTCTCCCAAACCCCAACACCTCCCCCCCCCCTCTCAATTCCCCGCGCTCGCTGTTGTCCATTGCAGGACGGCACGATAGACTATAAAGAGTTTGTGGCGATGATGCGGGAGTCGCAGATGCACGGGTTGAATCGCAGAGACACTCTTTCCCCCAAAACCCCCTCCCACCCCTCCTCCGCTCTCTCCCCCCCCCCCTTCCCTCCCTCACTGTTTACGTTGCAGGACGGCACGATAGACTACAACGAGTTTGTGGCGATGATGCGGGAGTCGCAGATGCACGGGTTGAGTCGCAGATACGTTCTCACCCAACCCTTCCCTCCCCTCTCCTCACTGTTCCCTACCTTGCAGGATGGCACGATAGACTATAACGAGTTTGTGGCGATGATGCGGGAGTCGCAGATGCACGGGTTGAGTCGCAGAGACATCCTGAACGGCCATGCCGGGCTGACAGACGTGGAGATGAACAGCCAGTCCTTCCGCCAGCTCATGTCCATTGACTGACTGACTCACTGACTCGCCCTCTTGACTGCCAGGAGTGTGGCACTGAGGACGATCTGAAAAGCGCGTGATGCAGGTTTTACAGCCATGCAAGACGGAGTTGACAGCCATGCGGGGCAGATTGGGACACTTATTGAGGCGCCTTAAAAAAGCGCGTGATGCAGGTTTGAGTGCCATGCAAGTGGAACGACGATGAGGAAGATCTGAAGATGTGAAGTGGATGGAGACTGGTGGTATGTGCAGCGGATGAAGGCGCGTGACTAGTGATGCAGGTGGAGATAGCGTGACCTTACAAAGTCGCAACGCAATTCATAAAGTAATACGTTGCAGGGACATTCTTTTGTAGTGGAAATGTCATCCAGGTTAATATCCTCTGCATGAACTAGGAAGGAACCATTTGTTCCAAACTTTTATGTATCATGGTGTCAGTGACAATGTAGTGTGATCTAGATGCTTCGCTGAAAGGCCATAGAATGAGGGTAGTGAGGGCGTGTTCCTACAGCCCCTTATCAGGCGACCTCTTGTCAGACTTGTGCGGTTCAATGCATTTCAATGCGATCGAATGCCAATTACGAGTGTTTCGATGCGATGCGACGCGAATCTGACAAGAGGTTCGCCTGATAAGGGGCCGTAGGAACACGCCCTGAGTGAGGTGGAAGGAAGTTGAACTACTGCAAGTGATTCAGAACAATATTTTACCACTCTTCATTCAAACGCTTCGAATGGATAACATTGGTTAGTCGGTCTTGAGCAAGCAACTTTTACTCAGTTCCTTACCAACCAGTTCCTTGAGCAAGCAATGCAATCCTATACTCAGTTCCTTACCTACCAGTTCCTTACCTACCATGTCTGCCACCTATAGAATCAGGCACTAACTGTAGGTCAGAATGGGAACAGCAATCTACGTACCTTCCATACGAAGATTTGTGTTGGGTAGTAACAACAGGAAAAGCCTGCAGCGAGCTTCACTAGCTACATCCACTGCTTGAGTACCTCAGCAGCAGCAGCGTGGTGTAGTGTAGTGTGTAGGAAGTACCGTACCCACCGAGGTTCGTAGGTCATAGCATCAACTACCGGTCCAGCAACCGAACCTCCGCCATGCCTTCCCGTCTGGTTGGGGAATACCAGACGACAAGCCTGGCAGCTCCGAGCCTCTCCAGGGAGCAATCGAGGGCATAGGTTGAGTCGAGCAAGGTGGGAGCAGCGAGGGGAGCCTTGGCATCAACACCCATGCAGGCATCCCAGCGACCCCTCACTGGTCCAAATATCTGCACATGGGGGGGGGGGGGGGGGTGGGGGGGAAGGGGAAACGCAAGGGCGCATATTGAATCGAGCAGGGTGGGTGCAGCAAGAGGGGCCTTAGCATCCACACCCATGCATGCATCCCAGCGACCCCTCACTGGCCCGAATATCTGCAGGAAAGAAAAGGGCGGGTGGGGAAGAAGGAAGGAGAAGAGGAGGGAGAGGATGGGGAGGGGTGAGGAGGAGGGGGGAAAGGTGAAGAGGAGAGGGCATCCACACCCATGCATGCATCCCAGCGGCCCCTCACTGGCCCGAATATCTGCAGGAAAGAAAAGGGCGGGTGGGGAAGAAGGAAGGAGAAGAGGAGGGAGAGGATGGGGAGGGGTGAGGAGGAGGGGGGAAAGGTGAAGAGGAGAGGGCATCCACACCCATGCATGCATCCCAGCGGCCCCTCACTGGCCCGAATATCTGCAGGAAAGAAAAGGGCGGGTGGGGAAGAAGGAAGGAGAAGAGGAGGGAGAGGATGGGGAGGGGTGAGGAGGAGGGGGGAAAGGTGAAGAGGAGAGGGCATCCACACCCATGCATGCATCCCAGCGACCCCTCACTGGCCCGAATATCTGCAGGAAAGAAAAGGGCGGGTGGGGAAGAAGGAAGGAGAAGAGGAGGGAGAGGATGGGGAGGGGTGAGGAGGAGGGGGGAAAGGTGAAGAGGAGAGGGCATCCACACCCATGCATGCATCCCAGCGACCCCTCACTGGCCCGAATATCTGCAGAGAAAGGAAGAGGAGGGCGAGAGGAGGGTGCAATCGAGGAGGTAGTTGGTGAGGCGGAGGGTGTAATGAAGGAAGTAGGTTGAGTCGAGCAAGGTGAGAGCAGCGAGGGGGGCCTTGGCATCCACACCCATGCAGGCCCCTCACTGGCCCGAAAATTTGCCGAAAAAGGGAAACAAGTGGGGGGAGACAGGATGGGAGGGGGATGAGCGGGAGGGCGAACGAGAAGTCAAGGAACAGGAGCAGGCCCAAGAAAAGAGCGACAATTCTCATCAGTACTTGACATAACATGTCCCACTCAGTTCAGTCACACACCTGTTGTTGAAACGACAGCGAGAGCGTCGGAGCACCCCGCTCCTCTCTCCTCCAGCCTGCTGACGTGGCACCCGACGCCACTGCTGACGTGGCATCCGGCGCCGGCGCTGACGTGGCGGACGCAGGTTTCGAGAGGTTGTAGCCGGCAGCAGAGAGGGAACCGCAGGTGAGCGTGGCATTGAGAAGAGTGTGGTCGAAGAGAGCCCGCTCAAACATGCCCAGCTGTGCAGTTACCGCTATGGATGCGAATAAATCGGTGGAGAGCGAGGAGAATTGAAGCAAGGAGAGCTGGAGAGCCTGGCGAGTTCTCTTTGCTTCCTCCTCCCCTGCTGTCCCTGCTCCGTTTACCCCTGAGCTAGACGCCTGGCTTTGCGTTGTGGTGTTGTTGCTGGTGAAGTTGCTGCTGCTGCTGGTTGAGATTTCGGAGGAAGCCAGGCCCCCTGCAAGGAAGGGGAGTGGGTGGGAGAGAATGGATGTTAATGAGTCGACTCAAAAACCATGTTGCCGCTGTTGCTACTGCTGCTGGTTGAGATTTCGGAGGAAGCCAGGCCCCCTGCAGGAGAGTGGGCGGGCGGACGGGGGATGGGTGGGGAGCATGCATGTGTGTGTGTGTGGTTGGATCTTGTGGGGAAGGCAAAGTTGAAACTAATCAAGTTTCAAAAACATTGAAATTGTGCAGCACAAGGAAGAAACGAAAGAAAGAAAGGGGACAAAATAACAAAGATAAAAACACACAGGATTCACCATCAGCTTAAAGTGGAGAGGAAAAAGAGAATGATTCAAGAGGAGAAGCACGAATAGAGAGGATAATATAACAGCGATAAGACTCACCCGGCACGGCAGAGAGGGTGATGCGCGGAAGAGGTGCCAGAAAGTTGAAAGAGAGGGTGGGAGGAGGAAACGGCAGGAGAAGAGGGAGTAGAGAGGAGTAAAGAGGGAGATAACAGCGATGAGCCTTACCAAGCACAGCAGAGAGAGTGATGCGCGGGCCAGTTGTAGGATGGGGTAAGAGGAGAAGACGAGGAAGAAGAGGGAGTAGAGAGGAGTAGAGAGGAGTAGAGAGGAGAGTAGAGAGGAGTATAGAGGATAGTATAACAACTCACCCAGCACAGCAGAGAGGGTGATGCGCGGACGAGCTGCCAGCCAGTTGTAGGAAGGGGTAAGAGAAGGGGATTTCACAGAACCTGAAGAGATTGTAGAGGAGGGCGAGGAGGATGAGGAAGAGGAGGAGGAGGAAGAGGAGGAGGAGGAAGAGGAGGAGGAGGAGGAGGATGGGAACAATGCATCTGATGCTGCAGCTGATATTGAAGAGGAGGACGAGGAGGAAGGGGAGGAGGAGGAAGAGGAAGAGGAGGAGGAGGAGGTGCAGCTTTGGCAGCTTCCTTCTGTCGCCGCCTCTTCTCACATCGGTCCTTCCACACGGTGACTTTCCCCTCCAGCGACATGCCTGCCTGTGCCCGCGTGCCTGCCTTCGCCCCCCACGGCACCACCAACGAGACCCCGTGGCCTGGCTTTAAACTCTCCTGAGAGTGGGAGAAACGGGGGAGCAGGGAGGGACGGGTGGGAGAGGGAGGGACGGGTGGGAGAGGTTGAGACGGGTGGGAGAGGGAGGGACGGGTGGGAGAGGTTGAGACGGGTGGGAGAGGGAGGGACGGGTGGGAGAGGGAGGGACGGGGGAGAGAGAGAGACAATCAGGTGCTTTTTAACGCTTCTTTCTGTCGCCGCCTCTTCTCGCATCGGTGCTATATTGTCGGGGCGCTCAAGACCACGCTCTTCCCACATCGGTCCTTCCACACAGTCACCTTCCCCTCCAGCGACATGCCTGCCTGTGCCTGCCTGCGTGCCCGCCCTTGCTCCCCATGGAACCACCAAGGCCCCCCCGTGCCCCTGCCTTGCAAGTTGCACTCTCCTACGTGGCAGCGTCCAGTAGTTTTGGTCAAACGAGCCGCACCTCTTCTAGCCTTACCTCTGGCCTCCCTCCCACATGCTGCAGGACGAAGCAGTAGTGCAGCCCTTCCCTTGTGACGAGGCAGACTTTTGAGGCGCCTAAAAAAACTGGCCAATTTTTGAGGCGCCTCAAAAAACTGGCCAATTTTTGAGGCGCCTCAAAACTGGCCTCCCTCCCACATGCTGCAGGACGAAGCAGTAGTGCAGCCCTTCCCTTGAGACGAGGCAGGCGAGGTCAAGGGAGAGAGAGCACGGGGCAGCGTCCAGTGGCTTTGGCATACCAAGCAGCAGGCCTTCTAGTCTTTCCTCAGGTTTCCCTCCAACGTGCTGCAGGCCGAAGCAGTAGCGCAGCCCTTCCCTTGAGACGAGGCAGGCGAGGTCAAGGGAGAGCGGGAAGGGCTGCACACGAGACCGCATTTTGAGACGTCTCAAAAGTCGGGAAGGGCTGCGCACGAGACCGCATCCAGAAGCTTTGGCAAATCGAGCAGCAAACCTTCTAGACTTACCTCTGGCTTCCCTCCAACGTGCTGCAGGCCGAAGCGGTAGCGCAGCCCTTCCCTGGTGACGAGGGAGGCGAAGTCAACGGAGAGCGCACGGGGCCAACAGCACTTCTGGCCTCACCTCTGGTTTTCCCCCGACATGCTGCAGGCCGAAGCGGTAGCGCAGCCCTTCCCTGGTGACGAGGGAGGCGAGGCCCCTTTGGCAAAGCAGCACCACAATCAGAAGACTGAGGATATCCTCAAGAGGTGGGAAAAGGCCTTACCTCTGGCCTCCCTCCAACGTGCTGCAGGCCAAAGCGGTAGCGCAGCCCTATGATGAGAAAGACGCAACCAGGACGCTGCGTCCTGCGTCTGGACGCAGCGTCCGGACGCTAGGACGCAGGACGCGCGTCCAGACGCAGGAAGCACGGCGAAATGTTTTTCGGGCAGCCCGGAAAAAAAATCGATTGCGATTTTGACATTCACGATTTCGACGCGAATGTCGAATTCGCAAAATTTCGACTCCCCAAGCCCAATTCGCCATTGTAAACCAGCACCCCTAGCATTTCATAACAATTCATGCAAAATGTGTGTGTGACCTTGTGAAATGTGTGACGCATGACTCACCTTAATCTTAAATTTTGGGAGAAAAATTTGTGGTTGGGGAAAAATTTGCATCGAAAGTGTGGTAGCCCCCCCCCCCCCCCCCCCCTCTCCCAAGCCTTATACAGTTTTTTTGGCCTGCCCGGGGGTTTTTTTGCCCTGCCCGGGCTTGCGTCTTTTGGTGGGTCTTTGAGGTCCAGGTTCTGCGTCCTGCGTCTGGACGCATGCGTCTGGACGCATTCGTCCAGGACGCAGGACGCGTCTTTCTCATCATAGGCGCAGCCCTTCCCTGGTGACTAGAGTGGCGAAGTCCAGCGAGAGTGCACGGGGCAGCGTCCAGCAGCCTAATAGAAGCAAGATCTACATGAGGTGCATAGCAGCAGCAGCCTTTCTAGACTTACCTCTGGCTTCCCTCCAACGTGCTGCAAACCGAAGCGGTAGCGCAGCCCTTCCCTTGAGACGAGGGAGGCGAAGTCCAGGGAGAGCGCACGGGGCAGCGTCCAGTAGCGGCCAAAACGGTCCACACACTGCTCGCCCCACGCTGCTCGCGCTATCAAGTCGTGACCTTTCATCTGGGGATGTGTAAAATGACGAGGGAACATGGGGCAGGAGAGAGGGCAAATAAAGGAGTTGGGATCGACTGTCGCAGGTCCAGTAGCGGCCAAAACGGTCCACACACTGCTCGCCCCATCCCGCTCGCGCCATCAAATCGTGGCCCTTCATCTGAAAACGCATGAACGGAACACGGGGAAGGGGGGAAAAGAAATGGCAGTGTTTCAGTCTGAAGAGCGTCCAGTAGCGCCCAGCACGGTTCACACACACTGCTCTTCCCACCCCGCTCACGCTATCAGGCCATGGCCCTTCATCTGAGGAGGAGGCTGCGTAAACAGATGTGCAAAACACGTGGGAACAGGAACTCGAGTCAGCTTATAACAGTCACGCCACGACACGCTTTCCCCCACCCCACCACATATCTCGTGGCCCGTGGGTGGAGCCCTTCTCTCGTGACGATATATGAGGCACCTAAAAAAAAAACGCCTCAAAAATCGTTTTGAGGCGCCTCAAAAATCGCTTTCCCCTCACCCCACCACCCAGCCCAGCTCGTGGGTGGAGCCCTTCTCTCGTCGTGACGAGTGAAGGCCACGCGTACGTTATAACATAACGAGACAAAACCTTTGTTCTTGAGGGGCCTCAAAGACCATTTTAGAGGCGCCTAAAGAATAAATTCAAAAGGGGCCTCAAAAGCAACTCAGCGGCGCCTCAAAAGAGGTTCAGGCATCACAAGAGCCCTGTGTAATTTATGACGCAGCGAGACAAAGCCACATTTCTTTAGGCGCTTCAAGAACCATCTCCGAGGCGCATCGCCTCAAAAGGCGCCTCAAGCAAAAGAGTTTCAGCCTTCACAAGAGCCCCGAGTACCTTATGACGCAGCGCGACAAAGCCTCTGAAACCCGAAACCACCTGAAGCCACCCCTCCACCCTCCCCATCCACCTCCTCCCCTCCCCTATATTTGTTTTTGTATGAAACCACAAGAGCCCCGTGTACCTTATGACGCAGCGAGACAAAGCCTCTGAAACCTGAATGAAGCCTCTCCTCCACCCTCCCCATCCCCCTCCTGCCCTCCCCTATAACTTTCTTTGTGTAAAACCATAACCCGTGTACCTTATGACGCAGCGAGACAAAGCCTCTGAACCCTGAAGCCTCTCCTCCTCGCTCCCCACCCCCCTCCTTCCCTCCCCCCTTTTTTATTCACTGTGTATGAAACCACAAGAACCACGTGTACCTTATGACGCAGCGAGACAAAGCCTCTGAAACCCGAAGCCTCTCCTCCACCCTCCCCATCCCTCTTCTTTCCTCCCCTACATTTGTTTTTGCATGAAACCACAACAGCCCCATGTACCTTATGACGCAGCGAGACAAAGCCTCTGAACCCTGAAGCCTCTCCTCCTCGCTCTCCACCCCCCTCCTCACTCCCTGCCACAGCACCGCCTTCCCTCCTTTGTCGTCCCATCATCTTGCCCTGAAGAGCTGCCGCCAGGCCTGCAAGAGTGCTTAGCTCTGCACTGCCGCTTAGCCAAGTCTGCTTCCCCAGCGCAATGCGTGTACGGGCCGAGAGCGCATACATGGAAGGATCCTGGAACCATCCTGAGGAGGAACTAGAGCAGGCCTTAGCTCTGCTGCTGCTGCTGCTGCTGCCGCTGCTGCTGCCTGTGGCGGTATCAGTCACAGCTGCTGCTGTTTCTGCTGCTGCGTGCTGCTGAAAATTCTTTCTCCACATGCGTTGAACTCTCAGCCGCCCCATTACTGTCGCCCACCTGATTGCAGAGAAGTAAGAGCGGTAAGAGGGGGTGAATTAGGAAATATGTAGGATAAGGTAAGATATGGCCAGATATGGTAAGGTAAGATGTGGCAAGGGATTGCGAGAGAGCGTCAAGATGGAGAGGGGGAACAGGGCCAGGCTTGCTGGCTGTTTTTATGGAAATATAGAATATTTAAAATACACCCTGCAGGGACCACCAGTCACTCATAATAACAGTCATTTAATTCAGAACAAAAGAGATGCTACATCACATTACTGGGTTGGGGTGTTTGTTTCATTATACCAGTCTCTGCCGCCCACACCAGAGAGCACGCGGTCAACCACCCATCCGCCTTGATCGTCCACGTCAGCAGCATAGGATGGCGTGAAGGGGACTGCCGTAAGGGAGGAAATAAGAGTAACGGACGGCGTGGACGCGCGTGGGAGAAGAATGCACGTTAGGGAGAAAGAGAATGCGAGTAAGATGATGGATTTTTCGACTAGGCATAGGAAGGGAAGCGGCGGCTGATTGGACGTAGATGAGATGACGGATTGGATGACGGCGGAGGGGGGGGTTGGGGGGTGGAGGGAAGTGCAACGAGAGGGTGATCCACGGAAGTTAGGGGAAAGGGGGATTGAAATTCCAATTGCTGAGACGGAAAATAACGGGTTTGATTTGCAGGAATGGGAGGAAGGAACTAGCAGAACTAATGATAAGTGTCAGGAAGCAAGAGGAATGACTGCTGAGTGTAAGGAAGGCATTGGGTGGTAACGGCAAAGAGGGAGAATGGCTAAGTGAAAGGAAGGCTAGGGAGAAAAAAGGGGAGACTTTAGAGTTGACTAAAAAAGCCACTAAGGCTAAGGAGAAAGAAAGGGTACTTGGTAGGAGCTTCTGCAGGAGCAGCAGTTGCTGCGATCGCGCGATTCCGCTACCCAGGTGAATGCCGGTCGAAGGGGGCTCGTTCGGGACAGCGGGAACCACGGCTTCGAGCGACTGCGCCGAGCCGCACTCGTGGTTCCAAAACTGCGACGCGATGATTGCGCGATTCGGCAGCATGGCTGTCAGTGGCCGCTTTGCTCTTGGGAAGAAAAGAAAAAACGGATCTAGTCTTCCCGAAAGGCGATCCAGTAATTCTCTTTCGGAGCAAGTGCAATCACGTACACGATTAATTCTTCTCGCATCGATTGAAGAGCAGCACTAATCCGACACAGGGAGATCGCAACAATTCAAACACGAAAACAAATTTTGGAAACATGCCTGACAGATTCACAAGGTGGCAAGGGTTCGGCCATGAAAAATGGCGAAAACGGTGAAGGTCAACCTGTGGCCATGGTGTAGCTAGCCTAGCTGCATTGTGGAGGAACAGAAATTCGCGTGGAAATTCCAACATAGAAAATCTGGTCGCGGTACCCACACTCCAAGGACGTGCACAATATTTCGCGAGTGTACCAAACTTTGAGAAAATGACTGAGTAACCTTCTTCGCGGATTTCTCAGTCAATTTCGTGAAGGTCGAACTGAGTTGAGTTTCGCACAGAACAGCGCACCCAGGTTGTGTTTGAATTGCGCAACCCACAATGCTGGGCACTTCAGAATTGCGCGGACTAGGGCTCCGATAAAAGCAGACGCAAGAAGAGGCCTTCGTAGGCCGCCTCAAATGCCAGAACGCGCCCCCCGTCCGTGCGCCATACCCGAAACCGTGACGCGGCCGTCACGCGAAACAGAAGCAATGCCGCATTGTGGACTAGATTGAGTCCAGAGACGTCTCAAAAGTGGATGCCGAGTGGATTTTCTAGAATTCTCACGAGAGCTGCGCTTTTAGTCGACTCAAAACAGAGCTGCCTCGAGAATTTGGAGAACTTGCATAAGCTCGAATTCTCAGTCGATTTCTCTCGCATATGAGCTCGAATGCCACGGAAAGAGAAGGAGCCATCGCGCGCCTCGTTAACAGCCGCTGGGAATGTCAGCAGCAGCGGTGTCAGTAACATCAACAGCAGCAGGAGCGCCAGCAACATCAACAGCAGCAGTATCAGCAGCAGCACTGGTGAGAGCAGCCGCAGCAACAGCAGCAGCAGCAGCAGCGGCGGAGGAGGCAGATATAGCGGCGATTGCAGCCCATGGTTCAATCATATTATCAGCTGGTTCAAACGGATAATCAGCCAATTATCTCTCACCCTCACAATGCTGTTACCAAGCAGAATCCCACATCAACCGGAATTAACCAGGCTCATTGATGCTGTTCCAGCGAGGTTACTACCCAGCAGCACATCTGGCAAAATGGCAGTTGGTATTTCCGCTGCTCTCGTGTTGGCCTTCCTCCTCTCTCCCATCTACTCCTCCTCCTCCCCCTCCTCCTTCCCCTCCTCCTCCCCGTCCTCCTCCCCCTCCTCCTCCCTTTCCTCCTCTCCCTCACCCCCCATTGACCAATCACCTTCATCCACGTCTACACGCGACGACCTCTCCATCCTCCTTGACAGCAATCTTGGGGACCAAAGTTTTGCGTCTCGGGCAGATTCAGGCAGGGAACGCAAAGAAGATGACGTGGCTGGTGATGATTGGTCGCTCTACCCTGATTTGGGTGAGAGGTGAGGAGCAGGGGTGGGAAGTGACTGGCGGGAAGGAGGTTTTGGGAAGAGACTGAGGGATCAGGTACTGGGGAAATGGGGGCACGGGCTATGCAAGGGTCCAGGGAGGAGGAGAGAAAGGGGAGATGGGACGAAGGGAGATAAGAAACACTTATCTATTTTGCTGTCTGAGAGGAGATGAGTGGCGGTGAAAGACAGAATTCGGAAAGAATGGAAATGTACCATAACCTTTCCATGAATTTCCACCCACCCACTGGTTTGCCATGAGAAAGAGAGAATGAGAGCGAGACACTGCACTCCTTTCCCTCTTCTCCTCTGCTCGCCTCTTCCATTTCCAGTTCCCCACAGCTGCGTCTGCTGCAGCAGCACAACCGGGACACGGCCTATTGGCTTGAATACATGGACAGGCGGTCAGTGAAGGGGGAAGATTATATATCTTCTCCTCTTATTGAACCCCTTCCCTCTTCTCTTTCCAGTTCCCCCCTGCTGCGTCTGCTGCAGCAGCACAACCGGGACACAGCCAACTGGCTTCAAGACATAGACAGGCGGC
Source organism: Closterium sp. Yama58-4 (assembly GCA_947470075.1). NCBI lineage: Eukaryota > Viridiplantae > Streptophyta > Zygnematophyceae > Desmidiales > Closteriaceae > Closterium > Closterium sp. Yama58-4. The sequence continues at coordinate 403,298 of CANIUD010000208.1, forward strand.
TTGAGAGGGATGCAGCACACCTCAGCACCGTACTCGACCGAGCCATACAGCAACTGAGCGAGGAGAGGGATGAGGCAGACTCCCAGGCAACGGTGGTGGATCAAGCGACAGCAGAGGCGATTCTGAGAGCTCCCAGCATAGAGGCGGCGTCTGCGGTTCTAAGAGACATGCAGGCAACCACTGTTGACCTGAGGAAGGTTCCAGAGAGGGAGCAGGGGGAGGAGCGAGATAAGGGGAGGGCAGGGGCGGAAGGGGCGGAGATGGGGGAGAGTGGAGGGGAGAGAAGAGGCGGGAAGGAGGGGATGGAGGGGGAGAGAAGGGACGGAGAGAAGGGGCCGCTGGTGGAATGTTTGGAGATGTATACTCGAGCTCAGGGGCTGGAGAAGCGGTTTCAAGCAGGTGCGTGAGAGGAATGATAATTCACACACGGATATGATAGGGTTTGAAGATAAGGGAGAGAAGGGGCTGCTTGTGGAGTGTTTGGAGATGTATACTCGAGCTCAGGGGTTGGAAAAGCGGTTTCAAGCAGGTGCGTGAGATGTGTGAGTTACGGGAGTTCAGAATTCTGAAAAGCAACTTTAGGAGTGCTGAGGGATCTGAATTGGTGCGTTGCATTCGATTATAAGATGCTGTGCACTGGCTTTTTTCTCTGTCATTGCGGCTCTGCCACTGCTTCCTCTCTTTCCTCCCTCATCCCTTCCCCCTCCCCCATCCCCCCTTTCCTCTCCCCTCTCTCCCCTCTATCCCCTCCATTAGCCCTGCAGGTCTACCAGCAATGGGACAGGGAGGTGGCAGTGAGGCAGTTCATGCTGGGGCGACTCAAGGAGCTGGACGGGTACCGGCCGTTGCTGAGGGACCTGGGGATCAGTGCTGCCCAGGCCAACGCCACTGCCGCAGCTATGGACGCTAAGAACCGTGAGTTGTGAGTTGTGGACGCTTGAGTGTTGTTCACGCAGTGACAGCCAGTGGCACTGCAGCAGTTCATGCTGGGGCGACTCAAGGAATTGCTGCGACGGGTACTGGCCCTTGCTGAGGGAGCTAGGGATTTCTGCTGCCCAGGCCAACGCCACTCCAAAGCAATGGACGCTAAGAACCGTGAGTTGGGTTTTTTTATGGGTCGGCAGCGACTGAGGGAACTGGAAGCGTACTGGCCCTTGCTGAGGGACCTGGGGATCAAGAAGAAGCGCCTTGAAGCCTCTCTCGTGTGATACCAGCAATTGTATCAATCCCCCATCCCCCTCCCCCACCCCTACCCCTTTTCCACTGCTGCCCACTCGATCTACCAGCCAATAAGACACGGCTCGAAGCCTTTCTCATGTGGTACCAGCTCTACTCCTTCTGGTTCGACCGAGAGGGGCCCGACCATCCGTCCGCGTCAGCATTCGTCGCTGACGCGCAATCCGATCGCAACGCCAGCCTGGCACGTGCCACGTCAGCATCGACCACTCTCCGGCGAATTCAGGACAGGCTTTTAGGGGATTGCGGGATGCGGTTACCGCACAGTAACTGGACGGCACAACAGGACGAGTTTCTGGCTCGGTTTCACACTGTAGCTGCCGCAGCTGGTGCCGAGCCTCAGTGCATGGACTGGGAGAGGCTCGAACCTGGGTACGAGGATCGGCCGGGCCTGGAGGCTCCATCATACGTCTGGCAAAAAGATCCGGACCTGTTTCCGGACCAGTAACTGGAGGTTCGGGCGCACTTCACCTTCTTGCTTCGGTATTACGGGGCTCTGGAGCGGGTAAAACCGTTGGTGGAGAGATTATATGGGTGTACAAATGGGATGCTGGGCACTGGAAAATTACCGGGCGCTCGGGCAGAGTTACTCGTAAATGTTTTTGAGCCGGAAAAAACCCTCGGGCAGTGGATGGAAATGTGGAACAAAACCGATGCGGGAATTTTTGTCGTGCCAGTATTACCCCATTCCGTGGGTGATTTCCGGGGGTATAATGATCTGGCGTGGATGGCACGGGGCGACCTGCTAGTGCTGCTACAGGACGACTATTTGCCGCCCGAGAGCTGTGATTGGCTGCAGGATTTGCTCTCCACGTTTGTCGCATGGCCCAGGCTCGGAATTGTCGGCTATCGGACGGACAATATGACAAATCTTGCCGGCCCGACAACCGGCAAAATCGTCAGCTTCTGGGCGGATTTGGCTCGAGAGGAGGATGAGGTGGAGAGCAGGAAGAGGAGTGAGGGGAGGGAGGAGCTAATTGGAGGGCTGAAGAGGAGAGACCCGGAGACGGGAGTGGGGATGCATTTCACAGGGCTGGTCACAGGGATGCCTCTGGTGGTGAGACGGAACGTGCTGAGGCGACTGGGTGGGCTGGACGAGGCTGACGACCGGGAGGGTGAGGCAGCTATTGTGTCGGACTGGCAGCTCACAACAAGAGTGTGGCTGTCTGGTTACCAGGTGAGTCAACTCTCTTGCTGTCCTCCACCACACTCTCCCTTTCCCTCATCACACTCTCCCTTTCCCTAATCACTCTCTCTTTTTCCCTCCATCACACTCTCCCTACCTTGAATTCGTACCACCAGGTTGCTCGCCTGCACCTTCGCAAGGGAGCCTCTGGTGATGCTGGTGGCTTTGATCGCATTTCCAGAACTGGTTACCGCCGCGTAACGTATCGCCTGAGTTACCTTGAGAGGCTGAACGCTTCTGTAGATTACAGCGAATACGATGCGTTTTATGCAGATTATCATGAGCAGATAAAGGCAGAGGTTGTTTGGTTGAATAGTTTTTTATCAACTGATTACAAAGCTGGCTGAATGGCAGGGCTTGTGGAACACTAAGGTACCTATCATAACAGAATATGTTACGACTACACAGCATGTAGAGCATTGAAACATGCCTGTATATAACACATTGGCGTTTTCCAGCAGAGGGAAAATGACCCAACAATCTAGTGACCCGCTGCCCGCACCTACGGTAATTACATTTTACTAGTAAGTAATTCCATCGTCTCTTTCTACTGGCAGCAAGCTCTCGTGGATGAAGGAGAATTCTGCACAGAAGTTTGGAAAGTAAGCATTTCTTTCCACATGAAATAGGCGGAAACCCATGTTCTGAATTCCATAGAAATACTTGTCAATTATCCCTTGGGTGCTTGCCCTGCAGGAAGGTGCACCGAATGGGGGGAGGAGATAAGGCAAGAAGGGACAGAGGGACAGAGACGCAGTAAGGAACAGAAACTACGGTACATATATGTACATACATATAAATACATAAATATCTGAACTGGTGGATAGGAGGAACGGAATGAGAGGGGCGGGAATGATACAGGAGGGCAGGTGTTTGAGCCTACTCGAAAAGTGAAACGAGTCTGAGTTTACGGCCAGGTCTGAATGCTGTGAAAATACTGATCGACTAAATACGGTGTGCTTGCACTGATACGACTTAAAAAGGAATAACAGTTTCTCACCAGGAGCAGTGTGGTTTGACTCGTGGGGAGGAGAGTGACATGGAGAGGTGCATGGAAGGTTGAGTGAAAGGACAACCAGACTGAAAGCCCTAACGATCGGTACCTAGTCTTGAGACTCAGCACAGGCCAAAAATGATCCCATAGACTGCAGGATTTAGTACACAACAATGAAAAGACCAAAATAAAGGTTAGAAAAACAAACGCACCCGTGGAATTCGACGAGCAGCTGGCCAATGGGAGGATTCCGCCTGGCAGTGTAGCGTTCCATTAGGTCATCCAAGACGGGGTACTCGCACCCCTCGCAGTCAATCTTGAAGATATCAATGTAATCCCTCCCCGCCTGCTGCATGGCCTCCTCTAAAGTCACAAACGTCACCCCCGGAAAGTGCCGTGTCGCGTTCGCCTTGGTCCGCGACCCGACGAGCCCCGCGTTGCGGAAGCGCATGAACGGCTGGGATTGCATCTCGGCGAGCGTGGACGAGTTCAAGAAGGGATCGAAGGTGAACGGCTTGGCGTGAATCATTATCTGCACGGCTTTCTCGAAGCTGGGATCTCCATGGCTCCCAATGCTGCAAGTGCGCGGGCAGGTACGAGGAGGTATGGTCGAGGAGGTTGACAATGGGTGGTAAGAATAAACAAGACTGCAATCAATTTCTGCACGGCCTTTTCGAAGCAGGGTCTTAGTGGTAAGAAGGTACGAGGCATGATTTAGGAGCCCCATTTCAAGAATGCCTTGCTGCACTTCATTTACGATGATAGTGATAACCTACCCCAAACTCCCTGTGAAAATAGTGATATTTAAGCTGCTCTGTTCACCCAATGACAGCAATTATTGAACTAGTAAGCTCACCTGAAGACACAGTGATATTTAAGCTGCTCTGTTCACCCAAAGTCAGAGATTCTCTAATCAAATAAGCTCACCTGAAGACTGTAATCTTCGGCTTGGCAAAGAACGCCTTCATGACGCAAGTCCACTGCGCAGGCAAACAGCAGACAGAGGAAATGACAGAAGGAAGCAGGGGAGGGGAAAGTGGGAAGGGTGGGACGGAACCGGGAATGAAGATAGGGAGGTTGAAAGAAAAATGGGGGGAGAGCGGGGAAAAGCAAGGGCTTGAACTCAAGGAGGGTTGAGGCAGGACACTTACGTTGAAGAGGTTGAAAGGGGAAAAGGCATTCGATTGGTCTTTTGTGTTGAGAAGCCACTTGTCGTAACTGAATTATCATGATAATGTAACGTCCGTCTGATTTTGTCACAATGCAACCTCTCTGGCAAGGGGCTAAATCAGAACAAGAAAGAACTCGTCGTACGACGAAACGCGTCCCAGAGGAATGGCTCACCTTGAAAAGAAGGTGACAGTAAGGGCTCAACGTGGAACGAAGGTGACAGTAACGGTCCTCCTGGGTGACTTGAACGGCTCACCTTTCCGCCGTCGCCAGCACGGCCGATACGTCGCTCGCGCGGGCACGGGTACGTGGGAACGAAGATGAAGTCCCACATGCGCTTCGGGTCCAAATCCCGCGGCTGCGTTGCTCCGCCGAACGCCTCCGCCAGCACCCCCGTGGCTTCCTGCGACGAAAACCAACCAGGCCGCAATAGCGATTAAACGACGTCGGAATTTCCGATGTGATTATGATATAAAGTCTATCTCGAAGAAAAACGCTAACCTTGCATTATTATCAATAAGGCGAACCGATAAAATGCGAATAATAATTAAGAAGCTCCTATTTAGAATCTGTGTCGGGCTTACTATGTATGCCTTCTCTGAGTCTTGTAGCATTCTTTGCTCGTAAGCGTCGGTGTCGCTGCAATCGCTCGACTTAAACACATCTTCCATCGGAGCGACTGAAGTCGAGAAATGGTACCCGGGATAAGCTGACACCGTACGATAGACGAAGATCCCGGAAACCGTTAATATCCCGACGAAGAGTAACAGGCGCAGACACTTGGCGGATCCTCGAGGTTGCTGCTTTCCCTTGCCGTCCGTTCCCACCACAGCACCACATTTGCAACGCTCCATGGCAGCACTCGTCTCGCTTCGATCTTCTTCTGTCAGGCGAAACGACGTGTTTGGCAATGAACGTCGAACCGGATTTCCCGGCTTCTGGTACGCGTCTGGAGATCCCGGAGACACACTAATTAAGCTTCTGCCTCTAAAAGGAACGTTGTCTCGATCTTCAGAACCCCCAGTGTTCGAGTCCATTCACTTCTAGGACTCGCCTTTAATACCTTAGCAAACTCGTGACTGCCTGTATCAATCCCGAAACAACTACTGGATTAATTTATATAAAGGAGCTCATCCCAGCAGGTTTCATGCAAAGCGTCACGAAGCATCACAGAGCGGCACTCACGATGCCACCATCAACAGACTGATGCTGCAATATAAAGCTTCACCAGATAACCCACGGATGCGACGACCGTTGGCAACAAGCTCTGTTCTGACTTGGAGGACGGGAGGACGGGACATACAGGCGGTAGCGTCCACAACTGGAAAGACCCGCACGAGGCCTGGTCCGGACCAGGCCTCCGAACGGAAAACATCGGGACCGAACCACTAGTACAGTACCAGCTGCCTCACGGTCTGGGGACCAGCAGCCATCACGAGGATTTTGGTGCCCGCGACCGACCCGATGTGCCCCACAATGTTGTTCAGCACCAGTAACCAGCCCCTGCGTGGCACAAGATCAACTTCAGCGATGCCACCGTTCAAGGGAGGTCAGGTCTGATGGGGTTTGACATTCGGGGTCGTGTTCCCGCTTGCTTTGGGACCAATCACAGAGGCACGTTTGGCTGCCAAGCCAATCTCTGTTGAGAGAGATCCGTTGTGCTGTCAGCGGCGCGAACCCAAGCAGTCGGCCTCGCTTTCCTGAAGGGAGGGCATTCTCGATATAACATGCTATGATAGAAAGGACTGCTGGCGGGGCAACCTATATTCTGACGTTTGGAAAACACTGAATACAACCATCAACACCTCGAATAAGGTATTCCCCACATAGGCCGCCCCCTCGCTAGGCGAGAAATTATCCCATTTTAAGCTCTGCCTATTTACAGTTATGTGTTACACTCAAATTGACTGGAACTTCTTCACAACGGGACTTCGTATAAGCTTCCTCTTTACCTTCAACATCCCCCAAACCCCTATCCCTTCCCTTCCCTCCCTCCCAGCCCATCCCTTCACTCTCTCAGCCTGCTTTGGATATCAGGCCAGAACTACTGGAATTCAGTTGGGACGGTCAATTGTTGCACGAATTGCCCCACAAGGCTGTTGAAGTACCCGGGCTGC